>WWET01001506.1:3808-20154 GCA_011038615.1 Limnodynastes dumerilii | reverse complement strand
TATATATATATATACACACACACACACACACATATACATATATATACACACACACATATATACATACATACATACACACATATAATTTTTATTTCTACTTATTGTGTTCCATGTATTGAATTCTATCTTTTCAGATTTATAAGTTTCTTCTTATCGCTTTTTTACCTTTATTACTCCTCATAATTCATTCAGCCAATTAACAACTGAGGCAGGGTTTTTTAAACCCTCACCTCGGGCCGTATTCAGAGATCCCTCTGGCGATCGGTCCGCAAATATACGCACGGACGGAGCAAGTAACACCCACCAAATCCCCAGTCACACCCCTTGCTAATCCATGCCCACAGAGACTTCCGCCTCCATAGACCAGCTGTAACTTTCCCTGGCCATTTCCGAGCGTATGTGTTCTCCGTCCGTGCGTATCTTTATAATCGTGCCCACTTCCCTTCATTTAAATGCGTCCCCCGCCCTTTTCTATGTAAATTCCTCAGTGCATATTTACCCTCGTGCGATTCACAAGTCTGTCCGTGAGGCAAAGCCCCGCGTATAGTCTACGTGAACAGCATATAAAAAGTTACTACGCATGCGCAGTTGAAACGTACTTAAAAATACGCAGGAAAACAGAGAAAAAAACGGATCTCTGAATACGCCCCTTTATCCCTTCTTGCACTTTGAGAAAGGCTGTAGTTATCAGCTAAAGGAGAAAACTTTTTCATCTTATAGGCAGCAGTCACTGTTTAGTCATCAGGATTCCAGCGCTGATCTTGCATCCACATATTCTGCTTCTTACAGGGTATGCACCATTGTTGGCTGTAAACTTTTATTGTCAGTTTAAATTAGATGTTACTCTATTGTTAATTTTATAATCTTTTGTGCAATATTTCGTATTAAATATTTAGTTTTTAATCATTCTTTTCTCTTATTTTGTATGTGACATCGGTACTGTGAATGTTTTGAGAGTGTTTACTAAAACAGATTCCTTCACAGTTATACGGTGGAAGTTTGTTGTCTGAAGTCTATTTTAAAGTGACATTTATTATTTCATATAAAGAAGAAAGTGCCCTTTGGGGACTTCCATATATATTATTTTTTATGTTGGGGCACAGCTCATGGTTTAGAGCACCCCTGGACAATTATTGAAAAATGATTGACATTCTAAACCTATATTGTTGTGGGTAAAATCACCTGTACACTATAGCTGCAACTGTGATAGGAGCACTAACGAATAAGAGTTTTACTTCTTCTCATTTTACTACCCCTTCTATCTGGCATTTGCTACTCTAGTCAGTTGTTAGTGGCCCTTTACCTCCTGATTGAATAATGCGAACATGAGTCCGACATATACGCATTATGCCAAAGCATCAAATAATCAAACCAGGGCGTTTCTGGTATGCTTGCTTGCCATTTGGAAAATTCATCCTAAACACTCACTAGAGCGATACTGAGAGCGATAAACTCTCAATAATTGTATGATCTGGCCAATAATCGCTGTAGTGTATGGCCAGCTTTAGGGTTCAGTGAATTACTGTTGCTGTCTGTTGTGCACATAAGCCATCTATTTATATAAAACATAAATAATGATATCATTACATTAAATGCTTTAATTTACTATATTTTTTTTCTTCAAAAAGCCATTCATTATTCATTTCACCAGAACTCAGTATCCTAGTGTTAAGCAATGAAAAAATTAATTGTTAATCTAGACTGCCATCCTGTGGAGAGGAATATTTAACTTTGAAACTGCAACAGTGTCTGCCCATTACAGTAAACTATTTTGTAAAGCATGGATTCTTACCTAAGTATGAAGGATGAGGGTAAAATAAACTTAAAATACAGAGCATTACACTATCTGCATGAATACTAAAGTGCTGCATAACAGCATACCAGGAAACAGGGACCATCAGTAATAGTATATGAATAATTTTGTAGAATAGGTGGTAAAGTCACAAATAAGTTAAAAGATATTTTTCATTAGCATGTCACAAGGGATGTAGTTGTGTCACAGGGCACAGAGCATGACCCCCATCCCCCCTAATATGTGTCTAGCACTCTGATAGATGTATACAGTCCATTATGCAGAACAACAATAATAAATCAGGGTTGTCGACTTTCTATTTCTTCCCTCTGGAAAGAAGGATACTTACCTATTCCATCATTCAGGAATGCAGACCCGTAGCACCGCCACAAACCCGCCGCACCAGATCAGACTGGTGAGTATTATAGGGGAGTAGTAGTCTAAGGGAAGTCTTAGGGTTAGGATGCAGGGAGGGAAATATTAGGGTTAGGGTTAGGCTTTGGGGAGGGGACAGCTAGGATCAGGCTGTGAAGCAGGGAGTCTTAGGGCCAGATTTATTAAGATGTGGGTTTGGAAAAGTGGAGATGTTGCCCATAGCAACCAATCAGATTCTAGCTCTCACTTTCCTATTACATACTAGAGAATGTCATCTAGAATCTGATTGGTTGCTATGGGAAACATCTCCACTTTCCCAAACCTGCAGCTTAGTAAATCTGGCCCTTAATGTCAGGCTGCAGGGAATGGGAGAGTTGGGATTAGGGTAATAAAAAGAAAGGGTTAATGTAAGGATTAGGATAAAGGTTGGGATTACATTAATATTACCAATTCACAACTCCATCTTCTTTCTATGGTGGATCAATTGCTTCTCCTCCGAGAGGCAGAAGCAATCGGTTTCCCAGACAGTTCGCAACTGGCTGGGGGAAAACGGCCCATTCAAAAAAGGGCTGTTCTCAATGGCGACCAACACCCCTTTCTAGCAATGGTTAATTATAAGCATTACTAATTCAACTCATCAATAGAAAAGAGTTCCTAGAAGACATAATTATAAAGACATACCTAGCAACATGGGGATTTGTTGGTGTTCCATCCTAAAATGGATTGCCCACAGAACGCTCATTCCTAAAAGATTTTAAATATTTGACGGTCTTGAAGGTGAAAAAGTAAGATTAAATCACCTATGTAGATACCCAGGAGTTTTACATAGGGTCAGTTTTATAGTAGAAGTAGTGGGTATTAGAGGCCATGGATTTAAGGTCAATGGGCCGGATCCAGAACTACGTCCGTCTTCCATAGACGGACGTAATTCAATGAACAATAGCTACTGGGCATGCGTAGTAGCTATTGTTCATTGAATTACGTCCGTCTATGGAAGACGGACGTAGTTCTGGATCTACCCCAATGTTGTTTTCTTCCCAATTTGGTGAGTAGATGCATTATAGCATCAGTGTTCACCCCAGAAAATGTTGCCAGCCGGGTGGTAAATAGCAGCTGGGTGGGAGCAGTGTAATACTTTGCAATAATAATACTTAACGGGATCCAGACATAGATTCACACTGTGAAACGCCTCGCTGGTGCTGCACTACTGGGAACTAAGCCTTTACGGTCCATTGGTGCACAACCAAGACTGAAAGCTGGAGATCACAATCAACGTTTTGGTCAGGTTTGGCCGGGTGGTAAGCTAAAATTGCCAGGTGGAGCACCCGGCTAAAATGCCCTGGGGAGAACACTGAGCATGATCCTTCCTATCATGCTTGGAGCACAGGCATAATGTGTAGGATTTTTAATATATACATGACATGTAATTTACAACTGTAACATGGAAATACAATACTAAGATCCAGCATAAAATGATTTATAGCTCATAGGCCACTCACTAGACATACAATCCAAGTACCCTAATTTAAAAATTCTGCGCCGTCTTTACGTTATTTTGGATATTTTTTTATATTAGGGATATTAAATGTTATTATTTTTTAATATTATGCACATTAAATGTTAAGTATTTTTTTTTTATATTAAGGGCCGGCCCTATATTTTATTAAGTAGGTAAGAGGGGCATAACTATTTTGTGTTTAACACAGGATGACAGGGCATGTTGGCGCTTGTGTTTCTCCAAGCGCAAGCATGCCCTAGCATCCTTGGGCATGCTGGTACTTGTAGCACTAAAAGCATCAGCATGCCCTGCTGCGTTATAAATTCACTAAAACACAGGAAATTCCTGGTGATGTGAAAGGGTCAGACCCAGGAGTTTCCCAGGTTTTTGTGGACTTATAACAAGGCTTTTTTTTTTTTATAACCTGGCATTTCTCCCAGGGAAAACCTGGGTTTATGTGAAAGGGGTATTAGATGCAAGTCTTTACACAGACATATGCATTTTTGGTGTGTATGCTCAGTACGGAAATGCTTTTCATACAATGAAAACTGTACCTATTCACTAGCTGTGGAATATTTTCAGTTGAACATCACACAATACAGTAGCTCCATTGCATTATTTTTTTTTAGAGTATAGTAACCACAGTACATTTCTTCAAGCAGAAAGGGAGCATCAACAAAACTGACTGTAATTACCCTAATGTACTTAGATCACAAGCTTTGCATGATGTAAAGAGGTAAAAGGATTAATGCAATTCAGCAAATTAGGGTTATATACAAAAGCAACATCTGTTTTTGTGTGCCTGTTGAATAGATATGTGTTTAGTATGGGTAATTTATGTGACAGTCTGGTTATAGCCTCCGAGTTTGACAATTGTAAGCAGTGTGTGTGGCTGAAACCCTCCTCCCCTGAGTCTGTCCTACCCATTTATTCATCTGTGGATCACAGAGAAAGAACACAAATTTAACACAGCCGCTACAATGGCAGAGGCTGTGTGTGGATTACAAATTGATTTTGCAAGGTATTTTGTATAAAGTTAAGGCGTCTTACATTATATATCTGCAGGGTTTGCTATTGTTCCCCCTCAATGGAAAGGTGATTTAATGAATGAGGATGGCTGATTTGCTGCTGATTTGCCAGTGAGACCATGAAGGCTGAACATCACTGAAACAAGCATTTTTTCCCTTTCATTTTCTCTTGCAATGAATCTTTGGGTATAGCAATTTTAGTGCTTTCAAACATGCTTAATAATTTCTGCATTTTGATTATATTACAGCAGGCAGTCATTAACATTATATACTAAACATTTATATTTTTTTTCTTGTTTTTCTCCTTAGCACAATATATATTTTGTGTTCCATTTATTGGATTGATTCTTTATAATGCTTTGAAGGTACAGAACTTCCACAAATGAATTCATGTGGATTAATTTACCTGTTCAATTTTTTTTTTTAGCTCAATTCTGCTCTTTAGAATGGATTATAGCAAACCAAAAGGGGGTGTGATTGTTCTGGATAGGAGAAGAAGGAGGCATGCTTTATGGCTATTTCAGCATTACTGGATGTCAGGGTGTAAGCATGGTGTATGATACTGTCATGAATGATATGTCAGCATTACTGGTGTCACTATGTAAGCATTGAGTATGATGCTTTAATTGAAGATATTTAAGAATTATGAATACCAAAGTATAGGCATGGTATATGATTTTGTTATGTACTGAGAACTATTCAGCGTTGCTGGATGTAAGTCAGTGGCACTGTGTAAGATGCTGTTAGGAATGAGATTTCACTATTACAGGATGTCAGTGTGTAAGCATGGTGCATGGAGAATATTGAAGGATGATATTTCAGGTGTAAGAAGGTGTGTGATGCCTTTATGGATAAAATAGTTCAGCATCACTGGATGTCAATTAGGATGTAAGTATGGTTGGTATTTCAGCTTGTTGTCAGCCTAGTGTGTCATGTCTGCTACTCAGTGCAGTGTTTTTACTGAATTGCATTTCTGCATTGTCACCATAAAGCAACAATCCTATTCCCTTCACTATACCCTATCTCGGTTACATTGAATCCTATTATTTCCATTTCAGTGATCGGTTTTATGCAATTTTTGCCATCATCGTCATGTTTCCATTAACACACTTTAATTACAGCAATGTGCTTAACTTCGGTATTAATATAATAACAGAAATAAAACGATTTTTATGATTGATTATAGATTTTGTTCTATCCTCAAGGTTAAAGGCTGCGTTAAATGTCGCGCAGTGAAAGGACTGATTGGCATAGATATGCTCCATGCTTTGTTATTCTACATACAATTGATACATATCCCGCGGTAGAGAAAAAGGCTGCATGCTTCACATCATCCTATGGTGGACATTTGTCACCTGTTACCCTGGTAGAGAGAAGAGGAGGAGCGCTGTGTCACTGTGTGACAGACACTGGCCGGCTCCCAGCACACACAAGCAGAAGCCGGCGGCAGGGGCTACGACGACGCGTTGTGGTAATTGGCTGTAAGCGCTCGGTATTTTGTCCCCGCCGACTCTCCGTGGGGAGATGGGAGAGAGCATGTCTAAGAGACTGAGGCTGCAGCTCGGCGGGGAGGCAGAGATGGAGGAGCGCTCCTTTACCAACCCTTACACGGATTACCGGCCTCCGGCGACCACCCCCGACCCTGGAGAAGAGGAGGAGGGAGCGGAGGCGTCTGGTGACGAGGGGGAGCTGGACCTGCCCTTTGACAGAGATGGAAAGGTGTGTTTGTTTACATCATGTGCATTCAACTAAGACAGTATTGTCGTATTTCAGGTACAAAATGACAACTAGAGGGTTGTGACAGTGTTGCAGCAGTGTCTTTATAGAAAAACAATGCTCCCTCCCAATTATAAACTCTCTGGGTATAGATATATGTTTAGTCAATGTGCAACAGTAATAAGCAACAGGTGTCTCTCACCTGCTGGCTTCTGATCTTTTCTGAGCAGTTGTTAGGTTTGTTTTAGCTTGTAACACGTATTTAAGATTCTTGGTGGTCCCTCATTGGGCTGCATTTAGCTAGGTCAGTGCACCACCTGCATTTCTTTATGTAATAGGCATATCTTCAAAATCTGGTCCCTGGGGCTGATACAGAGTTTGGGCAAAACAGCTGCAAGTGTATGGCCCGGCTACACCAGTTTGCAAAGTAAGGGGGGATAATTTATTTGCATGCAGTTTAAATACATTACTTTTACATTAGGGGGCTGATTCAGAGCTGCACTTACACCTATATTTTAGGTAGACCTGAGCAATACCATGTTGAACTGTAAGGGAAGGCAAATTTAAATTGTGAAAGCAGAATTAGAATTGAGAGATGAAGCTTCTTGGTTCAAATCTCTTTTATAGTTTAAACATAAATCTATGGATTATTTAAGTTCTATGTGCAAAAGTAAAGTATTCACTTTGCAAAATGGTTTAGCCGAGCTGTACACTTGCACCTGTTTTGCCCTTACTCCAAAGCTCTGCATCAGCTCCTAGATCTCAAATACTGTATAGCTTAATGTTTAATCTATGAAATAGAGTTGAGCTAAGAAACTTCACCTCAATTCTAATTTTGGTTTCACAATTAAAATTTGACTTTCCTTGCAGTTCAACATGGTATTGCTCAAGTTTACACTTGCACTAAAAAAAAGCTCTTTATCAGCTCCCTGTCTTTGGTGCTTGTGCATGATGCTTCCTGATGCTAACTTTTGTCACTGGGCTGTCAAGGTCTTATATTAATATAGGGGTTAATTGCTTTCCCTAAGAGAAAATTAGGTGTTGCCCAAAGCAACCAATGAAATACTAGCTATTGTTACCCATTACATTCCAGAAAATGACTGCTAGTACCGGATTCAGACTACTGCGCATGCGTAGTAAATTTTTAACGTAATCTACGTATCTTCTCCTTACGTAGATTGCGTATATGCGGTCTTAAGCAGGCTGTGACCTCAGTATGGGTTGGTCTGAGCTTCTGGGAACTGCCCATCTGAATTTGAACCCATAAATTCATATCTCTGTGGGTCTGTACCACTTATGGAAGTGGAAAATTCATATCCCTGGCCTTATGAGAGATGTCTGGATACCACACATTATGTATCTGGCAAGTGTACAGAATGAGATATTTCATTTTGACATTTACCCATTTCTACCATGTTCTAACTTGCACCTATGGTAGATATTAGAATGGTTGCAGTCCCCGCAACAAAGGCTCCTTTCAGAAATAGAGACAGCCGAAAGTTACTTTTTCACAGCGATCCACGGGACCCGCAGCTGACAGCTTTGGAGAGGTGAGTAACCTCTCCGGGGACTTTTAGTGTTAGGAAGGGGAGGAGGGGGCTATGGTTAGGCTAGTTTTCCGATGCGAGCTACTGCGCATGCGTAGTAATTTTATAACGTCATCTACGTTACTTGTTGCAACGTAGATTGCGTAGACGCGGTCTTTCTCTACAAGGTTTTTAGTGAACCTATATGTTGGCACAAACCAATTTATTATTCCCCTTCAGCTTCCAAGATCAGCTGCACCTTTCATTGGAAAATATTATTGTTATTTAATCCTACTGACATTCTTATCATTTTAACCTATGTTATGCCATCAGAGCTTTTATTCATATCACTTTTGCTTTGATCATAAATTTGGCATAAAAAAAACACAAATAATTATTTTGCAGCTGTATGTAAAGTACGGGATTTAATGAACCTGTTTAAAATGTATAAATATATATATATTTATTTTATAAAAACATCTCTGTCCTCCATTCATTTAGTACAACCCGCCAAACCAGCTTTCAGCAGCTGTTTAGGAACATGTTGTTGAAGACAACCTATTGTTTTTACTGCAGAGGGTTTAAAATAAACGTTTAATAACCTCTAGTGATGCAACTGTGAACAGCATGTTGTGAAACAACAGAATTAAATAAATTGGGGTAAAAAGCAACAAACTTTTAACAAGGTTTACCACACAATGATGGGGATGAGTGGCAGGGTTCCAACTCTCCCACTCCATTTTTAGGTAACCAGAACTAAGCTTTACAAGCCAGAGCTGATAGTATGGTTGTAATATAGAGGGAGAATGGGGGTACTATGCTGTTTACTTTACAAGTTTGTCTGGTAATCTTATGGAGAAGATGGCTTAGCAGTGGTTCATAAGAGCTGTGTGCTGATAATTGTTCTATAGCATTGATTTTGTACACTGTTTTGTTGTTGCTATACATTGCTAGTGTAAAATCTCTTTCATGACTTCTTTAATAACATTGAACCGCATCCAGACTTCAATTCCCACTGTCGATAAATCTTCACTGTATTTTGAATTGTGTGTAAGCGTATTGGAGGCATTTTCCTCGCTCACACAGAGTTCAGAATACAGGACCCTATCCGAAGCTTTCTAGCCCTGATTCAGAATTTGAAGGTTAAGAGAGGACAGTTACTCCTGGGCAAAACCATGTTGATTTCAGGGAAGTCAAATTTCATCTGTTGCAAACAGCATTATAGTTGAAAGGTGATGTTTCCCGGCTCAAGTCTAAATAACAGTGTAAAATTAGAGCTGGTCAGTATCTGTGTGCAATAAACGAAAGCAAAGTAATCTCCCTGCATGCATAGAATAAAGTTATATTGACTCCCCCTGAAATCAATATGGTTTTGCCCAAGTATTACTTTCTTCTCTTATTTCCCACTGAATAAGGCCTTCTTTCCTTACCTAAAATTGAATGCATAGGGCCTTTTCATACCTTCCCCTCCCCTAGAGCCCGCACCAAAGTACTGAAGTCTTGATCTGGCAGGTCCAGATTCGTATACCATTCGGGTACCATTTTTCAAAAGAAAAGGTGTAATAGAACACGAGGGCATGAATATAAACTGCAGGGTGGTAGATTCAAAGGAAATGTGTGGAAAAATTACTTTACTGAAAGGGTGATAGATTAATACCCCGTTCAGATTACCATGAAAAAGACGGGGTTTTCATGAAATTGCCGGCTTTCATGAAAACCCCGGCTTTTTCTGTCAATGTGAACGGTGAAGCCGGGTCTCTTTAGCCGGGTCTCAGACCCGGCTAAAAAGAAGGAAGGGTTTTTGCCGGCTTTTTTTGCGCTGAAAAGCCGGCTATTTAAATAGCTGCCGGCTTGTAAAAAAGAAAGGAAAAAAAAAAGCCGGTGTTTTCAGCGCAGTCTGAACACACCAGGCTAAAATTTTAAAAATTTTGCCCACTGCCTAAAAAGCTGGCTTTTTAGGCAGTGGCAATCTGAACGCGGTAATAGATATAGAATAGCCTCCCATCTGAGGTGGTTGAGGCCAATAAAGTAGAACAACTTAAACATGCTTGGGATATATAGGGTCTAGGGTCAGTATAGTTTTGAATAAACAAATGGGCAGACTAGATGGGCCATGTGGTTCTTATCTGCCGTTACTTTCTATGTTTCTATGTATACGCAAATGTGAAAAGAAAGTTTATTCCAATCCAAGTGATCGGAAAACATCTACTTTTCACAAGTCTGTATCTTGTCCATTAAACAGCTATTTCTTTTTAAGGTCTTTTCAATTCATTGGACTGTGTGTTTCTATGTTTGTCTGTCTGGTTATGCATTCAGACGCTCCTGCACCAATTTGGATAAAACTAACGCAAGGTGTTGCAGTTGGATCTGGCCATGTGTTAGGGGGGTTGGGGTTCCGATTGGACCTCCCGTTGATGTACGCTGGGTAGAACTTTGACCTGTGGAGTTTGTCCTGGGCCTTCCACTGAAGGGATTTGGATGAAAACTTCACAGAGGGGTGACAATTGGTCTGGGATGCCTAATGAAATGGTTGGTCCTGGTCAGAGTGTGCTGGGAAGATTTTTGAGGGAGCCTGTTCTTGGCCTTCCACTGGATGGATTTGGACAAAATTGGCCAGGGGTGCATAACGGAGTGGTTATTTTTTTCGTTTTAAAATCCCAAGAGTTTTTTTTATTTTTTATTAAAAATCCACCCCCTGAATATAGCCTTAACAACATTTTTAGCATACCTCCCAAATATCCCAGTTTGTCCCCCACATCGATGGGGCTTATGGAAAAGACGGCTTGAACATATACGGTCAGTTGTGGATAGAATTGGGGTGGAACGTGGACAGGGCTAATTTTGTCCCAATTTCAGGATTTGAAAGGAAAGCTGGTTATTAGGGCTACTGGCGACACCCCAAAACAAAAACCAAAGCGGGCAGCTGCTTCATGGGTGTGCTGGAAGAGCTGCTAAGGTGCTAATTATTTTAAACATTTTGAGTTAAATCCAACTCATTGATAACTTAATAACTTGAAGATTTTAACCTGGGCTACGCCAGGTACTTCAGCTATTTCTTAATATAAAGCTATCCATAGTCATTAAAGCTGATCGCAGCTTTAATAGAAATTACATCTCTGTGTATCCCATCACCATTGAGGCAGAGAGGGGGTAAATCAGAGAGGAAAAATACTAAAAAGAAAAAAAAGCATTTGTAAGTATTTAGAAATGTAAAAAAAACGAAAATATTTCATTTTCTAATTTCTATTGTTTTTGCTGCACTTCAATTTGTTAAAACTTAGTGTTCTTTTTATGCTTTGTCATAGATCACAGGAAGATTTTCAAGACGCATTCAAACGAAAATAAGTGACTTGCTTCAGCAAATGGAAGAAGGACTGAAGACCGCAGATCCTCATGACTGTTCTGCTTATACTGGATACACAGGTGGGTCTTAATTTATTGCTATCGGTATTATAAAGAAATCTCTGAATCAGTATTGACAAGTAAAAATCCTTATGAATGTATCAAATGTCTGAAGGCAGGAAATACACCAGTGCAGCAGACAATTTTTTATGAGAATTTATTTTTTTGTTCAGTATGTGTAAAAACTAAGAGCCTGATTCAGACTTAAGAAGGAGCTTGAAAATAAGGGGTTGATCCTGAACTACGTCTGTCTTCTGACGTAATTCAATGAACAATAGCTACTGCACATGCGTAGTAGCTATTGTACGTAATCTGCGTATCGTTTTGATACGTAGATTGCGCATATGCGGTCTTTTTAATCATATTTATAAAATAATTTAAAGCAGACTAACGAGTAGAACAAGCTTTTTTTCTATAGCAAAAATAACAGTTACCATGATGTTAATTTTATAAATGTTATACCAATATTGTGCAAAATAGAGCTTATTATAGAAGATAATACGTGGTGGGAGGTTAACACTTTTGCCCACGATGTGATCCCCCAGGGACTACAGGAAAAAAAATAACCTGCATTTAATCTAGCAAATGATCATTTTATAGAAATGGAAACCAGGATAGAGACAATAAAAACATCCATGATCAATCCATGAGGAGGGACCAGAATTTAAACCATTGGAGGAAGAGAATATACATTGTATAAAATAAATGGTAGAACAATTAACAGGTAAAAACCTTTCACATTTGCAAGGCCACATATGACATAACTGTTGCAAGAAAATGTGTATACTAGAAAAGGTAAATATGTATCTTTGAGTACCTTTTGAATTTATCCTGTTTATACACATCAGACCAGATCCAGACCCTTGCACGCTTTACGGGCCAGATTCAGAGCTCCGGCCGCAATGCAATTGAGGCTGGAGTTCTGCGAAAATACTGCGTGTACGCAATCTTCGTTGCAAGAAGTACCGTAGATTACGTTCCAAAATTACTGCACATGCGCAGTAGCACTTTTTGCAGAACTCCGGCCTTAATTGCATTGCGACCGGAGCTCTGAATCCGGCCCTACGTGCGTACGGGGGTCCGTAGTTACGTTGCTGTAGAGGGGTGTGCACGTCCCTGGCACTCCACACTGCCAGTAGTAAATCTGGACACTTACATGTCCATCCTCCCTATTACAGATCTCTCTTCTTTGAGTATAGAATCTTAATTTCCAATATGTCATTTTACCAGATTGATCAAAGAACTGCTGTTGCAGTAAGAATAAGCGTTCCGCTGTTAAAAAGCTCTCCTTGATTGCAAAGTGTATATTTAGGTTGAAAATATTTTTTAGGATTTTTACAGTTTCACAGTTCTCCAGTTATCCACTACAAAGAGTATTTTATGTTATGTTGACGGCTCAAAGGTCATTGGAAATATATGTAAAAAATGTATGGGGCGTACATATGGACCTGCATAATAATGTCAAATAAATAAAATTACTGGAGACTTGCAGACAGAAAGTGAGGATAAAATGGGACTACAATGAGATCCTTATTTTATATCCATTTATTATACCTTTTGATATAAAATCTTTTTATATCAATGAAACTGACTAACTATAATAAAAATTTTATTTAAAATGTATATTTATATTTTATAAATATTTAATTTTATATTTGCAGCATATATATTTATATTTTATGTTAATAATTTCACAATTATCATAAATCAACCTTCAGCCATATTAACCATTGTTTTTTGAAGGCATAGCCCTACTCTACCTGCAGTTGTATCGTGTAACTATGGAACAAGCTCACTTGCAGCGCTCTCTGGATTATGTGAAGAGAATTCTGCGGAATCTGAATGGGAGGAGAGTCACTTTCCTTTGTGGCGATGCTGGGCCTCTTGCTGTTGGTGCTGTAGTCCACCACAAGCTGCAAAACCAGGCTGAATCCACAGATTGCATTACAAAGTAAGTCTGTGGTTCATATTGTCCAGTCTGTTAAAGCATTAATGCATTTCTCAACAGATTTAGAGGAGTGAGAACTTATTTTTACACCAACGTGAAATAAAAATGTTGTTTAATTTTTCTGGTTTAAAAACTAATAGTTAAAGAGATAGCATTTAGATGGCAACCACCTTTTTTTTTGCTTAGGTAAGCCACTAATTCATACTTCTGACAACTAAAATAAATACATTATTTTTTTATACTGTTTGGAAAAATTGCATCAGATCTTAATTCTACATCTTTTATATGTGTATATTTATAAATGAAATTAAATAAGTAAAAATAAAATACAGGAAAACAAGTGCTCTAAATTGACAGAGTGTAATTACCAATCCTGTACTGATAAAGGCATAATGTTGTTGTTTTTTTTGTCATTACACCTTTATTTGTATAATTGAGCTAACTTTCTGTTGATTGGGCTAATTACTTCTATGTGCAAGCATTTCCCCTGTGTTGCTCATTAATTTAAATGTGGTTAATTTGATGCAGATCCTGTTTGTAACCCTAATGTAAGATCTTTGTTACATTAAGGTAAATACTCTGGCACAAACATTTAAGCAGTTCTGCTGCAGCTAATGGAAATGTTAGGAGAAGAATGGGTTGTTTTTTTTTTTTATAAACGACCGTGTCCCAATGGGAGGAAGGATTTCACATTCTGACATTTAAGTACTTGTTGGCAGGAACGGACAGTGCTAAACAATGCAGACTGAAAAGTCATCCAAAGAATTAGATGGAAATTCATACAAATTGCAACAAATGTGTTTGTAGTAAATCTGTAGATTTTCTGATAATAAATCTTTATAGAGAATAAACAAGTACTTAAATTCTTGTTTTTTTGGGAGAATGTAAAGACTTCGGACTGGTACGAATTTGCTTGTTTTTCCGTGCGTATTTTTAGGATCGGAGTAACTGTGCATGTGTAGTAAGTTTTTCCATGCAAGTTACGCATGATTTAGGCACGGATTTATGAATCGCACTTAGTCATATACATACGGAGGGGCGTGGTTGTCTTTCGTACGTGCAAAGTTATGTGAAAGTGGGCGGGGGCTGCATTTATATGGGCTTTTGCGGGCGCGGTTAGTAATGTATGCACGTACATAAGTAACTTACGCATTTAAATGCACACGTAGAGTTAGGGGTGTCCTTTGGAAGCGTAAGTCCCCGAAAATCCATCCGTACGAGGGGAGTGTCAAGGGTGTTGCCTTGCAATGTAGGTGCGTAGATTGGCGTACTTTAGACACACGCATCTGTGAATTTGTGTGATTTACTACCTCTTATGGAGGAAGCCCGAACTAAAGTAACCACATATAAAAACTAAGAAAATAGAAGATAGAATCAAGTCCCACGGACCAAATACACTTTAGGATTAAAACAGGGAAGAAACGTTGTAGAAATGAATACCAGACTGTACTAAATACATATAAAAACAAAACATAATGATAAAGATTTAACACATGCTTTAACAATAAGAGATTCTTCTGCTTCAGTGTGCACAATAGAGCACAATAGAAAAGAGTCTGCAATCTCGGAGGCGCTTATATTCCTGGGAGACGCAATGGAGATTGCATGAGAGAGACGCTGTAATCTGTGATGGTGGAGGTCCACTACCGGGATGAAATCGGAGCCAAATCTTTAGAGCCATTAAGTTAGAAAAACAGTATGAGTAATGGCAATAAAAGGTGTAGCATATTGGTCAACATATGCATCATGGGAAAGAGTTGTAGACTGCTGAGCATAAATAGACAGTTGTGATTATTATGCACCTTAGTCCCAGATTGATTCCATAATGGGATTCATATTACCTGGAAGTGTTTTTCTCATGGTGTACATATGGCGCTTACATGTGATATTAAAGGTAAATAACAAACTGAAAATGACCATGAAAACTGGATTTACTTCACCATACCAGCACAAGAGCTTCAAATAGAATGGACAAGATATACACGATGAACAGGGTTATAAAATGACATCTTTGCAAGAAACAGATTACAAGTAAACTGGTCTGTTTCTAATATGTCAGGACCTTTCAATATCACAATTTCTTATTGGTGAAGATGTTCTTCCTCTGTCCTAACTTAGTGTTATGGCAATACTACTAACCGGAGTCTACCCAGGAACCTGGTGTTCACTAGAGCCCCTGATGTTGGGGGTAGTTTGGGCTGTGGATTCCTGGGGGGGTCGGGGCCCCCGGTAGCAACACGCTGATACTGGCAGGTGGAGTACTGCAGAGACAAGCTGCTACGAACCAGGAGGTGCAGGTAGGTATGAGATTCAATGCACAGGTAGGTAATAGGTGGTAGCACACTACCCAGATGGGTGAACACAAAAAATCACAAGAAATGTACCTTCAGGCTTCCACCAAGAAAGTTTGAGTTGTTTAGAGCACAAAATGGACCACGCCTTCGGCTCCCACCACTTACAATGTGCAAAAAAGAAATTAATGCTCTCTCAATGACGCTCTATGGAGACATAAATTAATGTGATGATAATATGGGATGAGAAAATGGCTGCTTTTTTGCAATTGTACATGACTTCTGTATGGATCTGGATCCACAACATCGAGACCTTTGTTAATTTTTAACATTCCAGCGGTAGCGCGCATGCATGTGCAAGGAGGAGGGGTTATTCATTTAAATTATACAATATGGGTGTTTCTTACACCCACCACTGTATTCAGATATCTGTATATATATATATATATATATATATATATATATATATATATACACATATATATGGCTAGAGTGCCAGGCAATGCCTTGTTTTTTGTACAAATTCCCTGTGCCTAGTGCACCTGCCGTGTATATAACTTTACAAACTGATTTGTATGCAGCAGCCTCTTTTTGGATATTGTGTTTTAAAGTCTCTCTGAGATCACAGCTGTGAGGGAGTGTGGTCTCAGGAGCATTTGGAGAACTGGGGAGACTCCATGAGGTATGCTCTCAGTTTGGAAAGAAATTGGATATTTGACCTAAAGTTTGGGCTCTATTTAGAGTTAAGATTAGAGTTAGGACTGCTCCCA
>WWET01001505.1:345559-366583 GCA_011038615.1 Limnodynastes dumerilii | reverse complement strand
GGGAAATACTGTACAAGCGTTGACTTGACCACATTTGTAAAGTCCTGTTTACATTAAAAACAATTTCCTTGTAACCTTTCTCTCATCAATAACATCAGCTGCCATGGCTCTATAAAGTGTGAAAGCAGTCCCCACGGACAGTGTCCTATAAAGCAGGACACATGATATATTAACCTCCTGAAACATCCAGCAACACAACCAAATATTAGAGTGATAGATAAAAGCAAAGTAACTCAAGTTTAGCACACTGCTCAAAAGAAAAGACAAATGGTGTCGTCCATATATACACATAACCTATTTCTACCACATTACACAATGTCCCATTTAAATATACACATACCTCCCTATCTCTACTCCATTTCTCCAGCACATTAATCTTTCCTGTCCAATGCCCAGAAATATACACTGTAGCAATCATTAATACATTCTCCAATACAATATTCCAATACTTTATATTATAAAGCTCTAGTTCTGCACACTTGCACACGCCTAGCAATCAGGGCCAGATTGCCCATAACAATGGGGCTGATGGGACTATAGTCCCAGGCCTCCCTCTGAAAATAGGCCCGACACGCTGCAGATCTACAGGCCTCCCATTGCAGTGCATAAGGATAAATGTCAGGGACTGACATCCTTCTCCAAAGCATATTATATAATGTGGGGTCTTGATAATTTTCAGTCCCAGGACCACATGACCCTCAATCCGGCCCTGCTAGCAATAAACATACATTTCACAGCAGGTATAAAGCAATTTATTGAACCTGTTTGCTAGTTTCTTAAATGCAGAATGTCCCTAGACCCTAATTTATCCTCAATTTTGTTTAAGATTAAGGACATTTTTTTGTTTATCCTAAGAATGTTTATATTGCTTCACTGTATTATCCTCTGCCACCTCTGACTGAAGGCTATACCATTTACCTACTACTTATCTACTAAGTAATAATAACACACATTACCACATTCCCCCCATCTCTCTTCTCTGCAGCAAGCAATACATTTTTACACCATTTTAGTAGCCCTTGTTTGCACAGTCTCTAATGTACTTTTAGAAATCATTGTGAGTCCCTGCTGCGAGGGCTCACTTTGCAAATTAGGGACAACCGAAAGTTGCTTTTCGGCTGTCCCTATTTGGAATGAGAACCCTTTTTTTTTTTTTATGAATGAGTGAGTATGCGTATGCCCATTCATTTTCGGATGCGCCAGGGACTTAGGGTTAGGCTGTGGGCGGAGACTTAGGGCTAGGCTGTGGGGGGTGACTTAGGTTAGGCTGCGGGGGGAGACTTAGGGTTTGGGTTGGGGGGGGTCGGGGAAACAGCTATCGGAGCACTGCGTTCGGTGCGCCGTGGATCGATTGCTATGCCTCATCGATATCCCAGCCAGCGCGGAACTAGCTGGGAGCGAACGTCCCTTTCTAAATAGGGTCATTCGCTAAGAGGACCCACACACCTAGAAATATGGCCTCCACACAGTATTCCAGGTGTGGCCATAGCAATAACCCATAAAGTGACAGTACTACTTGCCTTGTTTCCGTACCAAGTATCATACAATAGCAATTCCTAGACTTTCTTCCTCCTTAGTAGTTTCCAACAGAAATCAGGGGAATTTCGCCTTATGTCTGAGCTCCAAAAGAAATATTCACAATCACAGAGATAGAGACTAGTGAAGCTAGTGATCAAGGTAGGGATCATGAGTAGGAAATCAATCCATGGGTCAAGTAGTAGTGGGGGAGTTCAGTTATGCTGATTTGTATTTAAGTAACATGCTAGGGATGAAGATTTTTTTCAGAAGTTTTTTTTTCTCTATCCTATTAGCAATTTCTGTATCATAGCTACATTAAAGGGCAAGTCAGGAGAGATTTGAAATACAAGAGTGTATGAGCATACTAACATGAAGGCTGCAGAGTAGAATAAAATATCAAAGAAGATGATGTGCTAAAAAAAACCTAAAACACAGGGAAGACAACAGACTTTTCATTTGTCACTGTAATTAAATCTTTATCAATTTTTTATTGTACAAAGAAGACTTAATGCAAATGTTGCAGCAGGGGGAAATTACTGGACATACTGGTCAACTATGCATGACCTGATTACTGACCATACATGGGACAGGAGCTTGTGGCCTGATTACCTCCAAAACCAACAAGAGGTTCACATCTTGCAATTTCTCCCTTTGCTGTAAAATATCAGCTCCATCTGCATTCTAGCTCTTCTAATAATGAACTTGATCCTGTAGACCAGGGTTCTCAACCAGTGGTATGTGTACCAATGCTGGTACTCAAAATCAGGCCTTGCCATTAGGAAAGGACAGCCAGGAATAATGATCTGGGCGGAGAAAAAGATGGGTCTCACCGATACTTACCTTAGCTCTGCAGCTGCCGGTACCGATAGAATCCTACTGCCGATACTTGCTGCTGAGAGCGGCACATTTGCAGGCTGCGCAGGGAAGAAAGGACTTTGCCGTGCATCGGCCCACTATCAATGCAGGTCCGTGGCGCTCCACATATGTGACACATCTTAGATGTGTCCTAGATTGCAATATCTCTGCCGGCAACCCTGCTCGAAACATAGTCTATTTGTACGCAGGGCAAATGCGCAGAGTAAGACATTACAGCATCCAAACGTATTTATATTGACCATGAACAATGCCAGATGGCAGAGGGTATATCTAATAAAATATGTTGGGGACAGAATGGCATATGTAAAAACTTGATCTGAAAAACATTTTAAAAATATGTGTATTTATCTGCATGTTAATATCACAAATATGTAAATATACAAGTGGGAAAGGATATGGATCGAAAAAAACCCATATATAAATGACTAAGGAATTACTGTGCTACGTGCAAAACCACAGCAAGGGTGGACGGAGTGATGTAAACATAGAAAGTGACGGCAGATAAGAGCCACATGGCCCCTCTAGTCTGCCCATTTGTTTATTCAAAACTATACTGACTCTAGACCCTATTTACCCTCAATTTGGTTTACAATTTAGGATATCCTTATATTTATCCCAAGCATGTTTAAACTGTTCTACTGTATTGGCCTCAACCACCTCAGATGGGAGAATATTCCACTTATCTATCATCCTTTTAGTGAAGTAATTTTTCCGCACATTTCCTTTGAATCTACCACCCTCCAGTTTATATCCATGCCCTCGTTTTCTATTACACCTTTTCTTTTGAAAAATGGTACCCTCCTCTAGCTGGTCACAACCCTTGATGTATTTGAAAGCTGCTGTCATGTCCCCCCTCTCCCTTCTCTGCTCCAAGCTATACATGTTTAGTTCCTCTAGCCTTTCTTGGTATGATTTGTTACACAGGCCATGGACCATTTTAGTTGCTCTTCTTTGCACAGTCTCTAATGTATTTATGTCTTTCTGGAGATATGGCCTCCAGGACTGAACACAGTATTCTAGGTGATGTAGGTTAAGAAAGGAAATAAGGAAAGGGTAATGCGGATGAAATGGGATTGGGATTGGTAACTACCAGCATGTTCCAACAGCATGGGACTTGTAGTTTCACATCACACAGAGTGATGAAGGTTGACAGTGCCTAACGTACTGGATACTTGACCAAAGTGTAAAGTAAGGAAAGAGTTAAGCCTAGCACGCATCCCACGCATTGCAAGGAAGGATTAAAACATAAATAGATTTCAGAAAAAATAGAAGGAATGAAAAACAATATTATTAGAACCAAGAGTTTATTTTGAAATCCATAAAACCCTAACAATAGCTAAAATCCTCTATTGTAGAAAACATCTGACTCATGCAAAGCCAGAGTGGTAAAAGCCTTTGAATAATTGATTTATCTTCTTACCTAGGACCCTGTCCACAATTTACCTTTACTTTATTAATTAAGTCACAACAACATATTTCTATATTGTAGAGAACGTGAAGAGGAGAGTTGGGCACAGACTTTGAGCCTGTCATTTAAGATTGTGATATACAGTATTACCCAGTCTAACTGTATGATGAATTCTGTTCAAGGCGCCTACCTGAGAGACTGGACAGTTTTATGTAAACGCAATTCAAAGTTATTTCATTTTTCTACGTTGGTCTTACCACGATGCTCCATATAACCGCTGCAGGAGGAAGCACATGAGGATAGTATGTGTCATCTGTCGCTACATGCTTCCTCATCAATGAGCGTGTTAGAAAGGTACTTGTAGTTTAGGAATTCTTGTACCAACCAGAATACTCTGCTGCTAAGGGCCAGATTTACTAAGCTGTGGGTTTGGAAAAGTGGAGATATTGCACATAGCAACCAATCAGATTCTAGCACTCACTTTCCTATTACATACTAGAAAATGTCAGCTAGAATCTGATTGGTTGCTATGAGCAACATCTCCACTCTTCCAAACCCGCAGCTTAGTAAATCTGGCCCTACGAGTCTTCTCAAGGAGCCTCCACAAGGTAAACAGATTTTTACTGCAAAGGATGCCCTTGTAGTTGATAGACAATTACAACCAAGGACATACAGTAAATTAGACAGGTAATACACTATTGTAAGCTTTCTACCAGAACAGGACTGTGGACCGGATCCAGACCCCCGCGTGCTTTCCGTGCGCGCGGGGGTCTGAAATTACGCGAGACAGAGGGGAGTGCACACCCCCTGTCACTCCCCTCTGTCGTGCGGGCTTTATGACCCGGGAATTCAACCCGGGTGAAAAGAAGGGTAATTCCCGGGTCCGACACGGGTAGGGGTGCAGTGTGAAAGGTGCTACGCAGGTTTTTTAACCCAGGTAGCACCTAACGCACCTGATTGGTGTAATTTTTTTTACTATTGCTCTGGCAGCAAGTGCAACGGTAAACAAATTACGCATTGCTTTGATGACAGGGCAGACCCGAGTCTCTGAATTTCCCGAGTCTGTCCTGCTGTGTGAAACAGTGTCTGTGACCCTGGGATCCTCTGCTGTGCCGGAATATCCCGGGTCTGTGAACCCGGGATATTGCCGGGGCGGTGATCTGAAAGGGGTATTAGACTGCAACTTAGACTGATTATTATTTTTTCTATGTATGTGTAATCCATATGCTTATTGCCAGTAGTCATTATTCAGGAGTAGATGTAGTGATATGGTATCCCACTCTATATATTTCTGCTTACAACAATGCTTGTAATTCTATGCAGTGATTGAAGTGGAAATTTAGAAGTGGTGGTATAGACATTTAGAAGTGGTGGTATGAAAGTATAGAAACAATAGAAGTGAATGGAGATTTATAGCTTTACAATTAAATCAGTGGGAGAAGTAAGGGTATGGCATACCCCCGTATAACCCTCACTTCAAACCCTGGTTATATGTAAATAAATATCTTGTTGCACATGGTTTTCAAATGGCGCTCTATTGTTACTTTTTTGGGAAAGTAATTTGGAAATAGGCTCACATGCAGCTGAGGTTTATGTATAACAAGCTATTGCTCCAATAATGGGAAAATACGACTTACTTCTCTATGTTTCATAGCTAGACTCTAAATATCTACATACAGTATAGATGACCAGCCTTGTACGTTGACATGTCAGAAATTCTTTTATGCTGCAGAAAGCTTACATAAAGCAATCATTTAGAGGCGTTTAGCTATTTCTTTACCTAGACAAAGATGCTAAATTGGAGCTATAGAATTGTTCAACTGTCCCCATATCCCTCCCTTTTCCTGTAGGCTTTGTTCAACAACTGTATTTCTTCTTGATAGCTGTCTCTGGCCAAATGTTGCCGTTTGCTATTTTGTCGGTGAGCTTCCACAGTGTCTGGAATGGAAATATTAATGTCACTGTCTGGATTATTAGTTGGTATAAAGAGTGAGTAGGAAGCAGTTTCTCCCAGGTCACAAGAGACAAATCGGTTCTCCTTGCGTGAGTAGCGCAGTGAAGGAGAACGAGCTTGAGTAGAAGACTGACTTATATTGCTGATAATTGACACAGTATCCATGGCTTCTTCATTATCACAAATCTCCAGAACTTCTAGATGGATCTTGACATTTGTGTCTGGAAACTGTGTAGGAGAATCTTCCTTGCTGGGCTCATGACCCACGCTTTTTGACCTGTACACTTCAATCTTCTTTGATGTAGGAGTAATTTTTTGACCTTCGCTGCTCACTTCGTAGGTAGATAAGGAAAGAGTTTTCCCAGTGGGTGCATGGAGAGACACAGTCCCTTGGAAAGCACACAATGGTAAAGCCAATTCTCCTCCAGAGCGCTGCAAAAAAGAAAACAGGAAAATGTTATAGATTTCTTCAGTAATTCTGTTTTTGAGGATGTTTTTGTGGCCTGTTCAGGCTATCCTACCCCTCCTCCATTTAACATCCTCACTGCATCCTACATCTATCCCTTCTCTTCCTTCCCCGTCTCTTCCGCTCACACCAGCAGTCCACTTCCTTCCCCCTCTTTATGTCTTCTGTAAGTTCTTCCCTCCCACATAGGGGTAGATCCAGAACTCTACTTGCAATCCGTTTACTAGCATAGCGTATTTACGCGTGCATAACTTCTATACACTCCCCTAGGCACACCCCTGATTTCCGCTTTTCAAACCCAACCCTAACTTTTGACAGCGTAACCGCACTCGTCCGCACACATACGTAAAGGCAACGCGCACTTACGCAGCTAAGCATGCCCATACAGTACTATTTAAATGCAAACCCCCGCCTACTTGGCGTACTTTGGGTTCACGTAAAATTAGCACGCCCCCACGTACGGATTTACGCAATTGATACGTGAATGATACGTAAATGATACGTGAATGGCCCATACGCTCAGAGTTACGTTACGTAGCGTATCATCTGTCATGCTCATGCGCAGTACATACAAAATTGCGATTTTACATGTCCACCAGACGTAAATCCACACAGAAGCGTTGTTCTAGATCTGGGCCATAGTGTGTTAGCTCACGTCAAGTGAGCAGGGCCCTCCATCCTAGTGTTGTTCCTTCCTCCACCACTCTTCGTACCCTCTTGTCCCCCTCTGCTACCCTTTTACCCCATCCCCCCCATGGTGGCTCCCTCTCAACCTCTCACTGTGCTCTATCCCCTGCTCTCTAATCTTCCAAGCTTGACACCTCACATTTTGCCTTGCGTTCTGTGCTTGCTTCACTTATTGTATTTTTGTGATATTTTTATATTCATATTGTATTTTATTATGTACAATACTGTCCATTCCTACCCTGTATGTCTGTACTGTATTTTGTTGTATTTTGTACAACGCTGCGGACACCTTGTAGCACCATATAAATAAACGATAATAATAATAATAATAATAATAATAATAAATAATAATATATACACAACTATTCATGGATTTAATGTTAAACAAAGGACTACTTTCTATAAAAAGCACTGTTCCCTATATAATATAAACATCAGAAAAGGAGGAGTTATATGACATCTGCACATTGTGTTAGAATATAAAAACATACTTTTCTCTACTCTGATCTTTCCATTTAGATTTCTAAAATGGTAAAAACATAAGAGAAATTAAATTAGTGCCTAAAATATCAAATCATTGCTGATAAATACAATAAATATTAATTTACAGTGTGATTAGTGCTACACTTAAGAATCTAATATGATATAAATATACATGAATATACTTGAATTTAGAAATTTAAGGGTCTTAATATAAATATTTTGCTTCTTACAGCTGCAGTCTATTAGTATATCATGAATCAATAAGACTTTGTTTATTTACCTATTAGCGGCTGCTAGGTTTCTGAAGAGATCATACAATGGAGCTTATATCACCCATTTAATTCACAGAATGAATCATTCACTCTTTTAGTAAGACATTAAATGGGTGATATCAGCTCCATTGTCTGACCTCTGCAAAAAGCCGGTAGCTGCTAATTGGCGAGTAAACAAAGGTTTAATGATTTCTAAAGCCCTATTCAACTTTCCCTGACAGGTGGGCCCACAATGCATGCAACTTTCCTCCATGTATGACAGACTTTTCCTTGATTTTGGGAAAAGTTTTACTGAGCATATCTGTATTTAAATACATACAATATATTCCACCATAATATCACATATTATTAAGTATGTACCTTTATGTTGGCCACACACTATGCAATTTCCCCAGTTTCAAAGTAAAGCATACACATGGTTCAATAATTAGAACTAACATTTGTGCAAACTAATCAATACAATTATTGGGAGAGTGTATTTTTGACTCATTTTGTAGGGATTTAACCAAATTGGCCCAAGTCAAAAACTACATGGCCTGAGTGGCCTGTTTATTGTATAGCATGTGACCAGCTGTAGTTGTACTAGGCATCCATTTTGATCCTATAGTGAAACTGTGGAGTCATTCCCTGAACATAGAATATAGGATATTACTCTGCTCTTTGCTATTATCACATAAATTATCAAAATTTAACAAAAACTTAATACATAAAAAAACGATTTATATTACACAAAAACACATAATCCTATGTTTATGGGCAGTCTAGCAAATTCATATATTCAGTAAATTTAATACAATTTACAATGCTCTTCCAATATTGCATACAAGGTCTATAGTTATTAAATATATATATATATATATATGCCTTTACACTTTATCAATAGAAATGTATTTAGGTCAACTGAGGTTATCTGTATTAATTTGCTGCTGGTACCTTGGGTTATAACATTATGAATAAGATGATGTGCCCAAGGTAGTAAAAGAAAGGTTACATTGATTGTTTTCTATGAAGGACTGATAAAAAAAATAATTAAACAAGCATTTATTGCTTGCAGCCGTGATTAAGATTACGAGTTCTATATATGTTGTCTCACAGATCCCATCGCTGCTGTGAGCTCTTATAACAAACTTGTATGCATCCATTTTCCTCCAATCTCCTTTCACTCCCAATAAACTGCTGCTGAATTATATTACAGTATTTACTGCAGTTAACTGTGGCAAGGTGTTCATTAATTTCCCTCTATACTTAATAATTTCAATCAAGATAATAAATAGAATTGGAAATGTATTTCCATGTAAATCATATAACACATAAACATTATAGCCTATACTTAGAAGATAATAAGTCAAGCTTTGGCTGAAGACCTATAATATATAATAATTGCCAACTTTACTGTAGTGACTCTTGAAAATACTTATCTCAGTGTCATAATTATATTTAATATTCACTTCTGAACGTAGACTATATTTAGGCTGAAAAAAAACGTCAACAGAGGACCAGGGGCTGGATCCAGACCTCTGTCTGACACTGACCTTGGCAAGCGACTTGCGGGTGTTGGGTGTTTTCTTGGCGTGTGCCAGAGGATCTCCTAGCTAGAAGCAGGGCTTCCATCAGGGGGGTGGGGCAGTCGGGACAATTATCCTACCGCCGATATTTGCTGCTCAGAGCTTTCCATTAGTGGGCCAATGCGCGATGAAGAACTTCCCTGCACACTGGTCCACTATTGAAGCAGGTCCATGACGCCCCAACCCTCTATGATGTTACCGACCTGGGCCCCTTAGTTTATGATGGTGGCCTTGGCTAGGAGGTCTGTCCGTCAGGGCATTCCATTACACCCACATCCCCACAAGGAGGGGCAGAGAAAGACAAGCAAATGAGGATGAGTGGGTGGCGGTAGACATTTTTGCCAAGATATGTGTTATGACACGCTAATCTGTCTATATACAAAAGATACAGCGCTTATAATGAATTGAGTGTTGGTGTTAATGATAAAAAGGTACCGGCAATCCTATAATTAGTTTAAAATGTAAAATAAAGGGCAGAATTTGCGCTATATACCAGGCTGCAGGCCTCCACACTCAGGGATTCACCAATAAATCCCAATATCTAATAAATGAAGGAAAAAAGGGGAGGGGGGAGGCTAACGCCACTGGGACACTTACGCAATGTTGGCAGAATCACTAAAACCTCTACTAAAAATATTAAATAAAATTACTAAAAAAGTCTATTAAGAAACTATTTTAAACATAAATCCATTAAAACATGTTTAAATACATTATAAAGGTCTAATTGAAGATCCTAGTGGTTGAAAGGTGTCCATGTTCTTATACTCAAATAGACATGAAAAAATAAAATTAAGAAAACAATTTATTAATACAAATGGTCTCAAAACAGCAAAATAAAACAGAAGAATAAGACAGAATAAGAAAAGTCAATACCCCTAATCCACTGAGGCTTCAGCGTGGGGGAAGCAGATCCTGATAATGAAAACGGGTCCCGGGATGTTAAGGCCGCTGGCTCGTCAACTGTGTCTCTGGTCTGTAGGGGATGACATCACCTCTGTGCTTTTGAAAAAGGGCAACCGCCCAAAAAGCGTCAGTCAGGCGCTTCCAGCAGCAAAGAGGTGACGTCAACCCCTATAGACCAGAGACACAGCTGACGAGCCAGCATCCTTAACATCCCGGGACCCGTTTTCCTTATCAGGATCTGCTTCCCCCCATCCCAGGACCCGTTTTCATCATCAGGATCTGCTTCCCCCAAGCTGAAGCCTCAGTGGATTAGGGGTATTGACTTTTCATCTGTTTTATTTTGCTGTTTTGAGACCATTTGTATTAAGAAATTGTTTTTTTACATTTTATTTTTTCGTGTCTATTTGAGTATAAGAACATGGACACCTTTCAACCACTAGGATCTTCAATTGGACCTTTATAATGTATTTAAACATGTTTTAATGGATTAATGTTTAAAATAGTTTCTTAATAGACTTTTTTAGTAATTTTATTTAATATTTTTAGTAGTGGTTTTAGTGATTCTGCCAACATTGCGGAAGTGTCCCAGTAGCGCTAGCCTCCCCCCTCCCCTTTTTTCCTATAATTAGTTTGTTTTTATTGAAATCCCGATAAATAATAAACACAATAAAATCATAATAAACTAACTAATCACTGGTTTTAATATTCATTGATACAACAAATTACAATTGCAAGATATTATAAGCAAAACATGGGTATTTGTACTTTGCTAAATAGCTATATATTATTCTGAGGGATCCTTTAATGACTCCTGGTGTCCGCGATGGATCTCCAATATTGCCTTTTACTCACAACAGGCTGTTGTAATTAATGGGTCTCCCACTTCCAGGTTTATATACACTTTTGAAAACACAGTTTTTACAGGCAACATAAATAAAGAAAAGATCTTACAGGTGTTGCTGGCTCTGGTGTCCACGATGAAATCCTGGTGGTCACCTGGGCCAGTATACCGGTATTCGACTTCGAATTCCGCTTCCAGACTCCACATGCAAGTATTACCCTTTATTGCCCTCCAAATAGTTGATCGTTTTCCCTCAAAGGTCCACACAATACAATCTCTCTCGTGAGTGGCCAACCCCAAGATGAGAATGTTGATAACCACATGTTATAAGAATTTCATCGTCTGTGTCGCGTCTCAAAGTCCCAATGATTAGGATCACATAAGAAGCAGCTTACGCGTTTCGTCCAAAGCTGTAGACATTTTCAAAGCTTTTCCTTGTTTCGCTCCTTACCATGTATATGAGAGTGGTTCGCAGGTGTTTCAATAATTGGGTTGATTTCTTAAATGTCCTTCTCTTTCCTAATGATAAACACTAGTTATTGAGTAATACTTGCTTCAAGAGCATATATATTCAACAACTAAAATTAGGATGCCAGTACCCTACATTTACATTTCTATATATATTTCTGCATTCTCGACATTGTCCTGTTGTTTATTATTGAGCCTCTGAGTGCCGCCTTGCTTTTCTATATCCATTGTGGTACCCTCCTGGTACACTGGTGTTGCACCTGAGCATTACATGGAGTTTTGGAGTGCCTCTCCTGCCAAGATTATTATATATATTTCTATATAGATATACATAATTGTTATTTCTTTACATTAAATATTATAAATAAATAAATAAATATATAAAAAATGGTTTTTTTATTTGCATTTGTCGTAAAAATCATTATTATATAGTTTTTTATGCACCTCTAAAATAAGAGTTGCATTATAATTAGAAATACTTCGTAACAGTGTTTTATCCTACAAACATTATATTATAAGTACTTTCATTATAGAATGTTTAATATTACAATTACAAAGCAATTTTCAAGAATTAAAAATGAATAAACATTATACATAAATATAATAAAATAAAATAAAATAATAATATAAAAAATATTAATAATAAAAAAATACATATACAAATGGTGGTAATTAACCTTTCCAGAAAGAAGGTTTAATATGTTTTTATTATTGTTACTGTTAATGGATGCTAATCTGTGCTGAGGTTGGGCTATGGCCATGTAAATTGGCCAAAGTCCACACAAGAAAGGGGAGTGACATGAAAGTTTCAGAACACACATGATTGACAGAATCAGGTCCCTGATGCTACCTTATGGTTGTACCCTCATTTCGGGCCAGATCCAGACCTCAGTACAAAAAGCGTATTTACACTAGCCGCTGTCATAAAATCGCCTCTTTGTATGTACTGTGCATGCGCGCGGCAGATGTTATGCAACGTAACTCTGATCGTACGTACCTTCAGCGTAAATATGAACGAAGGGGCGGGTCATCCATACGACACCCGGAAATACACTTTGTAGGCGGAGGGAGGCATTTAAATTGTACAGTATGGGCTGGGTTAGGCAGTTACGTTCATCCATCCAGATGCTACATACGAGCGCAGTTATGCTTGAAAAAGTTAAGTTGGGTTTGGTAGTCATAAAATAGCTAAATTATGAGCGACCGAGGGGAGTACGGTCGCGTAAATACGTGACTTGATCGTACTTAAAGTGTACTTAGGTCTGGATCTGGCCCTTCCTGTGCACCAATATAAACTGAACTGTCACCATTTGCACAAGTTGTTGAGATAGAGTATGGCTGTAAAAAGTCTATGCATGCGAAGGGAGTGATGGCGCTTGGAAGTGTAGAATTCCCGCTGGAGATCCATACACATATGATGCTCTGGGAACCGATCGCTTTGTACTTATAAAGTAGGATGCATTCCAGAATGTAGAATAAGAGCAGCAATCAAAGCAGTAATCAAAAATCTTTCTATGAGCAGCAGAAATGTTCATACCTTACCTCTCCTCCGACTTAACTTAATCATAATGTAGCGGCTGTTGTCATTTATAGTTTTCTTATTCACAGCTGTACAAAGTGGGTGTAATGTAATTATAGACAATCAAAATGAAATATTCTCTATGATTGATATTACTAAATTTATAAAAACCTGGTGACAAAGTGACAACAATAATTTGTATCCAATTAGTTACTGACTATTAAACATTAGGGACTGATTATTTCAAGCTGTTTCCGTAAAAGAGGGCCACATCAGCGTTATTATATATTACATTATGTAGGAGCGTGACTTATACAAAACATAACCAGACCTTCCTAATATCTTTTAAAAGCATACGTAGTCCCTTTATTGTGAATAATAGGACCTCGGGTCACCGTCTGTGTAGAGATAGAGATAATTATTTGCGCACCATAATTGTATGGCCAATTATAATCATTTTAAATAATTACTGATTTTTTTTTATATTCATCCATAATGATTACAAAACCATCCTTACATGTAGCTTAAAATGACTAGAGTAACGTGCTAGTTGTAGCTTAATATCAACTTATTTACTAGCAACAAAAGAAATAACATTTCCCTGTAACACTGCTATTAAGCAATGGCAAACCTGCCATTAGTTACGCAACATAAAATGCAGTAAGTTGGTTAATATGTGTGGGCTGAAAACTAGATCTTGTAACACTCAGCTAGGACCAAGACTATTGAACTTAGGGATCCACAGTAGCAGCAGCAGCAGGGATTCCTACTTTATCCAACTTTTCCTGGAAGCAAGCGGAGAGCACTTCCTCACACGTATGGAATTGGAGACCCTTCCTTAAAACTTCTGCATTGCTCTCACTTAAAATGCAGGATCGCAGGAATCTGGATTGACAATGAAAGTGCATTGTGTTTATGCGCATTTGCAAAATGTGATCATTATCCACACCTTATGTATGCAAAAATGAATATTTTGCTTAAGATTGGATCCAATGTTATAATCCAGATCAAAAGTTTTCATGCCATCAGATCCCTGTCCCAAAAATTTGGGTGGTTCTGTTAGAGCTCTGCTTCAGTACATCTGTATATTATCATTATAACCACTCTCACTTTCATGAATTGACAGACCTTCAGAGTACACATATAGCAGATGGATAGGAACTCACCTACAGGAGGTGCCTTGATGCTGGGCAGGTGAGCTTAGCCCAATATAGCTATATTGTGAACTAAACCTCCCCCGTAAAAAACCAAGGTGGTGACCCCTGCGTCTCGCCCCATCCCGGAGCAAATGTGATGCGGTGGTGTCAGAGTCGCTTCCTGGGGGCGTGGGGGAGCCAAAAAGTTCCACCCCCATTGTTTCCTATAGAATGTTCTGAAACACATGGCAGTCAATGGGAAAACGTGCTCTCGGGAGAGGGGTGGGAGGGTCAAAAGGTTGCAACCCCTTCGGCCAGCCCCATCGCAGAGCTCATATGACACGCGGTCGCCACAGTCACCACCTATGGGTGCAGGGGAGCCGAAAAGTTTTGACCTCCATTATTTCCTATGGGGCCATGCTATCTTATGAGAGCCATTGTTTCCTATAGGATCTGCTGGGACGCCTCCAGCAAAAGCCCGCGCCATATACAAAAGGGAATGTGTATAACCTGTCAGGGCCGCCATCAAGGTGAAAACATCCGGGACTATTGTCCCAGGCCCGCTGATACTTACCTAGGCACTGCAGCAGCAGGTATCGGTGATATATAGCACATTAGTGGGCCAATGAGCAAGGAAAGACTTCCCTTCACATTGGCCCACTGTTAATGCAGGTCTGTGGTGCTCTGCCCCCTATGTTCCATCACATAGAGGCGGAGCGGTGTGGATGTGTCCCGGGCTTTATTAATTCTGATATCTGGCCCATGAACTGGAAGGAGGTAAGTTTGTAGGATATATTATTTTACTGAAAGGGATAAATATAAGGAAATCCTACATTTTAAACTAAAACTAGGGTCAAGTATGGTCTAGGGTCTGATAGGCTCAAAAAAACACAACTGGAAAGTTGGAATAAGGCTATAATGAATAATGGCTCTCAGATGCTGTGACGAGACAACCAAACCATCTCTTCTGCTGGAAATATCTGTGCTTTTGTATTCTTACATATCTCTGAGCAGGGTGTGGGTCCCCGCTTAGAACAGCTCTATTTATATAGGGCCATTTTCTCCCAGCTAGTTGCGAGCTTGGATTTAGATTGCATATGCCTCGATGAGGCATAGTAATCGATCCACAGAGCACCAAGCTTTCGGTGCTCCGAAAAGGTAAGAGAAGATAGTTCCCCACTCCTTTCCCTAATTCTAACCCTAACCCTCCCCTCTCACTATCATAATCTTCCCTTCCCCGCAGCCTGACCCCAACCCTCCCTTCCTTGCAGCCTAACCCTAACCCTCCCTTCCTTGCAGCCTGACCCTAACCCACCATCTCCCGCAGCCTGACCCTAATTCTCCGTTCCCTGCAGCCTAACCCTAACCCTCCATCTCCCACAGCCTAACGCTAACCGTCCCTCTCCCTCAGTCTGACCCTAACCCTCCCTCCCCTGCAGCCTGACCCTAACCCTCTCTCCCCTGCAGCTTGACCCTAACCCTCCCTTCCCTGCGCCCTGGAGAGGTTACTCACCTTTCCCTGCGGTTGGGTGGTCCGGCGTTAGCAGCACAGAGGCGGGATATCGGTGGCGGCAGTATTTCCGAATAAAAATGGGTGGGCATGCTGATCGGCATACTTAACCATTCTAAAAAAAAAATTCTAAACTGGGCGGTATTCGAAATAGGGATATCCAAAAAGGAACTTTCGATTGTCCCTATTTCAGAAGTCAGAGTTTCTGACCGGAGACTGACAACGCTCTGAGCATACACAAAATTAGATATTTTTATGGTGCTCCATAAAACTGGATGATGGTAGATTGGAAGACATTGAAGCACATAAAATTATATCACTATGTACACAAGAGCATAACATGTAAATGAATTACGCATATAAAAGATTCTTGTATACATTGCTATAGCACTTGAACATATATGTAATAGGTAAAAAGCCAGTATTACTTCTGAAGACTGTTAGACACACTGGTTTCCTGCTCTCATCATCACCTCTGCAAATGCAGTGAGCAGCCTGGCACCTCCTTCCCTGTCATTTTTCTAATGAGCCTATGACTATCAGTGCATTAGGAGATTATTTTATGTGACTTCTTCCACAAGATTTAGCTCTCTGCAATGCAGAGTGATTCAGGCATTTTCTAGTGTCTTGTGGACAGCCCTGATATTCAACATAGCTGCGCTGTCTCAGGTGGCCCAGGCTGCCTTTGTACCTTCTTGCTCATGCTAATTAGCAGCATGCATGGTCTGATGCTCAGCCTATGATTGAATACCAATACCAGCAACATCCACTCTAATATTTCTGACACTTCTCTAACTGTGGCTCGATGCTTTAGCTGACAGTCATGAAAGAATCCTCAAACTGAGGCATTTTGGTGTCTGCCCCGGGAATATTTGTCTTATTTTTGCATACTTTGGCATCTATTCTCAGCCACACCATCTTAAAATTTCAAGCCCAGGACAACAAGGAGGAATGAGGTTTAGTGAGGCCACATAGTCTACACATAGACTTAACTGATATCTGATGCAGCTGTGTCTATCATGGAAAAATGATTTGGTCCTACAGCATACCCTCTAACTCTACCTATGTAGAAAACACACAATATTCCACCTATAGGCGCTCGGATTAAAGAATATACACAAACTTAAAACTTAAATTCAATTATAAAAAGTAAAAATGATAATACTAGATTATAAGTTAATGATTAGGAACTTTAATAGCCGCTGCTTGGAAGGGCTGGTTAGGCCCTATAATTTATGGCTAAATAAAGGAAAAAACAAACCAGCGCTGGCTATAACGGTTCCCTATCAAGAAACTAAAAATAAATTAGCAAATAAATATAAATACAGTTAAACACCTTATAGATATATAAATGGTTTATAAATTAATAGTATATAGATTAGTAGGATACAATTTTATATAACCATATATAATTAACTTATTCAACAACCTTCCAGCAATAAGTCACCATACTTAGATATCATATTAAAATACAATTTATTAACAATTTAACTGGTACCAGATAAAATTAAAAATGAAAAATAATAAAAATACAATATATAAAATATGTATCATTCACTGCCAGTATATTTTAGAAAATAATGTTGATTGAAGGAGTATTTTCCCCAATATTATCCGCTACTTGGACTAATGATTAGTGTCCTAATACTAGAATTCTGGACCGTTGGTGTACACGTGGAGATTATAAAGATTGATGTGCTGCAGATATTTTGACACTCTATATTTGGATGACCCGGAGTGTCTAATAAACAAGATGGTAATGTATAAGCACTTATCTTATCCTGAAGATGATTGCAGGAGTCCCGGAGTTGACGGTACCGTCTAGCGGGGGAAAGCGGGCGTCCCCGTACCCACCGCACAGGTACAAGTTCCTGGGAATCCCCACGTGTCTCCCTGTGTCCGTAATGAGCAAGCTTGATTTTCTGCCTTTAATGTGGCTGTTCGCATCGGAGGCTAGCTGAAGCCTTGGGCGCCTTTTGCCTCCAAACTCCCTTGATGGTAGGGGGATAGATCCCCTGAGCTTCAAGCTGCACTCTGTATTGGTAGTTGGATTTAGCAGCTTCGCGCTGCACTCTAAGCCGATATGAAGATTTAGCAGATTACTTGCTTCAATTATCAAGTCTTATAGCGATTGGCAGTGATCAGATTGACCAGTTTGTAAGTTAAAAGATACAAAAGATACAAATCCATACGCGTTTCATCCCACTGGGGGATTTCATTAGAGGAAACAAAGTATGGTACAGTACCGTTTTTTAATGGTCTGTATCGGCTAAAAGGGCTCCTGTACCGGATTCTGACCCAGCAGTTCCCTTCCCCCTCTAATCACCTTCCAGTCCTGCAGCATCTGATCACTATAGCAGTGATGCGGGGACAGACTCATAAATGACACAGTAGTATTTGTATAGTCATTAGAGGCATGACATATTTCATCATGTTATTTATTTACTAACAGGTTTTTATATAGTGCCGTCAAATTATGTAGCACTTTACAGAGAATATTTCACATTTACATCAGTCACTGGCCCATTGGAGCTATATACTAAGTTTCATAATACATACATACACACACACACGCACACACACACACACACGCACTCTCTCTCTCTCACACACACACACACACACACACACACGGTTAGTATAGTCAGCATCCAATTAAACTAACATCATGTTTTTGGCATGGGGAACAAACCGGAGCACCCAGGGGACACCCACATGAGTGTGAACCAAAGCTAACAATGGCCCTTTTTTGACCACCCTAGTAAAATACATTCCCTCCCGTGCACTAACCTGTCTGGTTTTCAGGATGAGTCGGTTCCAGCAATGGGTCGAGCGGCAGTTACGCGGCGGGATTTTCGATATAGGGCCGTATTTTAAAATACACACAGATGACAATTAGCTGTTGGCAGTGTGTAAATATAAAATGAGGGTTTGTGGTGGAGCATAGAACCCCCATGCAGACATGGCGAAAACATACAAACACTATAGAATATATATCTTCCATTGTGTGACATATACCTACATATGAGAATAAGCATTTTTATTTGTTTTCTGCTTGTTTTTTTTTGTAAATAAATCTTTTATTTGAAAAGCAATAACTTTCCCCATCTATGTTTATTCAAGTTGATCCAAAATACTGTAAGTTACGCAATTGCAAATAGGAGTAGAAATAATGTATATGACGGCGGCATTACTTGAAGTGTCTTATTTTTGTTTTGAATCAAGATATTCCTCTGAGTGTTCCTTACAAATTGTATGCAATATTTCAGCTATTCAGAAATTATAGCAACCGTCAGATGTATTTACTGTAGATGTATTGTTCCTAAGACTCCGAAGCTGCTGGATAACGTGTGTCGCAAAACACTTTTTTTGGCAGAACAAAAGACAAGGGGTCGGATTCAGAACTAAGAAAGAAAGGGCTGACTTACATATGCAGTGTTCTTAAGTCAGCTCTGTGCATGTGCAGCACTTAGACTTCTGCAACGGAACGCAGCTCCCTGATGCCACCTTAATTTCTCAACAAGAAAAAGAAAAGTATTAATTATTCATAATTAAACTCAGTAAAAATAGTGTTTTATTTATAATTATGTCTTAAGATCAATTGTTTGCTTCTTCTAAGATTTTTGAAAATATATTATTATTATTATTATTATTATTATTATTATTTATAATTATAGTTATTATTATTGTTGTCGTGTTTGTTGTTGTTGTTGTTGTTATTATTATTATACCAGATCAAGCACCTGCAAAAGGGGCCTTTTCTCTTTGCGAGGAGTGTAAAACTTCTTCTTTTTGAGAGAGTGTGTGCAGATGGCACGCAAACCCATTAAGTAACTGGATCCAACAGCCCTTTCCATTGGCAGGACACGAAGCATACATGAGGTACGCACGACGGAGGGGGGAAGTATGTAGATTGTGTATTAAGGGCATAACTCTTACGTACAATCCTAAATTCTGCAATTTCTGAAATATTAAGGCAGGGTCCTATAATAATAATAATATTAATAAATATCTATCGTCTAGTTCCAGACTTCCGCTAAATGCTGTTTCCTGTTCCATATTGCCATCACGCATGCCCATGTGATGCACTTCCAATGCAGTTCTGCATTCTCTGGATCCAAACTTCTGTACTAAAGGTGTTTCCAATCATAGGGCAGGATAGGGTCATATATGCGTAGATCCTGTGTGCTTAATGGGAGGGGGGGTATGTAGGTTGTACAGTGAGAGTGTGGTGAGTGCACTCGACTATTGCCAAACTTTCGAACTGTCCACTTTTAAGTGATTATTATTTTATTATTATTATTCCATATAGGCCTAAGTAGCATTTTATTGCCTTTTCCCATTGAACTGGAATTGTGTGCGGTCATTTGTACAATTATGTAATACATAGGATTGGGAATAATGACACATGACCAAGCTGTATATGTGTTTCCATAAAAAAGTAGACAGTAAACCCTAACATAGAGGCACATTTTTACAAGGCTTTTGGTGGTCACCAAGTGCCACATTGTAATAATATTAAATATTTATTATATCTCATAATTGTAACAGGCACATATTATTTATGTTTTTTTAAAAATATTTTATACTTGTTGGCAAAAACATTATTGAGAACCTTGCAAAGCAATAAAACTCCCACAGATACATATTGTAGCTTTCTCAAGGGATTATGGTTATTATATGCCAGCAAACCCAAGGTCAATATCAAGGGTTTTCACTTGAGCTTTTAAATTAATTGTACCCCAAGGAGTCACAACAGTACATTTAATATAAGGACATTCCTTGATATTGGCGAAAAGTGACCTGGTCATCCATCAGGGAAAGAAAGACATTTCATAGAAAGCTTAGCCTGATTTTGTTGTATGTTTAAAGGGAAAGCAAACCCAATATGTGAATCCTATTTCTAAATATTCTGCTGTAACTTCTATGACAGATTCTCAGTCTGGAGATGAGGCTTTATCTTTAATACCACATCTTGTCTTACCAATCAACCAAGTATAATAGTAAATCACTTGACGTGGATGTTCTTGACTTGAATTTTCAAGTGTCATCTACTAACAGAGTAAAAAAAAAATCCAATAAAAATTGTAATATTTACATCATTTTAAAAATAAATAATGTTTTATTTAAGGAATAGAAGTATCTTTACTTTACTGGGCTTTATGTAATATGTCCAAATTGTAGAAGGCCACATAACAGAAGATCCTGCTCTATAGCTCCAAATGTTGGAGAGGTAAAATTAATGAGACTTTGGATAATGGGCTGGATCCAGACTTAAGTAAGTGCTTGAAATGAGTTACTCCTGGGCTAAACCATGTTGATTGTAGGGGGAGTCAAGTTAATTGTATTCTTTGAATGCAGTGATATATCTTTGAATTGCTTACTGCACACAGATACTGACCAGCTTTACTATCACAC
>WWET01001505.1:287041-313153 GCA_011038615.1 Limnodynastes dumerilii | reverse complement strand
ACCCGCATCAAGATGAGGAAACTGACAATGCTACACTGCAAGACAATGCTAAAATGGCAATTAAGGGGGAGGTAATAATCATGGGAGATTTTAACCCAGGTGATGTCAACTGGGGTGATTCTTTTGCAAGCTCTACTAGAAGTGGGGACATTTTACTTTTCATTATATGAAGAGTCGCTCAAGCAATTGGTGAAAGAGACCACTCGCAAAAAGAGGTCATCTTAAATTTGGTACTTCCAAATAATGAAAAAATCTCTTACATGTGGGTGAAAACCTAGATCTAGTGATCATAAAGCAGTATAGTTTAGTATAAACACTGAGACACATACCACACAAAGAAAAAGATATTGGCAAGGCTACCATAATTTTTTTGAAATGTGGAAGTGTGTCAGTGACTCATTGGCAAGTGGAGACACATGAAGAGAGTGCAGAGGCAGTGTGGACATTTTAAATGTTTATTAAAAGCAACCTTTGCGTCAGAAAAATTAGGGGAAAAACCCAGAAAAAAAGTCAACATAGTCTACAAAAGAAGTAGCAAGTACAGTAGTGAAAGCAAAAAAGATGGCCTTTGGGAAATTATAAGCAAACTCAGAATAATGGGAGGGAAAGCTGTTTTGCAAAGCAGAAGGCGACTAGGATTATCATCAAGGCAACAAAGACAAGTGAGGGAAAAGCTGGCCCACTCCATATACAAAATACAAAAGCTTATTTATGTGTATAAATAAAAGGCAAAAATATAAAAAGAAACTGGGTATAGTATCTTAATTATTTTTGGGATATATCCTAGAATATTAAATAAGCTTAGGGGGGGTACTAGAAAAACTATTAATTAAAATTATAGTGGATGTTTAGAGGTTTTTAATATTGGTTATATTTTCTGGAAAATTATTTTGTATATAACAAACAATGAATATTATTTCCATGGTGCTCCTGTCTTGTAGTTGTGTTCTAGGATTTGGTTTCTCCTGCGAGCAGGTGGACTCAACTGATTGTTAGAAGTTAAAGACTGTTAAATAAACTGGAAAATTTGGGATTGGACTCAAAGATACAATCTTGGTTACAGGCTAGAAAACAAAGGCTTGTAGTAAATGGAATCTCTTTTGGGGATGGTAAGGTTACAAGTGGAGTTCCCCTGAGATCTGTATTTGTACCAGCGCCATGTAATATCTTTTTGTTGATATTACCTGCACTATTGAAGTGAAAATATGCCTTTTTGCAGATGACACAAAGATATGTGACAGGACAGACATCAGTGGTAACTGCAATTAAATGCCAAAAAAACTAAATCATACACTTGGGGCGCAAAAAACCCACAAGCTCAATATTTTAATAATGGCACTACATTAGAAACTACAAAGGGATCTAAAATTCACAATTTTATGTGCCTTAAATGGTAGGCAAGCAATGTAACCAAGCAATAAGAAAGGCAAGTCAGATGCTTGGTTGTATAGGGAGAAGAGTTAGTAACAGAATAGTAGTAATACTACTATATAGGACATTAAAACAACTTCACCTAGAATATTTTCATAGAAAGCATTAGGTAATGTATATAAAATGGAGGGTAACAGGTTTAGAGGTAATGCACAAAAAAATTACTGCACTGAAAGGATAATTGATAAATGAAATAACCTCTGATCTGAGGTGGTGGATGCCAACACAATAGTACAGGTTATACATGCATAGAAATATAATGATATCTGAAATTTCTAACTAAATTTAGGGTAAAATAAGGTCTAAGGTGAGAATAGTTTAAAATAAACAACTGGGCAGACTGGCTGGGCCATGTTAGGATATACAGCACAATAAATGGTTCACACAAATTCACGTATACAGTGAAAAGAGTTAAAGTTTAATAGCAAATATAATGTTCTAAACACTTGAAATTAAATTATTGATACACAAACGCACATTATTGAGAGCTACATAAAATCATTCAGAGGAATACACGTGCGATTAAATCAGATTTGTGTATATATCAAGCTGTACAACAGGGACAAAATCGGTTTAGACCCCACACAGGAATTGTTCACTTGGTGTATGCCACACACACTAAAACAAGCACCAAACATCAACTTACTTGCAATTCTGGCAGACTTTGCAGTCTGGACACTGCCAACCAGCACGTTTCAGAGGTGTCACCACTATGTCCAGACACATGCCATGGTAATGCTGACCACAGGTTGTGCAAAAGAGCTGGTCCAACAGGTCTCCAGAGCTGTCACACAGCGCACAGTTTGCATTGTCTTTAACTGGGGGGGAAGAGAGAAAAAAAAGGTAACAGGTTAAATCTATGTACCAACATTTCATTATCTGAATACTGAATATTTGAATGGACAGTTCTTCTGCTTTCAAATGATCAATTCTTTAAGTCTCTCCACACGGCTACACCATAATATCATCACTATGGCAAGTGATCGCATTAATGCTCCCGTTTATGTCTCTGACGCATTAAGAAGCACCGGTATTCACTGAAATGTGTCAGTCACTTTTTAAAGCCTTAGGTAACAGCTGGCTTCCAATTAGCTGTGAGCAGTTCAACTTTCTGTGACCTCCACCATGCAACAAAGGGAGGTCACACTGCTCATCACAAAGGTGGAGGAGGGATTTCAGTCTCTATACATCTATCTATACACACACATTTATATGATAGATGGATGCTGCCGTCTGTCTCATCATCCTCTCCAGACATACTGAATCTGTCTCACCCTATACAGGCTCCCTTTCAGAACCCAATTCACACGTTTCACTCACTCACAAAGGACCTGATTCACACTTAAGAGTGAGTTAAGTACAGCCAGATCCGCACCTAACTCACTCTTCCAGCCCCCGACCCGTTTTTAGGTACCTTATGGCACTTATAAGGGCTACCTTGTCTCTCCATGCAATGTCCGTACGGACAATGCTCCTCCCTCCCCAGCTAATCTGAATACCTGCCCCCTCCCACTTGCGTCTAAAAACGCCCTCAGGCGGCATAACGCCGCCTCTTTTTATGGAAATCACTGCGTGTGGTCTTTAAAGACCGCACCAACGCTATCTACGTGCCAACTGGCTACGTAGATCGCGTAAATTACCTACTACGCATGTGCAGTAGGTCATTTTGGCCACATACGCACTTAAGAAGCCGCAACTTCTTAAGTGTGAATCAGGCCCAACGTTCTGAACCCTCTCATATTTACCTCTCTGACCTATTATTATTATTTATATATCAGATTATGTAGTGCTTTACAGAAAATATTTCATATTCACACCAGTCCCTGCCCCATTGGAGCTACACACTAAGGTCCCTAACATATACTGCTGCGAGTCCCCGCTGCGATGTTACACATTGGCTGTCCCTATTTGGAATGTGTAACACTGCAGAATTTTTTTTTTTATTAATGGGTGAGTATGCGACTTAGGCTTAGGCTGGGGGGGGGGGGAATTAGGGTTAGGGTAAGGGAGTAGGGAAGCCTTCACTTTCGGAGCACCGTGTTTGGTGCTACGGGGATCGATTGCTATGCCTCTTCGAGGCATGAGAAATCGATAGCCAGTTCCGGTGGGGTGGGGGGGGGGGGGGGGAGTGACTTAGGGTTAGGCTGTGGTAGGGGGGAATTAGGGTTAGGGTAAGGGAGTAGGGAAGCCTTCACTTTCGGAGCACCGTGTTTGGTGCTACGGGGATCGATTGCTATGCCTCTTCGAGGCATGAGAAATCGATTTCCCAGCCAGTTCCAAATTGGCTGTTCGCTGCAGGGACCTACACTCTATATGGGGTACTATCTGAATCCACATTTAACTCACAGAAGTTGAGGGGGAAAAATGACAGCAACAGTATTATCACCTGTGGGGCTATTGGGAGTTCTGTCACCTCATTTTCTTTGTTATTATAATAATAATAATCATCATCATCATCATCATCATCATCATCATTATTATTATTATTATTATTATTATTATTATCCAGAATGTATCCTAAATAAAAAGATGATAAATAAATGAAGGTTTAATAGTGCAGTTTTATATATAATTTTATCATTCAAATAAAACACAGTTGAATGATATATATCGTACTGTTAATTAAATACATTTAAATGTGCTTATAATGTACTTCCTGCAGGGTCCCTTTTAAAGGCACATTTGTTATGACTGCGACTCAGGAATCTGGTTTAAAATAAAATGACTGTAACATGATCCAACTCCAGTGCATGTTATCAGGAATATTACAGAATATAAACACTCGTGGTCCCCAGAGATCTCATACATTTGAATGATATGTGATAGGTGACATTTATACCACATATCACTGGAACAGTTTAGCCACCATTAGGTTGTGGATTAACCGATCTGTCATCGACTCAGGAGTGAATTGTGTTAATGGGGGCTGATTTAGGGGACGATTTTATAAGGTTGTCAGAACAGATGGCAATGCCAATCGCTGACAACTTAACGCTTTTCAAAATCAAAGAATGTTTTATAATGTTTGGTGCTAAATGTCAGATTAGCAATGGCGAATACTTTGCATTTTATCTTTTTGACTCATTTGGAAATGAATATAATAAATCAAAAATGTGAAGGGAGAGAGATGTGAAGCACATATACATGCTCCTGTGTATCAATATGCATGGTTTGTGCTGGGTGTTTATGTAGAGCTTGGAAGTTTGTAGGTTGATTTGATAGCTTATTATACATGGAAGGATTATTTATAGATAAGCAAGGTCCGCATAGGACCGAGCAGACATAAATGCCAGGCTGGGGCTTGACCACTCCTCCCCTCCTGGCATGATGTCATTGGGCTGCTCATTGGGTGATTTAATTAGTAGGGCTGGGCAGGGGAGGGGTTGTTTAGTTAGGAGGTTTATAGGGTGCGTGTGGAGCTGTCCCTCCATTTCTTGCTCCTGCTCCCTCCCACGTTGTTTTTCAGTAGGATGTATTCTGTTAACATGTATTCTTGCTTTTCAGATGGGGCACAGTGTCAGGCGGCAGCAATGGGGGTCAGGTCTTTAGTTTTGGCGCATAGCGACACATATTCTGGGATTTGGGTGGTCACAGTATTAAGCACCAGCTATTAGCTTCCAAATTGGATGTTGGTCCTGGCAGGTGAATCCCGGTTTTAGTCACCATTATTGTTAATCTGCAGTGACTTAGTAATAATGCAAAGTACACATTTGTACTTTGTATTATGCAATATAGACATCCATCAACTCAACAAATACACAGTTCTTCCTGCCTAGCAATGGGGCAAGTATATACACACACATCACAGATGGTGACCGCAATGTACATTACTTGTCATTGCATGATAATTGCTTATGTATTGTGGCCAAATATTGTTTCCGAGAAAAATAAGCACTCATTACACCAGTGTACATATCAGCCAATCAGCATGAGTTTCACAATGCACATTTCTGTTGGATAGGTGCAAAAGCAAACCTACAGTTATGCTCTATTGAACTTTTCCCAAAAACAGGGAAAAATGTGTTATACATGGTGGGAAATTGCATGTATGCTGGTGAAAGTTAAATAGGGGTTCAGTAATCATTAAACCTTTGTTTGCTTACCAATTATGTTTTGTGTTTGTTTGTTTGTTGCAGGTCAGATTCTGCTGCCTGTCGCCTGTCTTACTCCCTCTGTGCTTCTTCTTTCTCTCCCGGTTGTTGCTCTGGGGTCGCGACCTGTGGGTAAACCGGCAGCGTCAGTCTATCCTCACCATCAGAGGCTCTAGCGAAGAACACGGTCCTGCTAGACTCCGCACCCTGGTAAAGCGACGACTGCCTCTCCCAGCAGACTACCCCGGTCCTCGGCTAAAGGTAATTCTGGTGGTGTCACAACATAACCATAGTTTGTGTCTGTGTTTTAGGGAATTTAGATTTTAAACTAAAGGGGGGGGGACTGATGTGCACAATTGTATAAGATTGTAAAACTGCGTAAGATGCTGTACAATAATATATATAAAACCCTGTTAATAAAAAGATAAATAAATAAAATAAGTATAACAAAGGCTGGGTAATTTAGTTTTTTTACAGCAGTTTCCCCTTAATACTAACAAATAAAATGTATATAAAAGAATGTGCAATAGTGGCTTAAAAGGTTATGTCAATATGGGTTTCTAAGTTTAGAATCACACTACTCTATTTGACTTCATCTCTCTCAGCAGGTATTTAGCATTTTACACTGTTACTCAGGCCTTTGGCTTTTGTGTTTAAAGCTTGGGAAACATTATAGTATTTCTTGTCAAAGATCTCAATTACAGTCCCTGTTATCAGTAACACTTTCTCAATACATCACCAGCCAGCCATTAAAAATAAATATTGCTGTTATACTGCTTTCCATAAACATTGTATGTTATTTGCTTTGTAAGGTGAGAATTTAGAGCACTGACCATTCCTTTGTACAAAGAGAAATAATTTGCTGAATTACAATAACGTTGTTTTTTTTAACAGCAAATGTGTTAGTTGAATAAACTGTTGCAGAGTTAGCAAAAAATGTAAAACATGGCTTGTGTAATAGATAATGCAACAATTATATTTTTTTAGTAGATTTAGAGTATTTTGTGGTTGCTGAATTAAAAAAATGCAAGTGTATTTTGTGGTTGCTGAATTTAAAAAATGCAAGTTGTTTTTTTTTTTTTTACTCTAGCCCTTGAGATAATAGATACCCTCAATTAATAGGGAACTTAGCCATAATACATGCATATTGGAATATATTGGAACATTGTAGAAGGTGAGACATGCAAATATTCTAGAGGCCCGATTTACAAAGCTGCAGACATGGAAAAATGGAGATGTTGCCCATAGCAACCAATCAGATTCTAGCTGACATTCTCTAGTATGTAACAGGAAAGTGAGGGCTAAAATCTGATTGGTTGCTGTGGACAACATCTCAACCCGCAGCTTAGTAAATTTAGCCCTAGGTGTTTACTTTACAATCATTCTAGAATATTCCTCCTGTGTATATAAGCAATCGGTCACCCAACCAGCAGTCAGTTGACAGTTGGCAGCTGAGTGCTTTGTGTTGTCTATTGTGTTCTTATTTCTCATTTATGTAATGCATTTGTATACATGTAATTAGTGAAAATAAGTAATATTTTATACAGAGTGGTTGTAGTGACAATTTCTGAATACAGTGTTTCAAGAAAGAATAAAGTCAATTAATGATAAAACGTGTTTGATTTACAACGCCCACATGACAATAACATTAAATACTTAATTTTTATTGGTTTTTATTTCAGAGATATTTGAGTTCTTCAGAAAGAGGCTGTTTAAACAGTTCTAATGCATTCTTCCTTCTGCTACATTTAACCCAAATAAGGTAAGATCATATAAACAGTGTTTTACTATGCATAAATTGCAATTATCAGCTATTTATGTTTTATACAGAATAAAATGTATTATTTATTTTATGTGTTTACTTTTGTATGATTTGAGATAATATGCTGTGAGATTTGTAAATAGGCTCTGCCTGATCATTATTAATTTAGAATTATTATGGTTTTAATGGTGTCCGAAAACGTGGGGCCTGGGACACAGCCACGGGGAACCGCCCCATGTGATGTAATTGGTGATGTCACATAGTGGTGGGGTGCCGCGGACCTGCTTTAACAGCGGGCCAGTGTGCAGGGGAGCCCTTCCCTGCCTATTGGCCGGCTACTGAGCAGTTCTGAGTTGCAAGTATCGGCGGTAGAATACCACCGATACCTGCTGCTGCAGAGCTAGGTATCGGCACATTCCACCTGTTTTGCTCATATTTTTGAACTCTGGATGACTTTATTTTTATTTCTAAAACAAAATTCCTTGGTTAAATTTGGGTAAATATATGAATGAAGACACGCATACACACACACACACACACACACACACACACACACACACACACACACACACACACACAAACACAAACTATTTTGTATGGCGAACAGTATTACTAAGATTACTGAGGATAAGAACTTTTCATTTATATAGTAATCTTCCCTATTTTGTATAACTGGTTATTTATACAAAACTCTTTTTTGGAGATGCTTGATGCTTGATAGAGGACAATCACAGTCTTTCTTCACAAGATTCATGAGGTGTCTGAAGAGATGTATTACTAGGAGTCTGCTGAATAGGTGTCATCTGTGAGAAAAGGAATAAAGTGAGGTCAAATGCTGCAGATTTCCCCAAATGTCTACTTTAACTAGAAAAGAAAAACATTTTTCTCTTTCTCTTTCATTTCAGAGTATTACTTAAACACTGTCATTGCAATAAACATGTCATATTGAGATGAGCTTTCTCCTCGACACATCAAAATGGATATCACTGCAGAATGCGTTAGAGAAATATTTATTAATCTTCACCTGAATTTGAATGGTAACAGCATGGCCAGTAACAGCGGCCTGTTCCACATGGGCATAATCAGAAGGAAAAAGGAGACTTGAGCTGTCATTGCACTGGGTTGTGTCTGCTTCATTTAATCTGATGGACAGTGCCAATGCAGCTCAGACATTATTAATGGGCAGTATTTAATGAATTCCATCTTTTGCGATTTAAGGGTGTTGAATACACAGCTATATCTATGTCAGGCAAGAAGTACAAATTGAACTTGGAGGCTAAAGTGAAAATCTACAGACCCCAGTACGAACTTAGTAGATCCTTTTTCCATATTATCACCTAGCTAATACCTTTGTTTACCCTAAGTACATTGGCCCGTGTTCATACCTAAAAGTGAGTTAGGTGTGGGCAGATCCGCACCTAAATCCCCCGTCCTGCCCCTAACCCGCCCCCCTCCCCATTTTTAGGCACCTAATGGTACTTACGAGTGCCATAGGGCTACCTTATCTTACCGTGCGTAGTTTCCTTATTAAGATGGAAACTATGCACGGACATTGCCTCTTCCGCCTCCCCCACGCTCTGCGCATTGACCCTGTAATGATGGTGGCCCTTATAAGCTGCTGGCCTTCTTCGGGGGTCTTCCCCTGATGGCGGGCCTGGCAGTGGAAGATATAGGTCCTAGACAGTGGAACATCACCCAGTAACAGACTATACCATCTGTCTGTAACACACAGGATAGAGAATGTCCAGCAACACTGCCATTACCCAGTAACAGACTATACCATCTATCTGTATCACACAGGATAAAGAATGTCCAGCAACACTGCCATTACCCAGTAACAGACTATACCATCTCTCTGTAACACACAGGATAGAGAATGTCCAGCAACACTGCCATTACCCAGTAACAGACTATACCATCTATTTGTAACACACAGGATAGAGAATGTCTAGCAACACTGCCATTACCCAGTAACAGACTATACCATTCTATCTGTAACACACAGGATAGAGAATGTCCAAAAACTCTGCCATTACCAGTAACACACTATACCATTCTATCTGTAACATACACATAGGATAGAGAATGTCAAGCAACACTGCCATTACCAGTAGCAGACTATACCATTCTATCTGTAACATACACACAGGATAGAGAATGTCCAAAAACTCTGCCATTAACAGTAACACACTATACCATCTATCTGTAACACACAGGATAAAGAATGTCCAGCAACACTGCCATTACCCAGCAATAGACTATACCATTCTATCTGTAACATAAAACACAGAAACATCTGTTACACATATTTGCAAATATATGATAAGCCACCAGCCACCGTCAAGGCCTTTCTGCTCACGTTGCTCCTGAGGTAAGTTAGCGCTCAATAAAATAAATAAATAATTATGCTGATCACCGATTACCCAATAGTCATAAAATGGAATTTTTGGATAATTTATTTAACTATTTTTAATCTTAATAACATTGTATAGATATATTTATTATACAATATACAATAAAAGGTGCGCTCACTCAGTCCCAAGTCTTAGACACATGCAGTCCAACAATGATAGTCCATATGCTTAAAGTTCAATCACCAGATCTCCAAAGAGACCGCGTCTTCCCCTTCAAAGTACCGGCCTTTGTAAACCGGAATGGACTGTGAATAGAAAGAAAGGAGAGAAGGGGGCGCAACCTTGGTGATACAGATAATTTTATTTACAATGGCCGATGCACCGATAGCACGTACCAGATAAAAAGATTAAAAAGCATATAGTACTCGCTGTTCATAGACGTTCCCAGGCCAGAGTCCAGCGTCCCGGATAGAGATGTAAATAGCCCGGCGTCTGGTGACACGTGTAGACAGCGGTAGGCGAATCAATGGAATAGGCTCCTCTATATATATATATGACCCAACATTGGAACTCTCATTGTTAGAGTTAGGACCACCATATGCAGAAAGGCCTTGATGGTGGCTGGTGTCTTATCATATATTTGTGTGTATATTTTTATATATATATATATATGTGTGTGTGTGTGTGTGTGTGTGTGTGTGTGTGTGTGTGTAACGGACATTTCTGCATTTTATGTTACAGATTGAATGGTATAATCTGTTACAGGTTAATGGCATTTGTTGCTGGGGCATTTTCTTGCCTGTGTTTCTGTTGCTAGCAGATTACCCCTGTCTTTCATGCACCTGTTTGCATTAAGCTATAAATTGATCTGAACAAATTCCATTTTATGCATCCTTTTGAAGGGACAGTTCTGCTGTCCATTTTATGGTCTGGCATGTCCTTGTTTTTTTTTTTTAAGACCTTAAGTTATCAAAATGTAAATCTTGAATATAAATTCTTTGCCTGACTGATTTCATGGAAAAATATTATTTGTTGTTTTTGAATGTGAAAGGACAATGGTTAAATTCTGAATGCATGGATATCAGGATAGTGCGGCCAAGCAATCTTGGATCCCTCTGAATCAAGAGTGGAAGTTAACCCGCTTGAGCTCCATGGGCCAGATCCTAAACTACGTAGGCGAGCGATTTTACTCTAGCCGCTGATGTAAAATCGCCATTAGTATTTACTGCACATGCGCACGGCAGATGTTATGCCACGTAACTCTGAATGTATGTACCAGCCTAGTATCAACAGCGTAACTACAAACTAAGAGGCGTGACATCCATACAGCACCTATCATCACACTACAGAGGCGGGGTGAGACATTTAGATCGTGCAGTATGGGTGTACTTAGGCACCTACGTATGTGAAACCTTTACGTACATCAGTAGTTATGCTTTGAAAAGTTAAGGTAGGGTTTGGCAAGCGTAAAACAGCCAAAGTACGTACGAGCAAGGGGCGTGCCTAGGGGAATGCATAGAAAATATGCTAACGTAAATATGTTACACAATGAAACGTAACAAGCACTTAGGTCTGGATCTACCCCAATGTATTTATGAAAGCACTGGCGCATGGAGTGCTGAACGGTGCTTAATTCGACCAGGCTCTTTTAGCTTTCTTAAAGTTTCTTGAGTAAAGGGGGTGGGGGAGGGGTGGCTGCGATGGGCCCCTCTCTCTTCTCCAGGCCCTGTAGCAGTTTTGCTTTGGAGTTCTGGAACCAACCCTATAATACTTAAAATATTAAAGACATCTACAAAATGGGAAATGATGTGAACACATCATTTATAGAACACAATAATACAGACAAAGTAATGTTGCGGTCCAGCAAATATCTGATTCTGCAACATGACGGTTAGCTCTTAACAAATAAGACCAATCAGCTTTAGTGCTCAGCAAATGTTAAGTCAAATGGCTCTGTCACCATCTTTCACTATTCATTACATTTCAACCTCACTTATAATAAATATAGGAGAAAAAAGATGACCTAATCATAATGTTACTGTCTGTTTTACCCTCTCACCATCTGAACTGTCATGTTACGCGATGAATCTATGTTCGTTTAAATATTCAGAAATTCAGCAGCTCTTCCAGAGTCTGAATACCTGCTCCTATCCCCAGACATCATTAGAATCTTATACTTGACTAATGAATCAGTGTCTGTCTACAGAGTCCTAATGCCAATTTTGGATAGTAACAGCTGCCATTCCTTATCTATGTCTCCCCAGCTAGTGAGATGTACTGTACAATGGAGTACATTTATATTATATCTTCTAAACCTGAAAATTAAATTATCTTGTCCTTAAGATTCTATATTTAGGCTGCTTTTATAGCTGTAAAAAAATGTTTGTTTATTTTGAGGAAATTATGATTTAGATGTCTCAACGAACGACTTAATAAACTTGTGGGCATAATTTATGAAAAAGCCAGATACATTTGGCTAATCATTTCAGTCCTATCAAGAATTCACAATGTAATTAATCATTTTAGTAACGTTTGGCTAGAGTCACAGCACCTACTGTATTCATTATTTATTTGTCTGTATCTAAGGGCAGAGACACGTGAGCTTATAGCCATATACAAGACCAGCCATAGGCAACCTGTGGCTCTCTGCCTAATATGAAACTGCAAGTACCATCATAGTTTCACACCTGGGGCCAGATTTACTAAGCTGCATGTTTGGAAAAGTGGAGATGTTGCTTATAGCAACCAATCAGATTCTAGCTCTCACTTTCCTATCACATACTACAGATTGTCATCAAAACTCTGATTGGTTGCTCCACTTTTCCAAACCCACAGCTTATTAAATCTGGCCCCTAGTGTGCCTATATTTGCACTACACAGTGGACTAGATCCAGACATTCTTTATGCAATCCCTGCTGTATCCAGACTTCCTTGCAGACGAAGGGAGAATAGACTGTTAACAATCCTACAGCAGCATACTTGCCAAATGTCCTGATTCCAGTGGGACAGTCCCGCTTTTGGGTGACTGTCCTGATGTCCCATTTTCCTTGTGCAGCATGACAATGGGGGCGAGGCTTGGGCGGGAAGGAGGCAGAGCTTGGATGAGATGGAGGTGGGGCTTGTTTGGGATGGAGGCGTGGCTTATTTGTCCTGTTTTCTGGCTCCATAATGTCGGAACGTATGCAGTAGACCAATTTGTGATACAATTTTTTCCAATTTTACAACAATAGAGCTATTGTAACAAATATGCCACCATAACTTAGCTTTACCACCCTCAAAGGCGGTGCTGCATGACTTCAGAGTCCCGAAAAATATTGGACAAAGCCATCGTTGGAGGATACAACACATGTAAATGATGTTTTATTATTTATTTATTTACTATTGGGAAATACAATAGGATAAACTTCCCCTATCAACACATTTTTACATAACAGCTGTTATAGATCTATGATTTTAGCTATCTTAGATACAGCACTTTTTCTCCCTCCCTGCCTCTATTTTCAGTGGTTCAATTATTTTGGGATGTTGCAGACCCTCCAAGGTATGGAGTAATTGCTGCAATGTTTTAGCACCATATTCTACTATACTAATATTTTTCTGTACACACTTGTAAATTGGCCGGGTGATTGGCATTTGGGTCTACTTGTGCATGATCCAGACCGCCGTGTGTTTTTCCTATGCAGGGAGGTCAATAAGTCTGCATGTGTTCTCCACTCTCGCGTGCGGAGTTCAACACACTTACATGTCCAGAACCCTACCTTAAATTCTCTGCTTACCACCACCCCCTTACCTTCATCTGCATGCCTATATCTTATGGTATGGAACTGAGTTCCGTACTCAAGGAGCTCTGTTGTGGAACCTCTGGCGCACGCATGTGCACTGCCAGAAACTCACCCAACTTCTGCAAGCAGATTGCGGACGTCAAGTGACATTATTAGTTTAGGATCAGGCCCCTCATTTTTAGGCAGGTTTAAAAATAATTTGACCCAACCAGTCGACGAGGACTAGATGCAAGGGGTGGCCATGTGACCGCAAAGACTTTGGATAAGCGTGTACCCAGCTTGAGAATGCGGATTTACAACTTTTTAATAAAATATTAGTGTAGATTCAGAATTAAGTATGTTAGAGTATTTACGCTAGCAGGTGACGTAAAAACGCTATTTTGTATGTACTGCGCATGTGCGCGGCAGATGTTACGCCACGTAATTTCTGAACGTACGTACCAGCCTCGTATCAACAGCGTAACTACGAACGAAGGGGCGTGACAGCCATACGACACACGTAATTAGGCTTCGGAGGCGGGGTGAGTTATTAAAATCGTACAGTATGGGCGTGCTTAGACACTTATGTACATGTAGCCTTTACGTACGTCAGTAGTTATGCTTTAAAATGTTAAGGTAGGGTTTGGCAAGCGTAACACGGCCAAAGTACGTTCAAGCTAGGGGAGTGCCTAGAAAATACGCTAGCGTAAATACGCTATGCAATAAAACGTAATGGGAACGTAGATCTGGATCTGGCCAATTGTGTTTAGTAATGGGCTCTTAAGCTGGATTCTCAACAGTTAAATCACTTAACCTTTATTGCACTTCACATTTCTACTGCAATATTTGCCGTGATTAACTTAAAACCGAGTTATGTATCCTAAATTAACGGAAAAGATATCATTGTCCAGATGCCATTGGAAAACAAAACGATAACACAGAATAATAGAGTTAATTAAAATGTAGAGAGACTCACTTTTTTTTCATCTGCAGGAAAAACAAGCTGTCAATGCAATGTCTTCTTCCCACAAAAATGTATCGGAAGACCTGTAAATCTATGCTCTGCCTTCATAGGTAATTTTGTTTGACTATCTGCTTTGATTTGTTCATCAGCTTAGCTGCAGAACACACATTAGTTTAATGTTTTTTTCGCCTTCAGCTCATTCACTGTACTGATTTTTGGAAACATGAACTGGAGAGAAGGCAGTGGTCATTTGCCAAAGGGTACATAGTGATTGGTTTTTTGTTCTGTTCTGTTCTGCAGAAACTACTGGCCTTCAAAATAATATATAATTATGAGTAATGTAAAAGTCTATTTACAGTGAAGACATCTGTGAATAAAATTTGGACAATTGAATAAATATTTTCATGTTGAGCACAACAATGAAAACATGAGGAAAACGCAGTGCAGCATTTTCCCTTTCAGTTTTAATCAAGGAGGCATATTTAAAGTAGCCACCTACATAAAATAATTTACATTAAATAACAAATTAAGAACAGGCAGCTGAATAATTTCATTTTAGCTGTCCATTTTCCAGTGCATTTTTCCTATCTTTAAAGAGGGTCATGTATGGCTGTCATGCAGAGGAGCAGAACCTAAAGACTCAAGTTATAAAAGTATACTGGATCCAGACATCTTCATGACTGCCTTACAGCCATCTGTTCTGCTCCCCAGCAGCTTCAACTTCAGATGCAGAACTGCTGAGCAGTGACCCCTGCCATTACTACTTCCTGGCAGCGTCATACAATGGCGTAAGTTTATGCAGGGAGCCCAGAGGCAAACTTTTGGTGGCCTCACTGGACGTAATGACGTCACAATGTCAAGCCCAGACTCTCATTGTTAAAGTTAGGACCACCATAAGCAGAAAGGCCTTGACAGTGGCTGGTGGCTTATTATTTATTTGCAAATATGTGTACCGGACATTTCTGTGTTTTATTTTACAGATAGAATGGTATAGTCTGTTACTGGTTAATGACAGTGTTGTTGGGGCATTTTCTTTCCTTTGTTTCTGTTGTTAGCAGATTACCCCCCTGCTATTTGCACTAACCTATAAATTGATCTGAGCAACTTTCATTTTGTGTGTTACATCCATCAAGTTTATGGGCCATATTCAGAGATCCATTTTTGACGAAAGTTCCGTGTGTATTTTTAGGATCGGATCGACTGCGCATTAACTGCGCATGCATAGTAACATTTATAGGCCATCAACGTAGAGGATAAGCGCGGAAATGCCTAAGAGATGAACTTGTGAATCGGGCGTGGAAAAATCTGCACCTAAGTCCGACGTAAATATACGCACTGAAGGATTAGCATAGAAATGGGCGGGGGGGGAGCATTTAGATGATGGAAAGTGGGCGCGCTTACAGTTATAGCACCGCAAATATACACACCTAAGACACATAAGGTCGGAAGTGAGTGCGGTTAGTTAGGGCAAGTCAATGCAGGTCTAAGTCTATGCCCGCGCGGAGAAAGCAAGGGGAGTGACTGGGATTTTAGTGGGTGTAACTTGCTCTGTCTTGCTCCATAGGTGCGTATATTTGCGGCCTGATCACAAGACGGATCTCTGAATACGGCCCTATGTGAGGGAGAAGGGAGTGGATTCAGTGGAGAGGAGAGGTCTGTATGGAAGGACACAGATTCTCACCCTTGGGACAATGGACACAAGACTGCCGGAGGGGACAATGGAAAAGTGCCCACCTCTAGGCTAGCCCCGGAGATCAAAGCTTCCACTGCCTCCAATACTTCCGCCACTGGCATCATATACAGCAGTGCTCCTCAACCAGTGTGCCATGAGATGTTGCTAAGTGTGCCGCGGTGCAATGCCTTCAACAGGAGAAAAAGCACTGGATGATGAGGGGATATTGGGGAGGCTGAAGACACATGATGGAGGATACTGGGGAGACTGGAGACACATGAATGTGGGCTATTGAGGAGGCTGCAGATACCTGATGGGGCTACTGGCTAACATAGTTAGTATTAGTTCTAAAAAAAAAAGTTACAATTAAATGTAATTTCTGTATTTTTAAAAATAGCCTTACACAAGATTTTTAACAAACCATCAGAGTTTTTTCCTAAGCCCCTTTTGAATCAAACTGTAACCACAACCACTTTTTTTGATCAATCTGATGTTACTTTAAATCTAAATTTTGACTCTGAAGACTTACAAGCCATAAACACTCTACAAAAACTGTAAAAAGAAATCAAGGAAAGGACAGAGACTGTGGCGCTCATACCACTGCTGCCCACCGAAAAATCTAAGAGGGTCCTACACCCTCTAAAACATGGAACAATATAATGAAAAAGAAATCTCAGTAGGGCACTGTGGCTAAATTAACTGTATATAAAAGGCTAAATCAGGTGTTCATTCTATAGTAAAACCAAATAAAAAAAAGTCTGGACTGTCTCTTTAAAACTTTGCATCAATCAGTTCAGATGAGGAGATATTTAGGATCCGGATATTCACAAGTCCTCCGCAAGGGTTAGCATGTAGAAAACCAAAAGAAGATAATAGATCAATAAGATTATATGTAAAACACAATTTATTGTATCTAAAATAATCTAAACACAAATGAGCAACCATGTGAAAGCTCTAAAAATAACCACATGTATTGCACAAATATCCACAAAAAACATAGAACATAAAAAGCCTTTGGAGGATCCTAATCAAAGATGCCTCCTCCGGAATGGAGCCACCCCCCCAGCAAAAGTCACTCCTACCCCAGTGGATCTTCCTGACGGTAAGTAAGTATCGTCGTTTGTGCTGCAGAAGACGCTTGAAGGGCCCACAGACGTCTGGATGGAATCAGCAGGACACAGTCTGGATATGGTGAAGGTCCAGGAGCAGAGAGGAAACGCTAAGGAGACTTGGCTTGTTACTCTGACGCGTTTCGAGGAGTAAAATCCTCTTTTTCAAAATGGTAACAATGGGTATACAACATCCTTCTTTTATAGGTGCATGTCCGATGCTTTTGGAAAACGAGCATCTGAACACCTGATATTTAACGCTCGCAATACCGGAGCCATGAAAAAACAAGTATTATGGTAATAAACTATTCAAGAAATTTAAAAAACCGTGGTGGTATTAAATCATATTGTATATGCATAGAAAAGGTATGACATAAAAAGTAAGGAACGCTTTTATTATTCTATTAAGAACTACAATAAAAGTACCTGGGTAAAAGGAGCATTGGTCCCCTATATGAAAACAAATTGGACCATTTTCATCACTATATGATACATAATATGTCCAATGGAAATTTATATAACCGCAAATGTACAATTTAAAAATTATATAAAAATAATGAATATTAAAACAAATTACCAGTACAGGTATTTGATCCCCTAACCTATCCCATTGCAACCCGTGTCTCTAACCATTGCCCTAAACTACCAGCTATTTACATAAAGGTGATCTAATGACTATAACTCTAGTTATAACTAGGAATGTGACAACATTGCATAAATTGATATATGAAATTCATCGATGGCGAAAATTACAACCATTAAAGGATAAATAACATCAAATACACTTCTCCAAACTTTGGAACATTTGGAGTACCAGGTGACTGAAAAATGTGTGATGATCACCTAAAAGACAAATTATTGTGACATATGTGTGGATGATAGGTTGGATAGTGGTAGAAAATACATGTGTGACATTTTTCATGTGAAAAAACATAGTCCAAGAATGAGTATATCTATCTACAAGAAACCTCATCATATATGTGAATAAGTGAAAGAGATAGTGTACAAAGTAAGTGGGGGAATTCTCTAAGCAAATGGACCATGATAATAGATGGTGTCATAATATGAATAAAAATAAAAAATCCCAAAGAAAAAGTCAGATAGACAGTTTAACAATCAAATTTAAAAATTAAAATAAATAGATGAAAGATATACAACATAATGATTAAAAAAAAAAAAAATATGGAAAGATGGTATTAAAATATGATAAAATATTCCAATACATATACTAGACAGAAAATCACCTCTAAAAGCATCTTGAATCATAACGAGATACGAACCTAACTGCAAAGCAAGCGAACTATCTGGTTATAAACCTGCTCATAAAAAGGAAAACTGTCTAGTTATATATAACTTGATAGTATAATTTCTAGTAAGGGGGATTCCTGTATAAGCAATGTTGACATGTGTAGAGGGATATTAAATATCTACAGAAAATAAAACCAGGATATACCTTCCAAAACAAATCCCACTAGCAGCAAATGGAGCATCAAATCAAACCGTGGGAATTACCACAACTCAATGTGGGAGTTCAAACTGAGGGGATTCTCACAACTAAATGAAGGAGTTCAATAAGTTCTTACCTGGGGAGGATATATCAGTTATGGATCCAGCTGACATCTAGTTACGGTACCTGGTCTTCCCATGTGGTCCCCCGTTATGGTGCTGGCCAGGCCTGCCCCACTTTGCTTCCGAGATCAGACAAGATCGGACGCAACAGGGTAGTATGACTGTATGGAGAAAGTCAAAGAAACCATTTTAATTCAAAGTCTTGATTGACACCCCCAGGTTCCAAAGAACCCAATTCAAATATATATTTCATCTCAGTTTTTGCTAAGAGATCACTGAGGTTAAAGATTCTGGACCAGATTCAGAATTAAGAACGTCTGGTAACTTACGTACACAAAATGCGTAAGTGGAGTGATTTTTTATTCAGGGCGCATGTGGAGATACGAAGCGTAATTGGAAAGATGCGTAAGTAATTTACCCACGTCAAAAAATCCGCACGCACATAAAAGATCGGACGGATTATTAATTAGTAGGCGTCAATCGGAATGTAAATAGCTAAAAATAGGCGCTGGATCCAGCCCGTAAATAGCAAAAATTGGCGTTGTAATGCAGTAGACGTGCGGATCTATATGCGAACGTTTAACTTCCATCACATATACGCACGCTAATGATAAGGCTGCTTTCACAACACGGAAGTGTTCCAAAATTTATTCATTTTGCAAAACGTACGTATTTTGTATGAACGTACGGATCTATTACGAACGCACGGAAAACACTCTTAATTCTGAATCCGGTCCTCTGCCATTTTCCCTAATCTGTTTAATCCCATAGAATGATCTGATACAACAACTTTTGCTGTCATGATGGTCTTTAAAATGCATCGATAAGGAGTGCGTAATTAATTTCTTTTTTATATTCCTCAAATGTTCACTCCACCGAGTCTTTAAGGGTCTAGAAGTTCTTCCTATATATGTTTTATCACATTGACAGGTGATGGCATATATGCAATTTCTAGATATACATGTTATAAATTAATCTATTTTCACTGATTTGCCATTCGCATTAGATGTGAATAACGTAATTTTATTTTATGTTTTGCACATTCTACAAATAGGACAAGACTCACATCGAAAAAACCCTTTGGTGTTTATATGGCCTGTGCATTTCTGATTAGATGTATTACTATGTATAAGTGTGTACTTAAGATTGGGGGCTTTTCTATATGTGAACCTAGGGTGGTCAGCCACCCATTTTGGTAAGTTCAGGGTCCTCCATTAAAATTGACCAGTGTTTTTTAAAAACTTTTTCAACTTCTTTATGATCTTGCTTGTATTGTGTTATAAATGTAATATTCTCAGTTGGATGATTGTTCCTAAATTTGGGAATGAGTAACTTTTCTCTATCTATGTCTTTTACCGTCAAAATGTCTTGATCCAAAGAGTCAGTGGAATAACCTTTGGCGGCAAATTGATTGCGTAATGTATCAGGTGCAATATCAAAATCTTTGGTGTCTGTGCAGTTACGTCTAATTCAAAGAAATTGACCTTTCGGGACATTATTTAGCCATCGATAATGATGGTTGTTATTCTTTGGTATAAATGAGTTACAATCTGTAGGTTTAGAAAAGTTTCTTGTTTTTAAAATATCATTCTCTATAAAAATAGTGAGATCTAAAAAAATCAACCGATAAAAGACTTATATTAAAAGAAAGATACTAATGGAATTTGTATTTAATTTCAGACAAAACTCATCTAGAGTGGATCGGGGTCCTTTCCATATAAAAAAGATGTCGTCAATGTATCTATACCAGGAGACCAGGTTCGCATCGGCTGTGGGAATAATTTGTTCTTCCCACCAAGCCATAAAAAGATTTGCATAACTTGATGCGAACCTGGTCCCCATGGCTGTCCCTTTAATTTGTTTATAAAAGTCATCACCGAATTTAAAATAATTGTTAGTTAAAATAAATCTAATACCATCTAAAACAAACGATTGAAAATCTGGAGTTAAAAGGGAACCGCATAAAAAGTGTTTCACCACATTAATACCTATTTCATGTGAAATAATAGTGTACAGTGACGTGACATCAGCTGTTACTAAAATGTAATCTTTTTCCCATTTTATATTCTTTAACTTACATAAAACGTCATTGGTATCCTTGAGATATGATGGAATCACCTTCATAAATGGCTGAAGGTGATGGTCAATAAACATGGACAGATTAGCCGTAAGGGAACTAGTTAATAGGTCGTCCTGGAGGTTTCTTTGAGTCTGTGTGGACTTTCGGCAATACATAAAGTACTGGAATGACAGGATTGGATACTTTAATAAAGTTATATTTATTTTTTGTAATTGTTCCCTTACTAATGTAATTGTCCAAAAGAATAGTTAAATTCTTTAGGAATATTATTGTAGGATCACCACTCAACTTTTGATATGTATTGGTGTCTTTAATCTGTGAAAGAATCTCAGACTGGTAATCTTGTTTATCAAGCAAAACTATGCCTCCGCCTTTGTCAGCGGGTTTTATGATGACCTGATCTAATGACTTCAAAGTTTTTAAGGCATGTTTTTCTTTTTGAGTAAGATTACCAGTCTTAGATTTCTTCTTATATCTATTGTTTGTGGAAATCTTCTTCAGGTCCCTTAGAACAAGATATTCAAAGGTTTCAACCAAATGTCCCTTTTTATGTTTGGGAAAAAAATGGGATATGGGTTTGAATTTATTTGGAGAAACACTGTTCATATCTGATTCTTCATTATTAAAACGTTTCTTAAGTGATAACTTACGTATAAACTTTTGAAGGTCTATAAAGGTATTAAAAAGGTTAAAATGGTTATCAGGAGCAAATTTGAGACCCTTGCTAAGAACAGAATTTTCATCTGTGGTTAAGCAGTGGGTACTTAGATTAAAAATGTGTATGTCATTAGTCAAATTATTATGCTGAACAGGTAATAAATCGTTCTTATTAGTTTTTTTTAGCTCTTTTACTGAGTAATTTCTTACGGTTTAAATTCTTTATGTTACCACCCTTTTTTACCCTTTTTTTGTATAATGTCTGCTCTCTGTTTGTTAATATCTCCATTGAGGAGAGTTCCTTCCTTCCTGACCCCTTCCTAAAAAATGATTATTATAATTGTCTCTAGAATCTTTGGGCGAATAATAGAAATCTTAGCGTCTATTATAATCTTGATTATAGTAGGGAACTGAGTTCCGGGGATCGAAAGGGAAATCATCTCTTCTTTGATTATAATAATGTCTATCGTCTCTCCAAAATTGTGGTTTATTATTGAATTTCTTAAAATGGGGATTAGGAAAATGAGGTTTAAAATTTGGTCTATACTGGTGGATAAAAGGTTTTTTGTTTTGGGTAAGGATAAGGATGACCCTTGGATTGCTTAAAATCTAAAGGGCCCTGTTGTGATCTTTGGAATGGTATCTGGTTTTCTTGTTTGTTATTGTTCTTTTTTTATTTTTATTAGTCTCGTTATCATCACTCTTACTTGATTTATCATTATCTTTATAATGGTTATCGTTAGGTTTAATGTGTGAATCTTTTTTATTTCCTTGAGGGACTTTCTTAATTGACGTACTTATTTCTTCTATTATTATTGTCCTGAAGCAGACTGCTGCAATATGGCAGTCAGTCAGATGACTCTGGATAGAGGTGGGGACCCCAGAATGCAGGACTCATATGTGGGCCCCGGTTAAAAGGCAATAAAGGCAGTACAATTGGTTGCACCTATACAATGTATACTGCACCCACTTGTGATCTCATCCCAGTCCCTGTCAGAACTGTTACTGCTCTTACATCTGGATGGCTGAAAATGAAATTTCCTTAGAATAATATGGACCCACACATGTGCTGTGCAAAAAACTGCCTCAACCTGATTGAAATGCACAGAAATTGGGGAAAACTTAATGTGGATATACCCTATTATTAGTACTGTCTCTTAAATACAGGAAGTAAAAGAATAGGATGCAGTCAGATTTTGCTACCATTTTTTCTGCAACTTACAGCATCCTAGTGATCACCACCCAATAAATACAGCATCCTAGTGACCACCACCCATTGCATAGAGCATCCTAGTGACCACCACCCAATACATACAGCATCCTAATGATCACCGTTCTATACAGATATAATTTAATAACCACCACCTATGACAGTCAATATACTAGTTTTCTTCAAATAAAAACGGATGCTAAGTGGCCTCCAGAAAATTCCCTGTAAGTCCTATGGTCAGTCTACCTCTGGTAGTGAATATAAAGGCGCTGAACAACAAACTAACTAAAGTATAGCAGCCTCAATCATATAAGAGAGTGTAACCTCACTTCTCAAACACAGGAAATATTAAAGTTATACAAAAAGGTATAGTGGGGGCTCCTAAAACTGAAAGAAATGTGTACTAAGTACATACAGTGCAACCGTGAATATAAATATTCTATAAAGGCAAATAAGTGAAAATGATGTATAAAAACATGAAAAAATGCTAAATATCTCAATGAATCAAAAATATATGAAATATGAATTTAAAGAGGGTCATAGGCTTTAATTGATATAGGGGGTAGAAAAATGAGGGAAAAAAATATAAATATTTTTCACAGTATAATTCCAGAGATCACAGGTGTCCTTAGAACATGTGGTGTAATAATACTCAGTCCAGAGGTCAAAAAGAAGCAATTTAAAAAATGTATATAAAAAGAAAGAAATTGTTTCCAAATTTTGTCCAAAGTAAAATTCCCACAGGTAAAGGTCCAAGATATAATAAATGATCCAAATAAGTTCTCCCAGGTCATTTAAATGTTCAGCACTTTGGAATGAGAGGGAGCCTCCCTTGAAGTGTGTGTTGTTGTTCCCTCTGTTCATGTTATTACAAACCAGGGAGAAGAAAAAGCATCAATGAAACTTTTTATTTTATACAGACTAGAAAAGGTTAAAATATATTCTAAATATATATAAGGAGGAGTGCGGCTTACATACCGTTGCAACACCGCACTGTGATATGATGGAAAATCCAGAGAAAGAGATCTCACAGAGTGGCATCAGAAGATAAACAGATCCAATACTTCTCCGAATATGCTGTCCTAACCGACGCGTTTCGAATAACAAGATTATTTTTCAAACTGATGGCTTTTAAAAGCGTCCAGTACACCTTTTTGTATTATCTATCTGTGTGGACAGAGGCAGAACTACCATTGGTGCAACAGGTGACATGCTGACACAAGGGCCCAAATACATTTTTACCGCACCGCTGAAGCTCCCCACCAGGTTACTTGGGACATCTTCAGGGTCAAAGCATATTTTTTGCACCTGGGCCCACAACTGGCTAGTTCTACCTCTATGTGGGGAGTTTGTATATTCTCCCCGTGTCTGTGTGGGTTTCCTCCAGGTGCTCTGGTTTCCTCCCACACTCCCAAAAAGCATGCTGGTAGATAAATAGGCTGCTGAATAAATTAGCCCGTGTGTGTGTGTGTATGTGTGTGTGTGTGTGTGTGTGTGTGTATGTGTTAGGAAACTTAGAATGTAGCTCCAATGGGGCAGGGACTGATGTGAATGTGAAAAATTCTCTGTAAAGCACTACATTATCTGATATCACTATATATAAACCTGATAATAAATAAATAATAAATATGCTATTGACACGCAAAATAAGTGAGACCAAATGGCTAGTAACAACCTTTCAAACCTGATGGATTGAATATATATGTAATCCCACAGTACAGTGTTAGCTATAATAAAAGAGAAAGGAAAATACATATTCATGTTCCACTGAAAAATGTTTAGTGATTTACATACAATTTATTAAAGACATTATATTTTATTAATTTTGCAGATTTTTTGGGGAACATCTATTAGAGAGTGAATTTACTAAATGGATCAAATATGTATTGTTCATGGAAACCTAGAGATACTTAATTTTTACTATATTTGGTCCTCATCAAAAATTAGCTTTCAGTTTGCAGCTATAGAGGACACTTCATTTATTGCGATGCAAATTGAGAGCTGAGCTACAGCTACAGAAGTCAACCCAGACTAGTGTTTGCAGCGACAATTTCAGGACCCCAATTCTTCTGCTACACCTCTCGTGTTGTTGACAGTGCTGAGAAGAAAGTCCACCAAAGATTGCAGGACAGGTAATTTATGTAAATATCACAGTTCCAGCATCTGGAATCCTCACGATGACTGATCTGGAACTATTTTTGTTGGATGCTTGGACCTGGTTGATTGTAAGCTCTTGTGAGACCACCTTTATATTCTTGTCCTTCACCTCATCTTTGCCCCCTCTCCTCACTCTGGCACCATGTCCTCATTCCAACCCACAAGCAAAGAGGAAGTATCTGCTCCCCCTACTCTGCTACCTGTACTCTTAATCCTGAACCTTCATAAACCAGTCAATGTCTATCTTCTGTGCTTATTCCAACCTTAACTATAATCTGCAATCTCCCTTTCTCTTTTGATATCTACCCATCTTTATTTAAACAGCCACTAATCACTCCCATTCTGAAATAATAAAACTTAGACGACAACTCTCCCATTTCCCATCTTCCATGCCCCACAAAGCTGGTCAAAAGAGTTGATCATATTCGCCTCATTCACTTCCTCTCCTCATACAGTCATCTGGACCCTTTTCAGTCAGGCCTTCTTTACCTACACTCCACCAAAACTGCACTACCCAGGGCTGTCAATAATTTGCAGGTCTTCAAGCGCTTTCTCAAAACACACCTGTTCAGGCTATCCTACCTCTCCTCCACTTAACATCCTCACTGCATCCTACATCTATCCTTTCTTTTCCTTCCCTACCCTTCTCCTCTGCTCACACCAGCAGTTCACGTCCTTCCTCCTCGTTATGTCTTCTGTAAGTTCATCCCTCCCAATTAGTGTGTTAGCTCATGTCAGCAGGGCCCTCCATCCTAGTGGTGTTCCCTCCTCCACCACTCCCCCCTCACTTCGTACCCTCTTGTCCCCCTCTGCTACCATTTTACCCCATCTCCACCTGGTGGCTCCCTCTCAACCTCTCACTGCGCTCTATCCCTTCATCCCTGATCTGCCACGCTTGACACCTCGCATTTTGCCTTGTGTTCTGTGCTTGTTACACTTTATTGTATTTGTGTGATATATTTAGATTTAGATTGTATTTTATTATGTACTATATTGTCCATCCCTACTTTGTATGTCTGTACTGTATTTTGTTGTATTTTGTACAGCGCTGTGGACACTTTGTGTCGCCTTATAAATAAACAATAATAATAATAATAATAATAATAATAATAAAAGTAACTACTTTCTCTAATTCTTTCTTTTTAATTCACCTGGATCTTCCTGCTGCTTTTGACACTGTTGGCCACTCTCTCAATCCCTATATATACAGGACATAGCTCTTTCCTGTTCATATCCTACTTATCTAATTGCTATTTCAGTGTTCACTTTTCTGGATCCACTTCCTCCACTCTTTC
>WWET01001505.1:273845-287022 GCA_011038615.1 Limnodynastes dumerilii | reverse complement strand
TTCCCTGTTGGAGTACCACAAGGCTCAGTACACTGCTCTTATCTATCTATACCACTTCCCTTGGACAGCTAATAAAGTCATTTGGATATTAGTATCAGCTATATGCAGATGATACACAAATCTACCAATCCACTCCTGATCTCTCACCTCTTTGTTGGCCTGAATGTTTCTTTTACATTTCATCTTGGATGTCCTCCCGCCAACTCAAACTTAATCTTTAAAAAACAGAACTAATAATATTTCCACCTGCCAATAAAAACTACCAACCTGGTCTCTCTATGTCTCTCCACAACACAATATAATCCCTTCTCATAAAGCTTGAGGCTTATGTGTTACCTTTGACTTTGAACTGCCCTTTGTTCCCCACATGTTTTAAAATTCTGTTTTATATATATATATATATATATATATTTTTCCAGTACATGCAAAAATCTCACAGACGCTTTCCTTATTGGACTCCCACATTATAAAATGACCCCTCCCCCACCACCAGCCTATATTGCATGCAGCAGCTATACTGATTTTCCTTGCAAAACACTCTTTAAGAGATGGTCCACTTTGTCAGTCTCTACATTGGCTGCCTATATTTTGCAGAATCAAATGCAAAATCCTTTAGCTGACCTATAACTATAAGCATTCTGGGATACCAGAAGATAGATTCAGGTTTCCTAGTAAAAGATGAATGGGTAAAAGTTGTGTTGTGTATTACTAGATTATGGGCTGGATCCAGACTAAAGTAAGTGCTTGAAATTAGTTACTCCTGGACTAAACCATGTTGATTGCAGGGGAGTCATATTTCATCTGTTGCAAACAGTATTAGAGTTGAGAGGTGACGTTTCCTATCCCAAGTCTAAATAACAGTGTTATAGTAAAGCTGCTCAGTATCTGTGTGCAATAAGCAATTCAAAGATATATCCCTGCATGCAAAGAATACAATTAATATGGTTTTGCCCAGGAGTAACTAATTTCAAGCACTTAAGTCTGGATCCAGCCCTATATTTGTATTTCGTTAAAATTTTGCTTCTTGTGGATTTATAGCCCAATTAAAAAATGTATATTTTAACATTTTTGTGGATATCTGTTGACAAAAAAATGTATGGTGTATTTCTGTATGTCTGTTACCAGCCAGTCTTGTTATTATGACTGTTAACTTTGCAAAGCTGTACGTAATCTGATGGCACTATATAAAAACCTGTTAATAAATAAAATGTAATAAATTAATGAATAAATAAATAATCAAAGTAAATAAAAATTTAATAAAATGTGGAATGTATTAGGAACGGGAATCATTTGTTGATTTATCGGAACCATTGGTCAGATGGCTGATGTTTAACCCTGCAATGCTGAGGATTCAATATTTCTCCCCCAATGTTTTTCTGGTATATTTAGATGTTTTTGGGGGTTATTGGTAGTGACATTGGGCCTGATCCAAACTTAAAGATCACATATACACAATCTACGTAACAAAACTATACGTAGATTACGTAAAAAAGTTACTACGCATGCGCAGTAGCAAATGTTGGTTAAATACGGACGTATATGCAATACGTCCGGTGGTGTGAATCAGGGCCTAAATGCCTAACCCAGCCCATACCGTACAATTTAAATGCCTCCTCCCACCCGCAATGCATATAATCGGCTTGTGTAGGGATTTCATGCCCTATTGTACGGAGTTACATACAATCAGAGTTATGATGCAAAACATCTGCTGCGCGCATGCACAGTGCATTCTCACAGCCAGGAAATTGTTTTTCATTATTAAATCTGGATCAGGCTCATTGCCTGTGCTCTGGCACTGATCCAGGGTTGAAAGTAAGAGCAAAAAAGGACAAATCAACTTCAAGGGAAGCAAAATTATAACCTGCAAACAGAATGATTTCAGAGGTGATGTTTTGTAGCCCAACGCAAACATACCCACACACCCACACACACTCACTCATACACTCACACACTCTCACACATTTACACTCAGAAGTAAAGGTTTAAAGTAAAGCAGCCATTGTGTGCAATAAGCAAAATCAGACAGAATTTTCCCTGCGTGGAATTTTATTTTTAATTAATTTTTACAACATTGCAACATGCTTTGTCCAAGTGCAGATTTGTACAATTTTGTGCAAATGCTTGTAACTCTTGATCAGCCCCACTGTGTGATGCTTTGGGCTACTATACAGTGTGTACAGTTTTTGTTCATCTTATTTGCCTTTTGCTATGGTAACAAGTCAATTATTATTTTTTTTTATATATACAGTATACTTTAATGTAAAAAAAAAAAAAATTAAATAAAATAAGAATGATTTCAGAAGCTTATATGTTTAAGTACCCAGTTTACATAAAAAAAACTAGTAACATTGGTTCCAGATGTGACCAATGTTTTTTTCACTGTCCTATCTCTAGTATGTATGTATGGCTATTTGTTAGCATTGGGTCTGAAAAGTTTGCGATTTTATAGAGCTGGCCCAGATTTTTCTCAAATAATATAGTACAAATAGTTTCTGATGGTTAAGCTCCTGGATTTAATATTTCTTACTGCGGAAGGAGAGGAGGAACACCAGCCACAGTAAGTAGATAGACACTACATCTAGAAGAGGAGCTGGTGAGTGAAAGACCTAGGGCTGGATTCACAGATAAGCCCACAAGGGGACTTACTCAAGCTGGTTGTGTAAGTCCCCTTGCATGTAACATCTGTTGCATGTTGTGTGCAGGGCCGCCATCAGGGGGGGCAGCCGGGACTACTGTCCCAGGCCCACAGGTGATGGGGGCCCGCAATCATTACAGGGCCAATGCGCAGGGAAGAATTTCCATGCACAGCAGCCATATGGTAACCCAGGTCCACGAGGACCCACGTGACGTTACCGATGACGTCACATAGGGGGTGGGGCCCCACTTGCGAGTCCCGGGCCCCACAAATTCTGAAGGCAGCCCTGGTTGCGTGTAACTCATTTCCATCATCTTTGAAATACATCTGACAAAACACACAACAGAATATGTCAGGATCCTAGCCATTACAGATTATTTTTACCATAACGCTTGAGAACGATTTGGGACAGCTCTACAATATTACAAATATCACCCACAGCCCCAGTTCTAACAACTAGCCACACATACCACTATATTCACAACCTAAAGTACCCATTACAGTACTGATCCCAATTAATGTTCCATTTTTCACTGTTTACATTATCTGCAAAACGGTGGCTTGGCGAGAAGCACTTGTGTCTCACAGCACTGAGATCATGAGTTCGATTCCTGCACTAGTCCTTATCTGTGTGGAGTGTTTATGTTCTCTTCGGGTCTGTGAGGGTTTACTCTGGGTACTTTGGTTTCTGCCCACATGCCAAAAACATACTGGTAGGTTAAGCGGTTGCTGACAAAATTAACCCTAAGGTGTGTGTGTGTGTATATGTGTTAGGGTCCTTAGTATGTAACTCCAATAGGGGCAGGAACTTATGTAAATGTCTAATGTTCTCTGTAAAGCGCTTTAAACAATTTGTGGCGCTATATAAATAAGCGAGTAGAGTCAGTTACTGAGGGCGAGCATTTAGAATACATTGTGTGGAGAAAGTTGTAAAGATGTCAATATTGTAATAGAGAAGAATCAGCATCCTACTTTTCACTAAGGGACACAGCAAAATCTGCATTTATAGAATTTGTCTGAAATTCAGAGAGAAAACTACACCAATGGTGCCATTAATTCCCTTTTACCTTATTATTTCCTGCCCTAATTTTATATTGTCTACCTCTTTTATCTGTGGACGTCCTACCTTGCGTTTGTCCTCCAGGGAGGATTACTCTGCTTCTTGCGAGAGAGACTTTTATGGGAAACCACTTGGAGATATAGTTAATAACAATAAAAGAAAAAAATGAGAATTGTGTCGACAATCTCAGCCTCTTTTGGCTCTGAACTGTAATCAATTGCACTCTCAAAGGGAGAAGTGCTGTTTCCAATACACAAGTGTGTTCACATGTTTCTCCATCTTTAATATATAAGAACGTTTCCTGTTCCTTTGAAATTTCTTTGGATTGAACATTTATAGAAATATGGTAAGATGTAGCAGAATATAGGAAAGGTAAATTTACAGATTGTAGCCTCCTCCAGTTACCAAAAAAATGTCTAAAGCTTGATTGACATTGAACAACATCTTGCAACCAAAAGGGGTTTCTGATATTGGGTAAAGTGTTGTAAGAACTTAAGATAAAATATACACGCGGTTGCGACAGTTTTAGGTGCATTGATTTTCATCTGCCCAATATCTGGTATAATTATTAGTGACAACAGTACTACTGATGACAATTTGTTAAGATTTCCATAAAGATGAGTATTATTGAGACTAGGATCACAATTTCAGGTTTTGTGTTCTCTTGCTTTTACCTGCAAAATATGAAAAAATAAATAAGCTGATCTCAGATTTAAACCTAGAATGACTGAATATCTTTAATTATCGCTTCCATAACCTGACTTTTTCAGTCTGTTTCAGTGGCAAATAAAATGAGATATTAGAAAAGATTTTCTCAATGCTACCACCACTGTGCTCTGCTGAACTGTTGATATAGAATAACAGAATAGAATAACAGTCTAATACAAGAGAATACAAGAGTCTAATACAAGAGAAGGATGATTATATATAGTAACATCTAATTAGGTTTATGTGACTATATTATAAAAACAATGCAGTTATTATTGGGGCAGTATTTATATAATCAATCTATTCTAATCTTAGGCCACATTTTTACGCAGTGTTGTTCAATGAAAGAACTTCTTTCAGGCTTATTACACCAACGGATCCATTCACTATCATTAGCGAGCACTAATGATAGCAGCCAGGCTCGCTTGGCAGGACTTACAAATACTTACCCCTCTGGCGAAGTCCCGCAATATTCAGTGAGCCTTTTCGCTGACAACATTCGGCCACACTCAGAAACTATGTCCTGGCGCATTCGCAATAGCTGTCGCTTGGGAGTTGTAAAATTTTAAGTCCTGAAGGGCAAAATCACTGTGCATACACCGGGATTAGAGCGAGAAGCTACAAACGGACAGGAAAATTAAATTGTTTTTTTTAAATATATTTATTATTTCATTATAAACTAAAAAAGGGAAATTGTTTTTTTTTACATTTAGTTAAAAGTATTTTACTAAACTGTATTTCAGCGGTCTCCCAGTATGTACCCCCCTTTTCCTCCCCCTAATAACAGCTATTATTGGCAGGAAATGGGGGATATAGACCACTGGAATACTCACCCTAATGCCATCTTCAGATGGAGTAATTTAACGTGTCCCTACGGATTATTAAAATGACACTTGGTAAATACAGCGATCTTCGTTTTCATATGATAAAGTGTGTTTTCACATGAAAATGGGCTTTATCATATGAAAATGATCTTTGTTATTTGAGCCTCAAATGTCCATTGTTGTTGTTTAAAACTTAAAAAAAACTTAACAAGAAGAAGCAAAAAGAAACAAAGAAAATATCTACTGCAAGCACCCTGCACACTCATGTCAACCACCAACCTTTACTGGTGTCCCCATTGAATGGCACATGCATTTCAGTTGGACTGCTAAAAGAATTGCATTTCTGCCAAAGACAGATTTCCTGACCCGGCACTTTTCTCCTTCAAAAGTTCTACATTATACACTTAAGGAGCATAAATAAACATTTAATTCAAAACTCATCTCATCTGGGAGAGCTGTCCCTAAATGACTTTCTAAGCTCCTGTTGATCAATAAATTAATCTCCAGTGTTTAGTTTTAGCTGAGATTAGAGGAGTGCCCCGCATGTGCTTTCCCTAAACAGTGTTTTATAGAAAGCATTTCTGTTTTGCATAAGTAACATAGACGTCTGGAGGAAACAGGTCAGAGATAATTATAACAAAATTGTCAGTTTGACACTCTCTACATTGTTTAAATAAATGTTTTCATGTATACGCAAAATAAGTAAGTGAAAGACAAAGTGCAAAATAAAGCCAATTTTAGTTTAGGGTCTTCCATGTAATGCAGAAGTGAATTTGTTAAATATTGACCAGCTGAAAACACAAATGACCAGATCCAGAATTAAGTAACGTGGCCAATTTCCACGCTCTGCATGAAAAATAAAATCATTACAAAACTGCATGCAGTTGGATCATCAGGATTTAGGCCTGCATGCTGTAAACCAGGCATGTCAAACTCAAAACCTTGGTTTGGCCACAAAAATCAGTCTTAAAGAAGTCTAAGAATATGTGGGCCGCAAGAAAAATTAAAAGTCATATGCAATTTTTCTCCAGCTCCCAGTAATTTCCCATTCATATGTTTCCAGCCTCCCCAACATTCCCCATCATGTCTCTCCAGCTCCCAGCATCCCCTATCATGTGCCTCCAGCTCTCAGTATCCCCATCATGTCTCCAGCTCCCAGTATCTCCCATCTTGTTTCCTCAGCTCCCAATATTCCCCATAATGTGTCTCCAGCTCCCAGTATTCCCAATCATGTCTCCTCAGCTCCCAGTATTCCCATCATGTGTATCCAGTTTCCAGTATTCCCATCATTTGTCTTCAGCTCCCAAGTATTCCCCATTCATATGGCTCCAGCTCTCCAGTAGTCCCCATTTATATGGCTTCAGTCTCCGCTGTTTAGACCTTACTAACCTTCCATCCATGTCTGTCCTCCGCAGTGCACGCCATCATCCAGCTCATCTGTTTCTTCTGGCCGCAAAGCAATCTGTTTCCTGTAGGCCGATGCAGCAGTTATACAGGAAAGTTGAAAAGGCCTTTGCTATTAACTATCTTGTTTAACTGTTGCTGCTTTATTCAACATTCACCAGACCCCAACTGCGAATCAAAAGTTGTTCTTTTTTTTTTAAAGATTGTTTTTATTAGTTTTCAAGTAAAACAGATCACAATACAGCCAATGTCTGGCAAATTGATCAGATCTACATACAAAGTTGTAAAATAACATAACTAGTAAGTACTATTAAGTATAGCTATCATTTGTATATTACATACATCTGTTAACAGTTGTAAGTCTGTTGTAAGTAACGCAACATTTGTAGGCTAATAGGACAATAGGATTTGTTGGTATAGGGAAGAAGGGAGGGGGGAAAGAGGGGGTGTGATCAGTCATGCATATAGATGCTAACGTGACAAAGGCCATTGAAAATAAACAAAGAGACTCAATAACCAGTAGTAGTCGGCAAACCGAAGTTAGAGAAATAGGCTTGTCAGCCCGTGGGCTGGGGGATGTAGTTGGGTGGGTTGGTGGAACAAAAACCAGGGGGCCCAAACACGTGTAAAAATGTGGGATCTATTATTAAGATAAGCTGACATTTTCTCCATGGAAAATAAATACCACATTTTGCGCAGCAGTTGCGAGGAGGAGGGTGGGGAGTTATTCTTCCAGTGATTGGCAATGAGACATCTAGAGGCATTTAAAATTTATGTAGCAAGTCCCTATCTAACCCAACAATAGGTGCACCCAAGAAGAAGGACCAAGGGCATTTATAAACTGGTATATTAAGTACTTGAGAGATGAGAGTAGCCACCATGGACCAGAAGCCCGAGTTTATGGGACAGTCCCACCAAATGTGCAAGAAGGAGCCCTCCTCTCCGCATCCTCTCCAGCACAGAGAGAGGCAGTGCCATATATACGGTGTAATCTAGTGGGGACCAAGTACCACCTGCTGTAAACTTTAAACATATTTTTCCTGAACAAGGGTGGATATAAAGACCTTAGCAATTCTCTCACATATACTGGTCCATGTATCCTCCTCTGGGGCCGCTCTTAGGTCCCTTTCCCAGTCCACTTCATGTTTTGGTGTGGGGGCCTCCTTATGTGAAATCAGAAATGTGTACAGGGAAGATATCATTTTCTGTGCCAATGGGCTGCGCAAGCATAAAGATTCCACTAAAGTTAGTGGTCTGGTAATAGAGGCACGTGGTAGAGAGGCAAAATGGCGTACTTGTAAATATTCAAAGAGACCCGTCACCCGGAGTCCATGCTTGTGTTGTAAGTTTTCCGGTGAAGCGCAGCTACCCTCATCTAGTAAGTCCCTCACCATACGGATGCCCGCTGCCCGCCATCTGGTCAAAGGTGAGGGGGAGCATCCCAGGGGAAAAATAGGATTGTCCCAGAGTAGAGTGATGGGGAAAGAAAGAGAGGAGAGGTTAAAGAAGGTCCTACAGTAATCCCAGATACAGCAGGTAAAGCGCACGACAGGGTGGGAGGAGATCGTGTGAGGTCGCTTGGAGGGGGAAGGCCTAGGGCATTAGCTAGGAAAGGGATACTCGCTCACAGATGCTTCTAGCTGCAGCCAACAAGGTCTAGGGTCCGTGACGAACCAAGCTATGGCTTGGCCCAGGTGAGATGCTAAGTAATAGAGTCGTACATCCGGAAAGCCACGGCCCCCATTATCGGTAGTTTTTCTCAGGTTGGCAAAGCTAGTTCTTGGGGGTCTATTTTTCCACACAAATTGGACAAGCCATTTGTGTATTTGGGTTAGGGTACTACGTGGGACCGAGACCGTTAGTGTCTGAAAGAGGTATAGCAGGCGGGGCATGATGTTCATATTGATGGCGACAATGCAGCCGAGCAAAGAGATGTACAAAGGTTGCCACTTGGACAGATCATTTTGAAAAGCGTTTAAAAGGGGGAGGAAGTTCTTATTGTATAAAGTTTGGTATGAGCACGTTATATAAACACCCAGGTATTTAATGCTGTCCCTTTGCCAACTGAAGGAGTAATTACTTTTTAGAAGAGTGACTGTAGAGAACGAAATGTGAACTAGGAGTGCTTCTGTTTCTGTGACGTTCACCTTATAGCCCGACAGGGTGCCATAAGTAGATAGGATAGAGTGTAAGATAGGCAGGGAGGTGTGTGGATTAGGAGGACATCATCTGCAAATAATGTGATCTTATATTCTTTGTCCCCCACCCAAACTCCTGCAACTTCTTGAGATCCTGATCCTCGAACGCCAATGGCTTGAACACCAGAGCGAAGATCAGAGGAGACAAGGGGCAGCCCTGTCTGGTGCCATTTGTGATGTCCATAGAATCAGAGAGAACCGCATTTACTGATACTCTTGCCGTGGGCGATAAGTACAAGGCCTGGATCCCTGCAAGGAAATCCCCGCCAAAACAAAGGTGGCGTAGAGTAGCAAGCAAGAAGGGCCAACTAATACGGTCGAACGCCTTCTATGTGTCGAGAGACAGTAGTAACGTCAGGGACCGTCATGTGTTGACCGAGCGGAGAAGGCTAATAATTGTCCCTAGCCTGCCTGCCGGGAATAAAACCTACCTGGTCTGTATGTATCTGTGAGGGAAGGACCTTGTTCAACCTATTTGCCAAAATTTTAGCGTATAGCTTAATATCAGCATTTAGAAGGGAGATTGGTCGGTAGTGTGTACAGTTGGAGGGGTCCTTCCCTTTCTTTGGAATGACTATGATTAAGGCCGCTAAGGCTTCTTTAGAGAAAATGCCCCCCTTTTAAAATTATATTGAAAAGGTACGTTAGATGGGGTGCTAGTACAGAAGCAAATGCTTTATAGTAGGTGGCAGAAAAGCCGTCAGGACCAGGGCTGTATACGATTTAATTTGTTTGATAGCCTTCAGAACCTCATCTATCGAGATTGGTTCATTGAGCAAGGAGGAGGCAGCAGGTCGCAATTTTGGGAGCTTGCAGGTTGTTAAACATTTTTTAATTTCTTCCGAACTTGGGGCCGGGGTATGGTCATAGAGGGACCTGTTATAGAGCTTAGAGTAGAAGGTAAGAAATTCAGCTGTTATATTTTGGGGGTACCAAGCCACTATTTCCTTTAAGAGAAAGTACATTGCTCCGCAATTGTTTGGACCAATGCCATCAGCCTTGTCACCCTTCTTGTAATCATTTAAGGGAATTTTCGGCTTGTTGGGTTAGGAGTATGTTTAGTTCTCCCCTCACTGCTAATCTTCTGACCCTGAAGTTTTATGTAGCCTGTCAAGTATTGTCAATTGAGCAGTCAGGTCTTTTATTTTTTGTGTTTTAGCCTTTTTAGCTCGGGACGTGAACTTAATTAAGGTACCTCTTATCACGGCCTTGTGGGTGTCCCAGACCAGCATAGGAGGGGAGCAGGGGTAGTTAGTAGTAAAATAATATTGTAGTTCTTGACGGAGCTCGGATTTTAGTTGGGGGTCTAGTAACAGTCTCTCGTTTAGGCGCCATGAGGAGAGACGGGTGGGGTATCTCGGGACACTTATTTCAACAGTGATCGGACCATGGTCAGACCAGGTGCATGGGAGGATGCTGGCATTAGTTAAATATTGGGCTGGTTCAATACTTGTGAGGATTAAATCTATTCTAGTATAGACCTGGTGGACAGTTGAATAATAAGTATAGTCCCGGCCAGTTGGGTTAGCCATACGCAAGGATCAAATAGTAAATGCTGAGATAAAAAATGTTGGAGGGCTTTAGAGGTACGTAGAGTTTGGGCTTGCGAAGGGGACAGTAGGGGTGCTGATCTGTCCAGGTTGCAATCCAGGACTGCATTAAAGTCACCTGCCAAGACTACACTAACCTTGCGGTGAAGGGAAAGGGAGTTTGCAAAAGAGTTAAAAAATGCTGGCTGATTTTGGTTGGGCGCATATATACTGGTGAAAGTGTGGGAGATATTGTTTAACTCGCCAACTAGTATCAGGAATCTGGGTCTGCATAAGTGAGGGAGGGAACAAACTGAACACGTCTGGAAAAAAGAATTGTGACCCCTTTTGATTTATGCGCTGCATCACAAGCATGGAAGGATAAGGGATAAGGTTTGGAGCGGAGTTCTGGGTGACGGGTTCGTTGGGCCCAGTTAGTGTGGGAAGTAACCCACCAGGGTAGCCTACTTGAGCATTTGAACATATGAACAAACAGCAAGTTTAACAGAAATCCCAGTAGGGAGGTAACCTATAAGTGCAATTATAACCTGCATTAACCTCTTGTAAGACTATAATGTAAAGAACATGTTATAACCTTCAGCTGAAAAAGAAAAGGAATAACAAACAAATAAACCATCAATATAAACCTGTAGGTTGACACGACGATATGTCTGGAAGTGAGTGGGAAGTGTCCAGGTAAAAGTCTGCGAGGAGCGCCGCCAGGGGTGTTGCGCAAGGATGGAAGATTGGCCAAGCTGAAACTGCATCCTCGACTACTTCTGCGAGAAAGATTAAAGTTTTGCAGTGATAACTGTCCGCGGAATGGCAGGTAAGCTGACGAGGGCCTTTCTTCTCAAAACCTAAAGTGGGCTCTGATGGTGAAGGTGTGGCTAATGCCACAATTAGCCAGGGGTATCAGACATTCGCAAGTCAAGTTTTCCTTGAGGAGGAACGTTTATATGAAACTGTGTTCCAGGGATTGCGGGGAGGATGTTGCGGAGCCATGGAAAACAGAGATTGGTCTGGGGTGGTAGCGGAGAGATTTTGCGGAATTGGGACTTCGAGCTGGGAAAGCATTATTTTGGCCTCCTTAGGTGTTTTAGCTGATAAAATTCTCCCATCTATACGGACCTGAAGAGAGAATGGGAAGCCCCATCTATATTTGACATTGCTGTTCCTCAAAGCTTGTGTAAATTCCTTCATTTCTCTCTGCTTGGTGAGGGTCGAGGGGGCGAGATCCTGGAAGATTTGTAATTCCACCCCTTCGAACGTGATGGAGGCTTGAGATCTAGCTGCCATAGACACTTGTTCTTTAGGCTTGTAAAAATGGAGTCGTAGAATGACATCTCAAGGGGGGTTGGTGTCCTGGGAGCAGGGGCGGAGTGCTCGGTGTGCACGGTTCATGATGAGCATGTCATCAGGTATCGAAGGGACTAGGTGTCGGAAGATGTGGAGAAGGAAGTCATCCAGTTGGGAGCCCTCATAGGACTCAGAGATATTGCGAATTCTGAGATTGTTAGGTCTTTTTGTATTTTCTGCATCTTTTTGTTTGTCTGCCAGTACTAGAATGTCGCTGTGGAGCTGAGCCAGCTCTTGCCCCATAGTGTCTTGAGCACAGAGTAGGCCGTCCTGGGACTGTTCCAAGGAATCCACACGGGAACCAATATCTGTGATTTTTTTGCGGAGGTCAGCCATAGCCTTATTCACTTCGTCCGTGATAGTTTGTTTGACGTTCCTCATTTCTGCGAGGATGGCTGCAGTAACGGCTTTTGTGGAGGGGGCTGCAGGATCCTCTATGTCAGAGTCGTCCTCCGGGAGACTTCACATTGGGGAGGGTGGAGACATACTAGTAGAGGAACTGGGCTTCCTGACAAATTGGAGCAAGCCTTGATTACTTTGGCGCTTGTCGTGGTGATGCATTGCTAGAGGCCCCCCAGGGCCTGGGTTATGATAGGATGTGGCTGCTGGGTTTCTACGCCAGGGTGGGTCCCATGTTGGTCACCAGGGGAAGGCTCTCACATTTCCATAATAAGAGCATAGGGGAAGTTAGAGGCAGAGGAGGGTTTTGTCCCTACCTTATGGTAACTGACAGATAGCGAGGGCAGTACCATTGCATATTATAGGCGTATTGTACTGATGGCGGATAATAGGGTAGAAAGATGGTAGCTGCCACTGTGGGCAGACAGTAAGCCTCAGCAGGGCCTGGTGGAATCCCAGATGGACAAATAGGGTGCCCACCTAGACTATCAGTAGGCCCCGCTACAGCAGGATGACGGTGGTAAGGAGGATGAAGGTAAGGAGTAAGTCCTCACCCAGGGAGCTCCACTGGGGCACATGGAGGCAGTTAGGCCAGGAGGCCTGGCCAGGCTGTAGCAGGGTAGGCCCAGCGTCCCTGGGGAGCTCCGGACCGCCGCTTAGATGCCATGCGGGGGTCTCGGTCTGGGCTCTAGGAGGTTCGGGGGCCGTCTGGGAAGTAATGCAGGCAGTCCAGGACAGTTTTATCTCCCAGGTATATGCAGATTGAGAGCATAGGCTGGGGAGCTTTGCCAGAGCACGTCTACTCTTCTCTGAGGCTAGACCACACCCCGTGACCCGTGATTTTGACATGCATGCTGTAAACCTTAAATGACAAACGGCAGAGTGCCCACTCACATACCATGCAGCCAGATATGCCTTTATGAAATTATGCGCATGGGCACAATAGCTGCATTTAAAAAGGGGATATGGTTTTATTAATGAACTGGCCTGAATTAATAATTGATGACTAGATAATTTGACATCTAGAAGTGAATAGGTGGAACATGGAAAATGGGTTCAGC
>WWET01001505.1:241364-262077 GCA_011038615.1 Limnodynastes dumerilii | reverse complement strand
TAGTTCAGGATACAGCCCATTATTATTATTATTATTAATTGGTTAATTATATTGGGATTGACATGATTACATTATGATTATACCAAGCTACAATAGCTAATAATGACTTAGAATAAATATGTGAGTTTTTAATTTCACCATTTTTGTATTGTATTCGTTTTTTGTTAAATTTTATATTTCACTGGCATAGGAGCCAAATACCTCTATGTATCCCACCTAGCAATACTTACCTGTTGGTGAGTTTATTAGTTGGACATAATTGCAATTATTTTAATTGATTAAAAATAGTATATCATTAATCAACATTTTTTTTTAAATAAGTTTGAGTGTTTTTTATTTGTCCAATTTAAGTTTGAAAGCAATTGATTAAAGAGTGCGTCCCTGAACACCCCAATCTTTTTTCTTTTTTTTTAAATATATGTTTTCACTTTGGGTGGGAGAGCCACCAGAGTATCATTTGTGTTATTATAAAACATTCCCCCCGTAAGAATCCAGTGGTACTTATGACCTCTTGGTAGATTGAATATTAGAAGGATATTTACTATATAACTTTTTGAGTGTGGCCATTATGTACTAAAATTTAAAATTGAAACCAAAGTCTCAAGTCCACTGCGGGAGATTCTCCGCCTCTCCTGGGGTACCGAGAGAGCTGCCTGAAATAGATGGCCATGTTTTAAATAGTTAAATCTAACAAAGGTGAGGAGCAAGTAGGTTTTAGGGATGGGATTTTAGCATCCTCGTTGCGTTGGAAAGATTGCCATATCAGTATTACCCCAGAAGAAAAAATAAAAAGCTGACATTGGGCTGTATTCAGAGATCCGTTTTCGCGGTGAGTAGCGTGAGTATTTTTATGATCGGATCAACTGCGCATGCATAGTAACTTTATTTACGTACTTTTTAGACTATACGCTCATAAAAGCTTTAGGCACGGCCATGTGAATCGCACTTGGGTACATACGTGCGGATGGGCGGCATAGAAATATGTACTTGAAAATTTACATAAAAGTGGGTGGGGGGGGCATTTAAATGAATGCATGGAGGTGCGGTTATAAAGAATCACACAGACAGAGCATATATACTCTCGTAAGTACACAAGTAAAGAACAGAGTGGTCTAGGGAATTGTAAGTCACCAACAGCACGTTCAGGAGAGGGGAGTGTTTAGGTTGTTGGTGGGTGTTTCCTTGGTCCAGCATTGTGTATGATTGCGTACATTAAAAAAAGGGTTCTCTGAACACGGCCCATTGTTGTTAGTCTGAGAGGCTGGAAAGTGAAGTTTGGAATGAGACTTTAATATATGGAAAAGGTGTTTTCAGTTAGAACACTGAGCAGAGATGACATTATGTTATCACTGTTATGTAGGTTTGGCAGTGCCCAGAGCATTTTTATAAAAATAACAGATGTAAATACACATGAGAAAGTCATTTAATGTGCTAGGATTTTCCAAATGTCATTTTACTTGAGGACTCAGCCCCTCTGTACTGTTCAGAACAGCGGTGACCGAAGGTTTCCTCTCATCCAGAAGCAGAGCAGCACTTAAAGTGTACTGTGTGCACCAATGGGGAGGGTTCAGAGTGCTAGAGGGAGGGTCATACCCCCATCATGACACAGTAATGACATTATAATGGCCCCTATCCAGACTTTCATAAGTTTATTTATTCATTATTTATTAACAGGTTTTTATAGTGCTATCAAATTACGTAGCACTTTACAGAGAAAAATTTCATGTGCACATCAGTCCCTGCCCCATTGGAGCAATATACTAAGGTCCCTAACACATACATATATATATATATATATATATATATATACACACACTAGGGTTAATTTAGTCAACAGTCGATTAACCTATCAGCATGTTTTTGGAGTGTGGGAGGAAACCGGAGCACCCAGAGGAAACCCACATTGACACGGGGAGAACATACAAACTCCACACAGATTAGGCCTAGTGCAGGAATCAAACTCATGACCTTAGCGCTATGAGACACAACTGCTATTCATTGAGCCACCGTGCTAATGTTGGAATTTCTGCCTCTTCTCTAGTAATAAAATAATAAAAGAGAAGGCTTTATAAACCGATTCGCTGCCAATTGTGTCCCTGGACCATATTCACAACTAATCTAGTCCATACGCAACATACGGAAGTCTGCAGAAAAATGGCATTGTGCATGCGCAGTACCATTATATCCACAATCGAGTGCAACCGACCAATGCTGCGCTCCATGAGGATCAAAGCCCCCCAAGCGGGGTTATGCCCATCCCCCCATGCATAGGATATAAGTATAGGGGGTGGCAAGAGTAAAGTAAGGACTTGTCTAAGCCCTTACATACGATGCAGTATCAGGATACTTAAGGCAGGGTCCTTGCTGGCAGATACACAATCCACACATAGGGGACCAGGGGGGAGTTCCCTGCTCTCCTACATGCGGACTATTGCCTCTCAGTAGCTGAGGCTACAGTACGGAATGCATGAGTAAATCTGAATATGGACCCCTATGATTAACCCCATAGACAAAGCAGACTAATATGTTTGAAATGCATATATTCATCTAAAATCTTGTTTTTTTTAAATAAAGTTAACATCTTTAAATTCTTTCTATAAAGATTTCAACCAATAATGCATTGATTCAGCCAATTAATTACTCAGACGCTGAACTACATTTCTCTGTGCTTTAAACATTACAAGATACACTTCTTCATCTTTTGTTCTTCCTCCTTCTGTTTCCCCCCCTCCTTATATTTCTGTTGCTCAACTGTTTTCAGTGCGTATCATTTCCTAGGATGGATTATCACCCCCGCTGTGACTAGCCCTCACACCGCAGCTGCCAACTACAAAAGCTGATCACTCAATCCTTTGTCATTTGGAACTTGCAACAAAGACGAAAAAAATATTTATCCTGACAATAATATAAAATAAATAGATATATTTTTAATTAGTTTGCAGTATATCTCTGAAGTATTTCAGAGTTGCCCTATTAACAAGCTGCTTTGGATGCAGAAGGCGCAACTATTTGTTCCTATGTGATTGTTAGCGCTGTAATCAACTTTACTCCAGAGTCTAACGGATGAGTCATTTTCAGTTGAAGACATAAAGGGATTTGTCTAAAACTGTTGTGATTTCAGTGAAGAAAAAAAAAAAAAACACTTCATGGGTAAGTTAAAAAAAAAATCATGGATAAAGCTGTTGTTTCTTCACAGGGGTGAATATGACAGACTCAAACTTTCTTCTTAATCTTCAGGCCTCGGCTCTTCTTGGACTTTTTCTTCTAACAATGCCAGCCCTGTGATGCTCTTGTTCTCTCCCTTGGTGTATATTTCTATAAAGCCTCCATCAAATAGCTGTGTCGAATGTTGTTTGTTTATGAATCTGCCATAGCTCAAGGGATAGGCAATAAAGTCAAGCATTGCCGGAGTGAGGGCCTCTATACACATCTAAGAAGATTAGCCAAAGTAAATCAATCAGATCACTCACCCGTATAACAATCAACTCGTTCTCAAATTGTTATGATTTCAGCAATGACTGCGAGATATATTTTTTCAAATGAACTTTAAAGGAACAAAATTGTTAATTAATGTCTCAAAATGTGTTCAGTGTCTTACAGATAATAATGTTTAACTCCGGTCAGCCCTCTAGCATTTTTAAATACCTAAAATGTTTACTTTATTTTTCTCTGCATGTTAAGTAAAAAAGTATATATATGTCTGATGTATTTTAATAAAATCGTAACAGGAATGGGTAATCTGCATTCTCCAGTTGTATGTGGATTGTGTTTCTCAATGTCTGCTTGCTGCAAAAACGCTGTCAATTCATATCACCTGCTTGTAATGTAAGCTCACCGGGTGGTAGCTATTTATTTGGCAGTTTTCAAGAAACCTGACTTCCTGTGGCGGGTTCCTAGTTACATTTCTATCAGCCTCTTACCAGTTCTGTGCTTTTCTCAATTCTGTACTATTACCATTTTTGCTGTGATAACATTTGTTCATGGAGCCTGTTGACTTATATTATTAGTCCTACAACCTGTTGTAAAAGTCTTTACCACTGAAACACAAGCTGGACACACACTATATAATAGTCAAGCCCAGGGTGATGGGGGAAGAGGGGAGATTTACAAAAGGATAGATAGATAGATAGATAGATAGATAGATAGATACTTGTCTTTGGTAAATTTCCCTTCCTTTACTGACCCTCAGGGCTGGTGACAGGTAGGAACAAGGGGGACAACTGTGACAGGCTCCAAGGTTCAGAGGGACCCCTGCAATACACTACTGAGGAGGGATGGGGGCCCCCAAAGGGCCATAAAACTAACTGCTTTGCTTGGTGACAATTTTGGTACAGTCAATAAGCTGTGCACATGCATCATGGTCAGAAGGTAATGCAGTTCCGCGGCACCCCACCCCCATGTGATGTCCCGTAGGGGGCAGGCACAGAAACTGTGAACTGGGCAACACTGGGCTAGGATCAGACAGGCAATTGTCCTCCCAGTCTAGCGCAATGGGCATTCTGTATTATTGACCCTTAGAGACTGCCAGGCTTCATCTTTTTTTAACAAGTTTACGTTTTTAAAAGACGTGCAATCTCCATGGCAGTTACAATGTAGCAGTAAACAGCCATTTGATTTTTCTGAATTATTCATCTTAAATTATCTTGATTTTCCTACAATTATTTCCATAAATTCTGAAGTAATATCTAAGCACTCACCTGCCTTCAGAAGATACTGTACAATTGTTCAGCTCTGTGTATCACCATGTAAATGTGTAAAATATGTTTGTATATCGCCAATAATTGAAGCTGATTCGCAGATCTCTAAAAAACTGTAATTACAATTAATAGCCTTTCATACTAGTTTTGACAGCATTTAAGAGCTTGAAGGTAGCAACTCCTTGCTTTACAAAAGCACATCTACAACGATTTACCCAACGCATTCCACAAGCTTACTGCCATCCATATCATGGGTAAAAAGTTTGACAGAAATAGATCCATTATGAATCAACTCCAGCAGCTGTAAATTTACATGACAAAACTCTTGACTGTGTAATTACGTGGACAAGGTAATTATCACATGATGAATGTGTGAATATGCCTATAGGGTTTATTTTCAATGGAGAATTTCAATGACTGCAAGTTTAAAGATTGGGAAATATAAAAGCCACAGTATGGTAAATCCAGCGGAGAATTAGATAATTTTGTTTCAGCCATGCAAAACATTCAAATATCTCTCTCTTCCTTTCGATTAAAATATTTTATGACAGGTTTATAATATTAATTTCCTCTCTCAACCATGCAATTCTAGTGAGTGTTTGCTTAATGATATAAATCAGGGATCTGCAGTAGATAGAACAGAACAAAGAATGATAACCAGGCTAGATATTCTGACATAGTTAATTAAAACTCCCATGGAAGCAGTCTGGCAGGTTACTATGTGCGGGACAATCATCCTTAACCCTTTCATTTTAATGCATAGTACCCTGAAATTAATAAGAGGGTAAAAGCATAGCTGAATTTCTGTTATGATATCACATGGCAGGAATAGCAGTACTGGAAGTTTCTGATAGGAAAGGGATGTACAAAATAGAAGGTTCACACTTCTAATGTTCGGGAAAATTCAGCTTCAATCCAATTTCTTCATATAATGTTGTGTACATGTTCATGCTAAAATGTTTAAGTGGATATACCCACCTCAATGGCTACAGGGGTTACCTATTGCTATTTCAGATACAGTAATATTCACTCTAATTAAACAATATACAGTACAGAACAAATGTTCATCAGTTTAAAAATTGTAATGTTTGTGTTGATGGTATCCGCACAGTCAGTAGGCCAGATCCTGACCCCCGCATGCTTTACGTATCCATACGACTATCTTTAAATTCAATTCCAAAGTTTCCAGCTTATTTAACAGTCTTCGATGTGGCACAGTGTCAAAAGCCTTACTAAAATCTAGATAAGCTATGTCTACAGCTCCCCCTTTATCTAATACTTTACTGACCCAGTCAACAAATTCAATGAGATTTGTTTGACATGATCTTCCCTTAGTGAATCCATGCTGCTTGGGAACTGGATTTAAGATACTGTACAATTTGTTCCTTTAACATTGTTTACATCAATTTCCCTAATACTGATATTAGACTCACTGGTCGGTAGAGTCCCACTCTTCATTTGGAGCCTTACTATAGCCTCTTTAGTTTTACACCTTTCATTTAAATACCTAAAAAAGCTTTTGTCCTCTGTTCGTACCAAGTGGGTAAGTTTTTCCTCAGTTTGTGCATTCGCTGCTCTGATAACCTTTTTAGGGCACAATACTCCTCCCTGTCATAATTATTTTGAGTTTGCTTAATATTCTGAAAGGCCATCTTTTTTGCTTTCACTATAGTTGCTACCTCTTTTGTAAACTACAATGACTTTCTTTTTAACTTGCTTTTGTTGCTGTTACTTTTGTTAAATGGAATTTAGGTCAATTGTTGCCTTGTCATATGACTAATTTTTGGTCAAACTTAAAGAATCTATTGCATGCAAAAGATAGACTAGTTTTCCTCTAAAAATGCCACTCTAATGCTGTTCCACACAGTCAGTATCTACATTGATTGCCTGTATTTTACATTATGGAATAGAAAATACCAAGCTATATAGTCATTAACAACACTACACCAATACAGGTCTTTCATTGTCTCAAGATATTTCACAACTATACCCTTCTGTTCTGCTTAGGATTTGTATCAATCTATCACACACTTAAATATTCTCATTCCTAGTTACTGAAATTAGACTTTCCTTTATGCTCTAAATCTACTCGCACTCTATTAAAACTCACTTCTTCACACAAGCTGACCAAATTCCATATTCACCTTCTTAATCTTTTCCACTCTATTAACAATTTTTGCACTTTTCAATATTCTTCCCCTTTTAAATGGGCCACACAATACTTATATATTTTATTTCCACACCGAATGGTATCTCAGTCTTGATATAAGCATTGTTAGATGACTGCATCTCATGGACCACTGATCACTTTTACCTTACTAACACACTGGTCTAGAATGGTCTATAATATGTAGTATTCACCCTCATGTTTTAAACCCCACCATCCAAATGATTGTAAGCTTGTGAGTAAGACCATTTTTACTCCCAAGTGTTACTCAGATTGCAAATAAAACATGCTATAATTGATACTGCAGACAAGGAAACACTTTAAGAAAACCTATACATTGGAGAGCATGAACTCTGTAGTGAACAGAGATTATTTACTAGTAATGCAGAGGTAAAAACCACTTTAGATTCTTGAGGTATCTGACACATATCCTGTGATCTTGTGTGTCATCCCACAACTTCAAAGACAGCCATAAAAAGGTGTTGGATCCAGATTGTAAAGCACAAAGGGAACATCACTGTCCCTGTCATCTTGCCGTGCTCAAGGAAATTATTTGTCTATTACAGAAGAACCTACTGCAGTGATATTCTATTTTAAAGTCTGTAAAAAACTTTCCAATTCCAAGTAAACACTAATAAATGCCATTGAAATAGAAGACGCATTATTTAATCATCCCTTAAGTTAAGACAGGCTTCTTTGTTCAGTAAACTTACAACAGATTGTCAATAGATGTTGGGCTACCAAATAGTAGAAAACTTTCCATAGATCTATACTTAATGGATGTATCAGATTTCCCATTAACTACATTAAGAATGTGGAAGACCTGGCTTAATGACAGAGGTAAAAGAGTTTGAACCTTACAAGTGATCCTGGTGCAACCTATAGCCCTTAGTGACAGAGGTCCTCTGTCAGATCCAAGTAACAGATAATTGTTTTCTGAGATCCATAAAGGAGCCTCTGTTATCTCTCTTCCAGTGTAGTGCATTCAAGATCCTGTAACCAGGGGTAGTCTGACCCCAAAATCCACTCCTAAAGCATGGCCAGTCATGAATTGAGGGAGTAATGTGAATACAAATCTAGTAGTTAGAATTCATGCATCTGGTCAAGTGTATTCCATCTGTTGGGTTTGTGTGGGAAGTGTGACAGGTTTAAAATAATAATAATAATAACCATCTGTCACAGTCTTCACAATTTCTTATAAGGAGTGAGGTTCATTGAAGTTGACTGATAAAATTCAAAGTACAAAGTAAAGTCTATGCAAATTCCCACCTCTCCCACTAAAAATGGGAAACCTGGGAAATCATAATTGCAAGACTTGACCTTGATGCTCTAGAAAATAGCTAATATTTAAGTACACACAAGACTGTGTGTGATTATATAAACGGCTGTGTGTAACTTTATAAAGGGAAAAAGTAAAATAAAAAGTTAGAAAAGAATTCAAATGTCAAATTTTTCTGTCTATCAAACATATTGTTGATAACACAGTAATTTTTTTTTTTTCAATGTTTTGAATGGCAAACATCTGGACGATTTCTGTCCAGCAATGTTTGCCATGGCTATTTTTTAAAACACATAAATCACACGATTTGACCCTTTGTGAATACCGCGATATGAGTTTAGAGGGTCAAATCACGCGATTTAAGGCGTTTTTTAACAAATAATTTTTTGTAAATGAGGCCCAATTGGCGCAAGAACATTGTTGAACATACACTTCTAGATAAAACTAAACTGGTTATAAAGTTATTTTTCTTCAGTGAGATGAAGCATAATTATTCTAGCAGAATCCTACATACATTTCTTTGCTGTTATTACACACAAATATTTACATATTAGCATGTAAATGTGTGTATGTGATGTATGGCATTATCCTTTATAATACACTTTGAATAATGCAACACACTTTCTCTCTCTAAAAACATATGTAAATTAGATGCATTTCAACTTGGTATTTTTCCCATGACCATATAACTCTGATTAATAGAGCTCTTAATATTAAATTTTTTGTATAACTTTATTTTATTAAATCTAAAAATTAATAGGTGCTGTCTTTAGGCACTAATTGAACCGATTTTTCTTTTAAATAGATGGGCTAAACTTGTTTTTTTCCAAAGTAAACACTTATGATAGTAAAATAACTCAGTGAATTATTCAGAAGCTTAGTTATATATAGAATATATATGGTTTACCCTGATTTCTGTTTTATGTATAATGTATGTTTGTTCCCTAATTAGCATAGGAAGTTTGCACTGAATGCAGCAACTTTGTAATTTCATTACAACATAATGGCCCATATTTACACCTAAGAAGCTTCTGCTAGATGCATTTTGTGGAATGAAAGTTGTATTTTCAAATACCGAAAAGATCATTTTTGTTGTCTCTATTTTGAAAAATTAACTAATTATAAACTTTTACTAATAAATGGGTAAATATACCGAATTTATTTTTTGTCATACTTACCCATGCATTAATTTGGAAACTGCCAACGAAGACCCATCACACCACCAGAGGCCCGCTGCACGGAACCAGACAGGTAAGTATTACAGAGTAGTCTATGAGGAGTTTTAGGGTTAGGAGTCTATGGGGAGTCTTAGGGTTAGGCTGTGGGGAGGGAAGTCTTAGGGTTAGGCTGTGGGGAGGGAAGTCTTAGGGTTAGGCTGCAGGGAAGGAAGTCTTAGGATTGGGCTGCAGGGAAGGGAGTCTTAGAGTTAGGCTGTGGGGAAGGCAGTCTATGGGCCAGATTTACTAAGCTGCGGGTTTGGCAAAGTGAAGATGTTGCCCATTGCTATCAATCAGATTCTAGCTAACATTCTTGAGTATGTCATAGGAAAGTGAGAGCTAGAATTTGATTGTTTGCTATAGGCAACATATCCACTTTTCAAAACCTGTAGCTTAGTAAATTTGGCCCCTAGGGTCAGGCTGTGGGGAGGAGAGGGTTGGGGTAATGGAAGGGGAGGCTTAGGGTAATGAAGGGGGAGGGTTAGGGTAAGGATTAGGATAAGGGTTGGGGTCATAGTAATACTTACCATTTGTCGCTGCATCTCTGTTCTTCGGATGATCGATAGCTTCACCTTGATGAGGCAAAAGTAAGGCAAAAATTGATTTGATAGCTAGTTCGCAACTGGCTGCTATAAAACAGCCATTTCGATAAAAGGCTAACCTAACCACAGACCCACACCTTTCCAAGGGTTGGGATTAGGCATGAAGGATAGCTGTATGGGGTGGCATTTAGGAGTTCTGTTCGCCCTATTGCGAAAGGGTCATTTTCCGATTGCTTTTGTCCCAAAGAAACAAAGCAATTGATTTGTGGAGCACCAAACAGGGTGCTTCTAAAGGTAAGTAAAAAATCTAACCCCCAACCCTTTCATTAATCCTTACCGTAACCCTCTCCTGCTATTATCCAAACCCTATCCCTCCCTTCCCGCAGCCTAACTCTAATTCTCCCTTCCCCACATCCTGACCCTAACCCTCCCTTCCCTAGAGCCTAACCCTAACCTCCCCCCTAACCCTAAAAGTCCCTATTATTCACCTCTCCAGTGGTGTCTGCAGTGAGTCTGTGGCAGGCCTCGGGTGCATTGGAAATGGTGGGGCAGTGTTTCCAAAAATAAATGGGTAAGTATGCCGATTGGCATACTCACCAATACTGAAAAAAATATTGAAAATGGCTGCCTATTCAAAACAGAGAAAGCAGAAAAAGGGTTCCAAAAGAAATCCCTCGTGCTGGGGACTCCCATCACTCTATGAACAAGGAAGAGGGGACTTAAAGACCTTCACACATACAGATAGGCTCAGAAAAACCTTTCTCAGCCGTAATGCTGATTTTGCGACATGGTGGTGAAGATAGATTGCGGCCCATTTGTAAATCATTAAAGGTTTGTTTATTTTCCAGTTAGCAGCTGCTGGCTCATACAATTAAGCTGACAACATGCATTCAATTCACAGGATGAATGCTACACTCTTTTCTGTAGGACAATGAATGGGTTACATCAGCTCCATTGCCTAAACTCTGCAGGAAGTTAATTGGTATAAACAATGTTTTAATGATTTCTTTGCCCTATTCAACTTTTTCGAGCAGGTGGGTCTGCTATGCATGCAATTTTCCACCATCTATGGCAGAATAGTTAAGGTGGTGGGTTGTCGTGGAAAGTTTAAGGTGGTAGGGTGTCTTTGGATATCAGTGAATAGTTGGGGAAGGAGGTGGTAAGAAATATTGTATGGAAGTATAATTTGTGTTATGAGGAAACGGACTTCCTTCAGAAAACTGAATATTTAGAACAGTTGCATTAGATGTGGGACAAGGGGCCTTCTGCATCGCATCCTCGCCAATCATCAGTTGAGGTGTTACGTCTTTTGAGTTGTGATGGGAATGGATACCACCGGTAGAGGAGCTTTTGGAGTTTTCTCTTAATTGTGTGAAAAGTGAGCTCTTTGCTACTCCTTCACATATACATGTCTAGTCTCCACTTAATGTTATGACATTCTTTAGTTGGAAGATCATATTTAACAAAAAGTAAAATGTGGAAATCAGGCAGTTAGAGATGGAGCAACCCAAACACAAGGCTTCTAAAGCTGAAGAGGCTTTGGTGACTTTTGTTTAAGTTTTTCATGATTAAAGTGTTGGATTTTGAGAAATTAGTAGAAAGTTAAAGGTCAGAGAACTCAGAAAAGAAGAAGGACAAAATCTTGGAAGAGTTTAATGGTTGTCCAGATTTTGAAAGAGCTGGGATCAATGCCTGACAAGAATTCAGGGTTATTCCAGAGGTGAGGGGGAAGGGTGATATATGTTGAGTGCTTATCACTATATTGTAAGCGAGGGTACAGTAATTCCAAATTTGTAGTGAAAATAGTAAGATTGGAGGAAGCTGAGACAATAGCAAATGATGTTTGGGGTCAAGCCAAAAAATGTAAGGTAAGCACATGTGAAGCAAATAACCCTCTATAGGCTGGATCCAGACTTAAGTAAGTGCTTGAAATTAGTTACTCCTGGGCTAATCCATGTTGATGACAGGGGAAGTCAAGTTAATTGTATTCTTTGCATGCAGGGATATATATTTAAATTGTTACTGCACACAGATACTTACCAGCTTTATAATCACACTGTTATTTAGAGTTGGGATAGGAAACATCACCTCCCAACTCTAATACTGTTTGCAGTAGATGAAATATGACTCCCCTGCAATCAACATGGTTTAGCCCAGGAGTAACTAATTTCAAGTCATTAAGTCTCAATCCAGCCCTATATCTACACAGAGTTTGGTGAATGAGTGTGAGTGTATTATAACAGCCCATGTGAGATGGGCAGGTAGGTAGTATTTTTGGAAACAGAGAAAGTCCAAGCCTTCTTCTTTAGAGTGTCTGAAGACGATTCATAAATTAATGCATGATTTCTTAGAAGCCCATCTGAAAAATATAGCAGAGTCTAGCAAGCATATTCATCTTCACTGCTTTGATTTTACCAAAAGTTTTTTGACTAAAATACAATGTGCCTTATTGCCTCGCTAATAATAGCATTGGGAGAGCCAAAGTAGCACTTGGGCAGCCTTCATTGACAAAATTTAAGAAAGCTTGCCGCGAAGTGCTAATAATTTTAGGTATGTTTTATGCTTAGGACATGCTGGTGTTGTGTTGAGTGAAACTATAGCTAATTCTTCAATACATTGACTTTCTTTTTCTCTCTGCAAGCTAGGGCTATAATGGATCCTTGGACGGTAGCTTTGTGTGCTTCCAGACTCGGAGGGGAGGGGGGGTAATCTTGATTGATTTAGTTCTTAAAATCGCCTGGGAGATCTGTTCTCTATTTCCTTTCTGTTGAGTAGATGTTCTTGTAGTCTCCAAGGAGATCATGGGTTACTAGAGGTCAGTAGATCCACTTCCAACTTTACTAAACATATGATCTGACATAAATATAGGGCTGCAATCACCTGAGCGGATCTGTTGTTTAGATGAACAACCCATCAGTATTATATTAAATCTTGAGTATGTTTGATGTAAAACTGAATAATGGGTGAAGACTTTGGTTGAGCATTGAAGGATACACCACGTATCATAGAGGTTATGTTGTGTTAACAAGAAAGCTAATTTACAAGAATCTCTTAAGGAGCTTGCTCTGATTATGAAGGAAAGAAAATGGTCAAATATTGGCTCAAGAAAAGTGATAAAGTCTTTTCCTACTTTTTCTACTATGACTTTACCTTTAGAGACTTTCAAAAGTAAATAAATTGGTTGAAGAATGCATTCTGTACTGTGTTGGGGGCATATACTGAGGCAAGAGTAATTGGTTCTTTACTGAAAAACCAAAGGCACAGCCATCTTGATGCAGCATACAATAGTATAATGCATCAAGATAGTTGTGCCTTTGGTGTTTTTTCAAATAATAGGTGAGAGGAAATGTTTTTTTTTGTTTTTTTTTTAAGGTGTGGGTGTCCATAGATCATTTTTACAGATGATTTAGGCTGTTGACATTGAGTGAGATCATTTAAAATGCCATAAATGTTTTGAAAATAATGTGTTTTCGTTATAGGTATTTGGGGAGGGATAAATTCAACTGAGTGAATAGGTGGTGGGAAGGGAAAAAAATTAGGATGTTATTGTAGGGGAAATGTAGAGCGTTTTCTGATTGGAGGCTGTTGATTGATTTGGGGGGACCTCCTGTATGCCATAAATTACAGCAGGAGCTACAAACCTGCACCAAGAATGGCACAGGCGGAGGGGATATATAATTTTACAGAGGGGACTCAGTAGGTCAGATGCATGTAAAAATTATAATTATTTCGTTTTTTATCTGAAGGCTTGGGATAAAAGATTAGATGTGAGGTTCATTTGTTTACTAATAAGCATTAATTAGATATATATCATAAGAATAAAACAACAAATAGGCAACAAGATTATTGAAACACCAATATTAAAGATAAGATAAAATATTTTTATTAATAAAATATTGAATTTGTAGCTACTCTATAAATTATTAAAATGATTAACAAATTGAACACAATTATAAATTTTTCTTAACATCATTAAATAATGAGAGAAGAAGAATAGTTATATAGATACATTTTAGAAAACTTTTCAGAAAAGAAAATTAATAAGAATAGCATTTGGGTGTTTTAATACAGGATGTATTATTGTAAGAAAATAAGGAATAGTTAGTGCCTCTCCCTCTCCAGGTCCACAAAGGTTCATTATATATTTGTTTCTAGTATAAGTTCAAACCACTGAAGGACCCGGAAAAGAAGCCACCAAGTAGACTCACATCAGGTCAGGTATAACAGAAAAAGATATTTAGGATGCAAGCTGAAGTTCAATTTGAAAGGATGGTGCAATGTCTGTGACGATCTATGTTCCTATAGAAGGTAAGGTGGAATTAAAAGAAGAAAAATTAAAGACATAAATAGAGAAATTTAGAGTGTATGGTAATTATGTTGGTCTTTGGATGAGGGATATCTGAGGGTGATCTTCAATCTGTCTTAAGATCTTAAAAGTAAAGATTAAGATGGAAGATCACAATGTATTATTTTATTAAACCTGGCCCATAATGCCACCCTTGTTATATTGTTATTTGTGCATTTCACAGAATTCTACCACAGTAGGAGCATATGTCCAACACTTTGGAGGCTGCTTAAAATGTCTATGACCACTCAACATTCTGATAACCTGCAATCTCCATTTGATGTAACTTGAATGGATTAGAAAGTTTTACACTGTGCAAAAGGTTATTTGATATTTAGTCAACTAAATAACTCACATACATAAATTTTGTTCCAATAGAACTTATATTGGATCACAATTGTAGCAGCATTAAATCACGTCAATCAGGTTTGAGAGTTTGAGGATGTTAAAACCAGTTGCCAGTTTGATCTAATATTGGCTTGGTTGACTAGTTGTTTCCACCTGGATTGCCTTAAATGACTAATTAAGCTTGCTAGTATGAGTCCTCCAGTCAAGCACAAAAGCATATTGTGGTGTCAACACAACAGTTTTTTCCATTACCTTTAAAATAAACAAACAATCAAACAAACAGCAAAATAATTCCTTTTCCAGTATCTCTTTATTAGTGCAATATCACACGAGATATAAAGGAATATGTTTGGAGAGTAGGAATAGTTTATCTTGTTTAAGTACATTAAATACTGTTTTCCTGATATCATCAACCGAAACCAGTTCAAGCATTTGTATATATAAATCAGTAATATATGCACAACACAATTATGTTACACACAGCAAATAACAATTTCTACTATACTTTCAAGTACAAATAGCCTTTAAACAGGTTAAATATTTCATTAATGTTCCAAGCAACATTCTTACAAGTCATTATGTTATTTTCCTTCTCTCTACATGCCTTTAGTCATTAACAGACTCAAGTGGAAAAGAGAAATCAATACAAAGTATCTGACATGGTGAAATGGATTCCCAGTCTATCCACTTGATACAGTCATTCAACAGCACACGCCAAAGATTTGATTCAAGGGTTGATTGGTTTGTATTCCAGGTGCAGCATCAAGAACCAGTGTCACTTTCTGTCATTTTCCAACAACAAAATGTACAGTGGTAAAGAAATATCACTGACCAACCTCAACTTCAAGAACATGATTGTGTTCTCATTGTTTATTAACTGCAGGAAGATATTCTAACACATTACATAATTGTTTTCACAGTTGAAATACTATTTATAATGCAAATCAAAGGGGTGTTAATATTTTATTGTGGTGTCATAATGTAACTGCTTTTACTTAGTCATGGAGTTGTGTCATGTCCATAAGCTACAGTGATTTTAGAGTGTGTGGTTGTAATAGTTCCTGGTGGTAAAGATGCCAAATAATGGGTTTTTCTAATCTAAAGACCCTAAAAGCTGTAACCAAAGTGTCCTCTATTAGTCACATAGGACCTGATTCACAGATTAAAAATAAGAGTGGAAAGTTAATACTGGGCAAAACCATGTTGCTTTCAGGGGGAGTTAAGTTTATTGTATTCTTTGCATGCAGGGATATATCTTTGCTTTTGCTTACTGCACACAAATACTGACCAGCTTAACTTTTATACTGTTATATAGACTTGGGCTGGGAAACGCCACCTCTCAACTCTAATACTTTTTGGAAATTGATTCAAATTTACTCCCCTGAAATCAACATGGTTTTGCCCATGAGCAACTTTCCTCTCTTCTTTTCAATCTCTGATTCAGGCCTTTATTTTGCTTTAAGAAAAGTAGAGCAGAGTCACCTTTAATGTCCTATTCTGAACAGAGGAGAACACAGGGTATTAAATGGCTACAGTATCATGCCCAGATCCCTATCCAAATTGTGCTGTATTGCCCCTACTGTCACCCATATTTTCAAGGCAAAATGGAATTTTCGTGTCATGTTCTATATGACAACCCACACCCATAAGTCAGAGTCACATGGCCTATCTAGTCGGCTTTAATTTTCATAAAGCCCCCAAGAAAGTCTTGATCCTTTGCATTTTGCAAATTTAAAATAGTCTCATAAATACATATTTAAATTCCCTGATGGCTTTAACCAGCAGTGTTGGGAGTTTTTAGTGCATCCAGCCAGAAGGATTACGATTGCTGCAACACCCGTGAGGGATGTTTTAATAGACTGTCAGACTAAACATCCAGTGCCTTTCAAATCCTGGGTCAGTGAGTAAGAAGTATATAGAATATAGTATATATAAGAGTCACACTAAGCTTGGTATGTTGTATTTTTGTTGTGAGTGGGACACTAGGTTTTACCACTGTAGTAAGGAACTATATAAATGTGTTAGTTAGAAATCTAGGGCCAGATTTACTAAGCTACGAGTTTTGGAAATTGGAGATGTTGCCCATAGCAACCAATCAGATTCTAGTTGACATTCTTGAGTATGTAATAGGAAAGTGAGAGCTAGAATCTGATTGTTTGCTATGGGCAACATCTCAATTTTCTAAACCTGCAGCTTAGTAAATTTGGCCCCTAGGGTCAGGCTGTGGAGAGGAGAGGGTTAGAGTAATGGAAGGGGAGGCTTAGGGTAATGAAGGGTGAGGGTTAGGCTAAGGATTAGGATAAGAGTTTGCATACCTCCCAACATTTGAAAATTGGAAAGAGGGACAAAATTTTCACGGCATGGTAGAGGGGGTGTGTCTTGTACCACCCAGTGGGTGTGTCTGGGGTAGTGGGTTGTGTCTTGCACTGCCCAGAGGTGTCTGCCCCTTATTTTATGCCCAGATCCATATGTCTGGCCCTTTTTATGTGTCCAATCTCCATATGTGTGCCCCTGTTTATATGTCAAGTCTCCATATTGTCTGTCCCTTATTATATGTCCAGCCTCCATATTGTCTGCCTCTTATTACTTGTCCAGGCTTCATATTTCTGCCCCTGTTTTATTTCCCAACCTCCAAATGTATGTCCCCACTTGTCCAGCCTCCATATTTATGCCCCCACTTGTCCAGCCTCCATATTTATGCCCCCACTTGTCCAGCCTCCATATTTATGCCCCCACTTGTCCAGCCTCCATATTTATGCCCCCACTTGTCCAGCCTCCATATTTATGCCCCCACTTGTCCAGCCTCCATATTTATGCCCCCACTTGTCCAGCCTCCATATTTATGCCCCCACTTGTCCAGCCTCCATATTTATGCCCCCACTTGTCCAGCCTCCATATTTATGCCCCCACTTGTCCAGCCTCCATATTTATGCCCCCACTTGTCCAGCCTCCATATTTTATTTATGCCCTCACTTGTCCAGCCTCCATATTTATGCCCCCATTTGTCAAGCCTCCATTTTTATCCCCCCACTTGCCCAGCCTCTTTATTTATGCCCTCACTTGTCCAGCCTCCATATTTATGCCCCCACTTGCTCAGCCTCCATAGTTCTGCCCCTCTTGTCCAGGCTCCATAGTTCTCTCCCTCTTGTCCAGGCTCTATAGTTCTGCCCCTCTTGTTCAACCTCCATAGTTCTGCCCCTCTGTTCAGCCTCCATAGTTCTGCCCTTCTGTTCAGCCTCCATAGTTCTGCCCCTCTTGTCCAGCCTCCATAGTTCTGCCCCTCTTTTTCAGCCTCCATAGTTTTGCCCTTCTTGTTCAGCCTCCATAGTTCTGCCACTCTTCTTCAGCCTCCATAGTTCTGCCCTTCTTATTATAGACTTTCTTACCTGGTTCTCGCTGCTTTCTTCCTCCGCGGCTCTGGCGCTGTCTGTCCCTCTCCCGGCGGTCACGTGTCCACATAAGCAGTGCTGGTTACACAGGGCTGCTACGGGAGCCCTGTATGACCAAATCTCTTTCTATTAATGTCAGTGACCATCATAGAGACTGATTTGGTCATACAGTGCTCCCGTAGCAGCCCTGTGTAACCAGCTCAGCGTATGAGGAAAAGAAAAAAAAAGCCCAGCCACATATACAGCGGCACCACACGGGCTCCGGGCTCCATTCACAAAAAAAAATCCTTTGTCCCGAGAGAAGAGACAAGGGGCCTGACCTACGGCGCTAGGACTATACCGCTGAAATCGGGACCACTGGGAGGCATGGAGTTGGGGTTACATTAATACTTACCATTTGCCGCTGCATCTCTGTTCTTCAGATGATCGATAGCGTCTCCTCAATGAGGCAAAAGTAATTGCTTTGACAGCTAGTTCAGAACTGGCTGCTCTAAAACAGCTATCTGATTGGTTGCTCTGGGCAACATCTCTGCTTATCCAAACCCGCAGCTTAGTAAGTATGGCCCCTAGACTTTTTATTTGTGTTTGTATATTCTGAATTTGGGAAATATTGCTTATGCAAATAAATTTAGCTAGAGCTATTTCCAATGAGACACTGGCCTGGTGTGCTTTTCCTTGGCTGCCATGTAAATAGTGCCTCTAGTTATATATAATATTTTGCAATCAATGCCTATGCCTTTGCATTTCTTTCCAAGGCTTCTTTCGAAATAAGATACTAAATAAGATGTATTTTACCTATTGTACATACTTCATTCTTCTTAGTAGATTTTATTTCGTAAAAAACAATATGTCTTCTTTTAGATTGTTGATATCCCCTCTGAGAAGCAGATTACCCTTCTATTTGTTGTGTTTTTTCTACAGATTTCTGTTGCTTTTGGAATAGTTTTCTAATTTCCCCCACTGCTCATACGCTGCACTGAAATGTTTTCCCTCTGCCAAATAATCACTTACATACTTTCCTATCTCTACAAGTAATTCTTTGGCAGATTACCACTTTCATCACAGTTATTCTCCTGTCTAAACACTAACATCATAGAAACAAGATTTTGTAATCCATAGGATATGCTTAAAGCAGCCCAGTGTTCACCCATGTGAGGCTGCAGACATGCAGTGTTTACCAAGTGCACTGTCATCATACAGACATAGGAACCAAAACCATGACTGAGCTGATCTTTTTTTAGCCAGCTAAATACTGGTTATGCTTACCTGGTAATGCTCGCTGTCAATCAGGAAATACCCCAGTACTGCCTTAGAGTGTTTTGAGGCTCTGTCTACTGAAGGTCACGTTCACACGTTCATACGTTCATGTGCATCTTACAGGCAGGCACAAAGGTTTAAGATTATGCAGAGCTGGATACTGCATCTGTGTATTACATTCTCTACCATCTAAAAATTTGTGGCTACATGGTCCCCTTTCTAAACTGACTTTTCCTTTATGTCCATCCCTGTATGTCTGTGATTTTGACTCAGGGATGAGAGTTAATCGTGAGATTTTAGACCTAAGTAAGTGCATATATTGCCACTTGTGATGTAGGAAAACTATCATCCCTAAAGGTGAATTAAAGTTAAACATGATATACTTTGCAGCTGAAAATTGAAGTTTGGGCCAATAGGAATACATGATTACTGCATCAGTGGTGCGGTTTATTATATCTACATAATAGCAGGTCATTCATTAAACTACTTCTGCTTCAGTGAGTGTGAATTCTCTACGAGCGAGGGGAGTGCCTAGAAAATACACTAGAGTAAATACACTACGCGATGAAACGTAACCAGCACTTAAGTCTGGATCTTCCCCATAGTCACTAATACCTTTTGATGTTGGAAAGGATTCAAAACTCTCCAAACATCCATGCATGCCTATTGTATCTACTCTCATTTACACAGACAGTTTTCCAAGAGCATTCCCTTCTTTCTTATATCCCTGAAAGCTTCTGCCTTCCACTTTTCAGAGACATCTAAATAATGTCCAATTAACCTAAAAAATATTGGAGAAGAATATTCAAAATATTCACTAAATAGTTCATTTTACTTAGTCCGAAAACTGCAGTTATTGGATGGATATATAGATAGAGAGATAGGCAGTCATGCAGACAACAAACCCTGCAATTGTACCTATTTGTCCTTCACAGTACCAGTTATTAATGGTCAGTGAGGGCGAAAAGGGCTGCATTGCTTGTACATGGAATGGCACAGTCTGTGCCGACACAGCAATGTCCCCAATACTCACCTTCCAGTCTTACAGCATCTGATCCCTATATCAGTATTGCTGGAACAGGAGTTACTCTGCTAAGGTGACAATAAACTCTCCTTCTCTGCACATATAATAAAGTGTAAAATGAGAACTGGTAAAAGACACAGGCCCCCATCTTTAACCTTATCATATGTGCAAATAAGAGCTAATGAAAGTCCCGTCCTGTGGGTAAGACAAGACATGATGCCTTGTTTATTCATTATGAAATGTTTGAGAGTTTCAGATAGATAACAAAACAATATGGATAATAGATAATAATCAAACTCTGTCTTCTATGTTCCCTTGGTCCCCTTGTTGGTAATAAGACGAGACTGAGACACACATCAATTCATTTCCGTCTTAATCTCTGGCAATTTAAGCCCAATGGAGTGCTGTATGTAAATATGTGATGTGACTAAACAATGATATAAAGAGC
>WWET01001505.1:215086-234338 GCA_011038615.1 Limnodynastes dumerilii | reverse complement strand
GTGATATGATAAGGTTGAATGACACTCACCGTATACGCTGTAACTCCCTGCCCGTGCACCTTTGTCCTGCAAAGCAATACGGTTAGCCTGGCCTACAAATCTTAACCTACAGGCCTCACTATGCTAGGGATGCAAGGGAAGGCTGGTCCTGGATGCAAGGGAACACTGAGCAGGGATGCAAGGGAAGGCTGGTCCTGGATGCAAGGGAACACTGAGCAGGGATGCAAGGGAAGGCTGGTCCTGGATGCAAGGGAACACTGAGCAGGGATGCAAGGGAAGGCTGGTCCTGGATGCAAGGGAACACTGAGCAGGGATGCAAGGGAAGGCTGGTCCTGGATGCAAGGGAACACTGAGCAGGGATGCAAGGGAAGGCTGGTCCTGGATGCAAGGGAACACTGAGCAGGGATGCAAGGGAAGGCTGGTCCTGGATGCAAGGGAACACTGAGCAGGGATGCAAGGGAAGGCTGGTCCTGGATGCAAGGGAACACTGAGCAGGGATGCAAGGGAAGGCTGGTCCTGGATGCAAGGGAACACTGAGCAGGGATGCAAGGGAAGGCTGGTCCTGGATGCAAGGGAACACTGAGCAGGGATGCAAGGGAAGGCTGGTCCTGGATGCAAGGGAACACTGAGCAGGGATGCAAGGGAAGGCTGGTCCTGGATGCAAGGGAACACTGAGCAGGGATGCAAGGGAAGGCTGGTCCTGGATGCAAGGGAACACTGAGCAGGGATGCAAGGGAAGGCTGGTCCTGGATGCAAGGGAACACTGAGCAGGGATGCAAGAGAAGGTTGGTCCTGGATGCAAGGGTAGAGACGCAGGTCTCTTAGCCCAGTACTCTGGGAGGCGCCCTGGTGGTCTAGGGGTTAATTCTACCCCACCGAGCTTACCGTTGGTGATTTCGTGGGGGTGGGTGCTGAGCCACCTGCACCACGTGCTCGTTGTCTAGGGCACCCCACCCTTCACTCACCCAGGGTCCCACCGCAGGTGTAGGAGGCAGCCTCCTTCCTTTACCTGTTACCCAGGGGCTTGTGAGCTCTTTTGCGAGCCCCAGCAGGGCAGGCAGCCTCTGCGCTTCTGCCCACAAACAGCCTCCAGACTGCTGCGGGGCTTCCGCGGCGTCTTCCGCCCGCTGACTCTAGCAACAGATCCCTGTTGCCCAGGGTCTTGTGAGCTCTTTTGCGACCCCCCGGGTAGCAGGCAGCCTCTGCGCTTCTGCCCACAAACAGCCTCCAGACTGCTGCGGGGCTTCCGCGGCGTCTTCCGCCCGCTGACTGCCTCCTAGCAACAGCGGGGCTTCTGCGGCGTCTTCCGCCCGCTGACTGCCTTCTTGCGGTCGCGGGGCTTCTTCCGTCGTCTTCTTCACAGTCTTCTTCTATAGTCTTCCTCCGACACTCTCCTGACGACGACTCAGCTCCGTTCCCGCCAAAACTGCTTTTATGTCGTCCTGCGGGGCGGAGGCAATGATGCGACGAGCTTTGATTGGCTCGCCGCGCCTCCCTGTGATTGGACGGCAGCCGCTGTCTCTGATTGGACAGCAGCTGAGTCCACATGACCCAAAATGCTGTCTCCCTATTGGTCCATGGTGAATCCTTTCAGATTCACCATGGTCCGCCGGGGAGACAGCCGCGGCTCACCGGGCACCGCATCTCTGACGTCAGGAGCAGGTAGGCACCGCTCCACAGAGTTGGATCATTTAATAGCTCTTCTCCTCTACAACCAGTGCCTTTAATAGAAAGGGATTGGTTGCAGAGCAGAAGTGATGCTGCCAATATCACCAAAGCAGCTGAATGGAATTGTGAAATGATAACATTGTAAGCACAGGGAAATATCACCAAATTGTTTCATCACAGGGATATAAGTAGACCCCATAGGTGGTAAAATTATGGTCCGCTCTAAGTCAAGACCTAAACCTATAAATGTTTTGTCTTTACATCAACTATTGTCTTGATATGGATTGCAAATGTTTAATGGTTTTATGCAACTGTAACTTATCTAGTGACCAGATTGAATTTTACTGTGAAAAAATGGGCTTAAGTGATTGTATATATGACAGGCTTACAAGTCACATTGTCATAATAAATGATGTCAGCTTTTTTTGACTCCTAACATTTAAGTCTGTAGAAATGTTCCAAAGAATGATCTACATTTCTCCTTGTTAATCTCTTATACAGTTTTGTTATTGTTACGAGAGTGGTTCACCAGGGTGCGGAGTCAGGGGCGTTTTAAGAAGTTCCCTTACCTGAGACAGGACTGCCCCCATTTTGCTGGGCGGAAAGGGGTGTGGCTTACAGCGCCGTTAAGCACTGCCACCTTTTTGACTCTTGAATCGGGACAGTCCTACAGGAGAGGAAGGGGAACTAATTTGGTATCTATTTCTTCCCTCCGGAAGATCTTAGAGGAAAGAAATAGATGCTGAATGGTCCCACTTCCCCTGCCAACACAGGGTGCAGGATGCATGCACAGGGCCCCTGTTCTGAGAGGCCCATGTGCAATGCACACCCTGCACCCATTATAGATGCGCCTATGCGTGGAGTCTAACTATCGGGTGGTGTTCGCCAGAGCCCGTGGATGGACTTGGCTGCGACCCAAAAGCAGGTCGCAGACCCCAGTGACCAAACTCATATAGAGGGAGAACAGACCACCAGGAGATAAAGTAAAACAGGTACCACAGGTATGGATATGCTGAGAAGGTGGCACAGAGGATACCAAAGGCAGAACGAGAAATAGAGAATGATCTGTAGATGAGAACCCCCTAAATGACAAAAAAAAACTTAAGAATTAAGATAAGAAGATTGGGTGGAGGGAGCCATTTAAATGAGGAAATCTGGGTGTGGTTAGGCAAAAACATTGTAAAATTAGCTGCCCTTCGCACACAACAACAAACCTAAAGATAAGGTAGCCCTATGACATTCGTAAGTTAGTTTAAAAGCTGAAAACTAGGGGCGTGTCAAGGGAGTTGCCTTGCTACTTTTTACATAATTGAGAACCTAAATCATTCATAAGTGTAAATACGGTCCTCTATTATTAAAAATATATATGTATGTTGGCTTTAATAATAATGGAACACGGTATCAGATTAAAGTATAGAAATCACTTTTAATTGTAATTGTTGTCTATAGCCATAGGAAATTAAAACATCTATAAATATGGATAATTAAAAATATAGTTAATATTGCATACAATGTCACTACACACTTAGGTCAGATTATAATGGTTGCATTTGAGAACTTGTCCAGATTCAATATGAATGATAGAAGATAATGGATACTGAATTGTATGTTCCCCTAAAGCACAACAATTATACTGGAGGTATATGTCACAATATTTATGGCAAGATGATGTGGGACCGGATTCAGACTTCTGAGCATGTGCGATGCGGAATCGCACATGCTCATTTGACTACAGGCTATTCAAGGATGCATCCTATAGCCCACTCTGAATAGCATGTAGGGTGCTGTTCAGAGTAGTATGCGGATGTGCAAGGCACATCCGACTTGTTAAAAACTAGCTTTTTGAAAAAAAAACCCTTCCCCCGTCTGCCCCGCCACCGCAACCTATGTAAAAAATAAATAAATAAAGGCCCGGCCGACAGGGCATACTGTCGGTAGTAGAACCCATGAATGACAAGGCATGTTAGCGCTTGTAGAACTACTATAGGCAGCATGCCCCATTCAAAATCTCTATACATGGCCATTTAGTAAAAAAAAAAAAAAACATACACTGCCCGCTCCCTAGAAAAAAACCACCGATTCACGTGCCCCCTCCCAAAAAAAAAACATTACACAAGTGGCCCTCAACTAAGACAAACTAATGTCACATATGCCTCTCAATAAAATAAATAGTGCACCACATATGCCCCTCAATAAAATAAATAACATGTCACATATGCCCCTCAATAAAATAAATAACATGTCACATATGCCCCTCAATAAAATAAATAACATGTCACATATGCCCCTCAATAAAATAAATAACATGTCACATATGCCCCTCAATAAAATAAATAACACATATCATATGCCCCTCAATAAAATAAATAACATGTCACATATGCCCCTCAATAAAATAAATAACATGTCACATATGCCACTCAATAAAATAAATAACATGTCACATATGCCCCTTAATAAAATAAATAACATTTATACCAATCCCAATATGTTATCAGAGGAGAACAATTTGGGAAAAAGAGAAAAGAACCGCATTCTAGGATGCACACCTAGCAACTTAAAATATAACTTTTAATTAGTCATGTTAAAATGTAATAACTAATTGTAATTAATCATAAGGTGGTTTAAAAAAGCTTGCGAAATATCAACAAATAATTATAATATAATGGATCAGCTGCAATACTGAATGTGGAAATAATTACCACGAAAAAAGAAGACCAACGGCCGTTCACACTGAATTCTCGTTCTCTCGATACTTGTGGCAGTGCCCAAATAAATACACTGCTCAAAAAAATAAAGGGAACACTAAAATAACACATCCTAGATCTGAATGTATGAAATATTCTTATTAAAAACTTGCAGTCCAGTTAGCGGCGTGTCTTATGGTTTTTTGTTTTGCCAAGAGTCACCCCCGGATTAAAAGCTTACAAGACTGGACCCCCATCAGACCAGGTAAGTATTTTTTAAATTTATTTTGAGACCATATTAAGGGCATTTTTTTGTCATTTAATTTTTGGAGGGGGAATATTTTGTTAAGAATTTTATCTATGTACCGGCATATGTGGCCCTATATTTAATTTTTTGAGGGGCATATTTGGCTGTGATTTTTTTTTTTGTGAGTGGCATATGTGACATGTTATTTATTTTATTAAGGGTCTTATGTGTCATGTTATTTATTTTATTGAGGGGCATCGGTGACATGTTACTTATTTTATTGAGGGGCATATGTGGTGCACTATTTATTTTATTATGGTGGGTTTTTTTTTAGGGAGCGGGTAGTGTATATTTTTTTTTTAACTAAATGGCCTTGTGTAGAGATTTTGAACTGGGCATGCTGCCGATAGTAGTTCTGCAAGTTCTAGCATGCCTTGTCATTACTGTACTACCGGCAGTATGCCCTGTCGCCCGGGAATTAGTTGATTTTTTTTTTACACATAGGTTGCAGCGGCGGGGCAGGCGGGGGAAGGGGTTAATTTTTTACTAAACAGGGGGGGTTTTTTTCCATTTTTTTTCAGCTCTGGTGAGCCCTGAGCTGGTGGAATCGTAGGGCTGTTTCCGCATAGAGCGGACTGGTGTGCACAGAATATTTAAATGAGAAAGGCGGAGCTTTTCTCATTTAATATCCTGGCACACCCCTCTTTGCAGTCAGAATAGGATGTTGGCGGATACCATAAACTCCGCCAGCAATCCGACTTCCTTCCGCATTTTGTGCATACGCAGTCCCTTTAAAAAGCATCGCATCCGTGTGAATTTCACACGGATGCGATACTCTGAATCCGGTCCGTAGCCTTTGAACTTAAAGTATTCAGTATTTCCTTATCAATGGACACACCCGCAGAATGTATATCTCAGTGAAGGTTTTCTGCTGGTAAGAGTAGATTGGTAGGAACAGTTTCAATAGATATTATTTGTGGGTACCTTCTCAATGAAGGAATATTTTTTACCTATACCTGTTGGTAGTGGGGTGTTCATATCAAATCACCACCTGGATGGCCAGTCCAGTGGATAGCCTATAGATGTAATAAATACCAATCCTTCTCATATGTGTCCCATAAGCTGATGGTCTACTGGAGTTAATAATACTCTCGCTGATGGAGTCCTTTTAACCAGGCTGCAGATAGAAATGATTGCAGGAACCAAGGTGGTGCGATGAAATGCTGCAGTTATTTTGAATAGCACAGTGCCTTTTGCAAGGCAAGGTAGATATGTGTGAACTGCTTATGTGTTTCTTCTGGACATTCCAAATTTTCTCAAAGCAATGGTTCAGGTTTCTTCAAATCCATCTATATAAGGCGTGTTCACAGGTGTTCTCAGTACAACCAATTTAATTAAGGCTTTCCATAGTATGATTTTTAACAACTGTTGACATTTTCTAAATTACTTTATAGTATAAATTCACATTAATTTAATTAAGTTCTCATGCTGATTCCAATAGAATTTGTTATTTATTTATTTAAACACTCTGGACCGGATCCAGACCCCCGCGTGCTTTCCGTGCGTGCGGGGGTCTGAAATTACGCGAGACAGAGGGGAGTGCACACCCCAAAGTGTACAGTATGGGCGTGCTTAGCTGTGTAAATACGTGTTGCCCATACGTATGTGTGCGGATCACTGCCATAAGCCTGCATTAACTCAATCGTGCGGCTCAGCGGTCCGTACGACCGCTGATCAGCTACAGTGTGGGAGCCCCCCCCCACACTGTACACTTTACATGGGAAGCACAGCCCGTTTGCACGCAAATCGGCTCGGACGGAACAAAGTTCCGTCCGATTGTTTAAACGCTAGGATTACTATAGTAATCCTAGCGTAACATCTGGAAGGTGCATGCGCTCCAGTTCAGTCAGGTGATTTACGCATCTTGCGTGCGTAAATCACCTGACGCTCTTAAATCTGGATCCGGTCCAGTATTAGGCAAAAAATGCAAAAATAGGATATATGTTTATTTATCCAATAATCTCTAAAATTTTACCTGCTGGAGTGCCCCGTGGCCTTCAGTACGTTGGACGCACAATACGTCCACTCAATTCACGCATAGAGGAGCACATCCGTAACATCAAAAAGGGTGTCAACACGCATAGTGTTCCCATGCACTTTCTATTGAAGCATGGAAAAGACCAGTCTACTTTTAAGTTTATGGGTATCAAAAAGGTAGAGCAGCACTGGCGAGGTGGAAATTTTCTGGCTAAAATAGCCAGAGAATAAACTAAATGGATTTATAATCTTAAAACACTGGAACCTCTAGGTCTGAATATAGATCTTGGTTTGGGATCCTTTCTTTTCTATGGTTAACGTCTATTCAAGGTTACGCTAGGGCCCACTCCATAGGCCTGATCCAGACCTATGTAGTTGCGGTGGGCCTATGCGTAAGATCGACTGTTTAGGGGATCTGCCCATGCGCCGGACAGATGTTGCCCGGTGTAGTTAGTGATTTTCTTTATTCATGATAGGGCGTCCGTAACTGCAGTGTAGTTATGGATGAAGGGGCGTTCCTAGGTTACGGACGCCGTAATTACGCTGCAGTTAGGGAAGGTAGGCGGGGGTAGGCAGAGAAATGAGGCAGGGAGGGCAGGGTTAGTTAGTTACGTTTTGGTCCAGACGTAATTACACTCTGTAACGCCGGCTGAAGTTAGGGTGGCCTTCAGCCAGCGTAACAGAGTGTAATTACGCCCGGACCGGGGGAGTATCAGGGGGAGTGCATAGATGTTCCGTTGTACGTTAGTACGCACAGCGCAACATCGTAACTCTGGATCAGGCCCCATGTGTGTATATATCCTTATTTTTGTATTACAATCTCTATCTGTCTATTTTCTGGGGTTTTTTTTATTTCATTTTATTTCATTATTCTGATCAATATTTTATTATTTTATTTTATTATATTGATCAGTATGTTACATCACCGGAGTTGGCGTCCATGGCAACCAGGACACTAAGGCTCGAGCAGTGGAGCCTTGGATACCAGAAAAACACCCGCATCTTAGGAGTTGGTGTCTGTGGTGACCAGGACATAAAGGCTTGTGGAGCCGAGCAGTGGAGATTTTGATCAGCGCTTCAAATTTGGACCTCAGCTCTCATTGCAGATCCCTGTGACTGCTAAGAGGAGCCCTGGAAGTGACTGTGAGTACGTTCCTATAGGAACTCTCCCCTGCATACTTGATTACACTGATTGTTTGAACTCTATTACATTTTCTGCTTTAACCCATCTATGAACTATCAGGCTGGGCTGTTATTCTCAACAATTTTTGCGTGTATTGTCCATCCCTCTCTGATCAGAAATTCTCTGTCCCTGTACACCACCATAATTCTAGACAACCTCCCTGATCTCTCACGCAAGAGTTTATATTGTGTTTTACTTGGTTTACATTTACTTTGATTATATTTTATTGCATATGTTTTTGCTGTAAAAGCATTACATTTTAGAACATAATTGTTTTGTTGCAAGTAAACCTTTTGTTTAAGTACTTACCTTTACCATTTAGGCTAAGCGCCCAGGATTTCTCTTTCTTTTGTCAAATTTTCTCAAGGCAATGGTTCACGTTTCTTCAAATCCATCTATATAAGGCGTGTTCACAGGTGTTCTCAGTATAATTTAATTAAGGCTTTCCATAGTATGATTTTTAACAACTGTTGACATTTTCAAAATTACTTTATAGTATAAATTCACATTCATTTAATTAAGTTCTCATGCTGATTCCACTAGAATTTGTTATTTATTTATTTAATTAATTAAACACTCTATTATGCAAATATGCAAAAATAGGATATATGTTTATTTATCTAATAATCTCTAAGAAGTTCATTTCAAAACAATTCTATAAACTACTAACTCCTCATATATGGTCAATTAAATCATGTTCTAAGGATTAACAATTATGTAAAATCAATAATATATATATAAAAAATTGAATATACAAAAACAATTTCTAATGAAATATGTCACAAATATCAATTATTATCCTCAATTTATGAAATTGATTATATGCCTCTTTATACCAATGTACAAAGTGCATATATATGCTATAAATAACAAAAAACCATCATCATAATACAAAATGTAATAATAATAATAATAATAATAATAATAATAATAATAATAATAAATACAGATAATAAAATATTTTTATTTCTTTTATATACAACCTTTCAAATATACATGATCGACTTTTATATAAATATATGAGAGGTAATAATAATAAAAACCATAGCATCAACATATATTATAATATAATGAACCAGTAAAATGGGGGAAAAAACAAAAAGAAGAGAAAAAGAGAAAATTGGCAAGAAAGATATGAACAATTATTTAGATCTTTTTAGAAGATATTTAATATCCTTTTTGTAAAGTATATTCGTATTCAGTCCCATTAAATTCTATTACATCATTTAAGTCCTCCTGAGTTGAAGTTTGGAGGGGGCGAAGATCCAGTAGGCTCCCGGTTGGCACAGCCTGCTGTATTTATCACCTCCCCTACTAGTTGGTTTTATAGCTTCTTTCTAACAAATTCTTAATAAATCAGGGTTCCCCGGAGTAGTGGCTAGAAAAGTGTTTAAGACACTATGGGCCAGATTTACTAACCTGTGCTGGGCCTTGGCCCTGGTGTCAACTGGCCTGTGGCTGGCAGGAATCATGGTGAGAGGACCCTGGTCCCAATGACCAGAGGTAAAATTAAGAGGTATACCTCCCGTCTCCCAATATTCTGCTACACTGAGCTTATAAATCGCGTTGCGAGTCCCTGCTGTGTGGGAACGCATTGAGAATTAGGGACAGCCGAAAGTTGCTTTTCGACTGTCCCTATTTCGAATGAAGGATCCATTCAGATTTTTTTTAATGAATGGGAGTATGCATACTCACCCATTCACTTTCCGCCGCAGGGGACTTAGGGTTAGGCTGGGGGGGGGGACTTAGGGTTAGGGAGTGGTGTTGTTTACCGTTCATCGAGGCATAAGCAATCGATATCCCAGCCAGTTCGATGGAGGCTGGACATATAATAAGTGGCAGACATATGGAGGCTGGACATATAATAAGGGGCAGACATTGAGGGAGGCTGGCCATAATAAGGGGCAAACATGGATGCTGGCCATAGTACGGGGCAGACATGGAGGCTGGCCATAATAACAAGGTGGAAGACATGGAGGCTGGTCATCGTACAGTGCAGACATGGAGGCTGGCTATAATAACAAGGGACAAACATTGAGGTTGGCCATAATAATAAGGGGCAGACATGAAGGCTGGCCATAATAATAAGGGGAAGAAATAAAGGCTGGCCATAATAACAAGGGGCAGACATAGAGGATGACCATAATAATAGGGGGAAGACATGAAGGCTGGACATAATAATAAGGGGAAAACATGGAGGCTGGTTATAATAATAAGGGGCAGTCATGGATGCTAGACAAATAATAAAGGGGCAGATATGGAGGCTGGATGTTTAAACGGGCTGCCATATGGAGGCTGGACAAATAATAGGGGCAGACATATGGCTAAATTATTAAAAGAAGCATGCACTAGACTCGCTATCCGGGTGGTGTAAGATACACCCACTTTCCCAAGACACGCCCACTGGGCTGTACAAGACACACCCCTTCTACCAGGCTGCGAAATTTTGTCCCGCTTTTGAATTTTCAAATGTTGGGAGGTATGAGTTAGGTTTAGGCTGTGGGGGATACATAGGGTTAGGCTGTGGGGGGTTAGGGTTGGGCTGCGGGGGGGGAGACTTAAGGTTTGGGTTAGGGAGTGGGTTAAGGAAGCTTACTTACCTTTTGGAGCACTGTGTTTGGTGCTCCAGGGATTGATTTCTATGCCTCATCAATAAGCAATCAATATCCCAGTCAGTTCGCAACTGGCTGGGAGCGAACATTCCTATTGAAATAGGACCGTTCGCAATGGGGACCCACACTCTATAAATCATTAGTACTAAGTAATGCATTTGATCATTTGCTTCCATTTTTAAAGAGGTTTATTTTTTACACTGATTGAGCTGTATATTTAGATTTGCACACCCATATAACAGATATCTTAGCAGAGAACAAACATCAGTTGGTCAATCAAGCAGCTGAGTGTTTGCTTCAAAACTTAATATTCTGAGGTGTATTTGCTTCTTTCTGGCCATGTGCAGGGTGACAGCAGAGCTATGCAATGCTATGGCATATGCCTCAATCTGGAGCAGGCCAAGTCTTGGAAAACCCCATGGATTTCTCTCCTGATTTATTACAGATCAAATTGGAACAAAACATTCATCAGCGAAAGTGTCATTAAAATGTCTGTAATGTAATCCATGCAAAAGTCTCATAAACAGACCACACCTGTCTATTTAGATGAAGAAAATGTCCCAGACCACTTTGAGGAATTCCTCAGAACTAAAGACGGCTTAGCTGTAATCTACATCTAAACTGTTTATGGAATCTCTGAGACTAACAATAGACTGTTATCCTGGAAAGTCTTTTTTATTATTAGAATTAATAACCAGTGTTTACATCTCACACATAACACCTAGACTGTCCATCTAAACGAAGTATAATGGCAAGAGAGACATTTTTAAACACCATATAAGCTTAGGCATCTGATTAGCAGAACCACGGAGTACTCACGGAGGCAAAGCAATTGATCCTCCATGGAGCGAAAACTACGCACCAAATGGCAAGTATAAATTTAACAAAACCCTTACCCAATCCCTACACTTACCCTCCCCTTCCTTTACCTTATCCTTAACTCTCCCATCCCCATAGCCTGACCCTAACCCTCCCTTCCCCACAGCCTGATCCTAATTCTAATTCTCCCTTCCCCAGAGCTTAACCATAACCCCCTCTTCCCCAGGACCTAACCCTAATACTAAACGTTCCCGGAGCAGTTACTCACATCTCCAGTGGGGTCTGTAGCGGTGGGGTCTAAAATAACTGTTTTTCAAAATAGAGACTGATGAAAATGAGCTATTGGCTGTCTGTATTTTCTAAAACAGCAATTTATGGCCAGAGACTGATGAAGAGTGTAAGGGCAGCTCTGGATCAGCCCTCAGTGTTAGTTTTAATTAAAACAAACTCACAATCATTATCAAAAATGTATACATTGGTATATACCACCAGAAACCCTTGACCTTTAGAGTTTACAAACTCACCCATAAAAGGCAGCATAACTATTTCTCTTTCTAACTTATTTATATCAGGGAATAAATAGATTCCAGAATGAGGGCGGGGCTTAATGGCGCTATTTACACAAATTGGATTATTAAGCCCTGTCCATTATCACTGCAATTTATAGTGTTTCTGGGGTGGGCGGAGCATGATGGCAAATATCCAGTCATCAAGTTCTTGCTGTAACGAGAGACAGGGGGCGGGACTTGCGGGAGATTTGCGTGCTCTCCCGGGATAATAGGAGAAATGCCCGAATTTTGGGAGTCTCCCGGAAAATATTTTTCTAGCTGTTGCAAGAAGGAAATTGTACTAATAAATGTTCTGTGATTGTGTAGCTAGAGTGAGCTGGGTTTTGTAGTTCCAAACCAGCCAAGGCACTATAGGCTGGTTAACATTGAGTAGGCAGCATCTGGGATGGAAATACCAATACATAAAAGAATAAAAGTATTTAACACCTCTCGCATTCACAAACACTTCAAAGCTCAGGATTAAACAATGTGTCACAAAAACAGCACCATCTGACAGCTCTTTTTTTATTTTTGGTGACAGCTTCAACTGCGAACAGAAATGAAGGACAGGAATCTGTCGCCATCATTTCATGGCTGTCAGCCCCCCGGCAGCAAAGAGGTATATCTTAGGACAGCACACTGCCCAGAATTTCCTTTCATGTGTACGACCACACTTCCAATCATTATTCATTCCCAACCTATGCAGAGAGCGGGAAAAAAAAGGAAACGGCAACAGCAACAAAGTTTATTATCAAACACTGGACTTCTTGACGTGAGCCACAACTCACAAAGATAGCTAAGCCTTTGCCTCTGGGGATGTATTTGTAATCTAGAGTTGTTCTAGTTATTACAGAGATTAAGCATTGCCTTTAACATTTGACAAATACTATTTGTTTGCTTCTGTGTGCTGACAATGGGCACAATATAATACCAGTGACGTCTGACTATTGTTTTACCAGCTTAATAAAAAAAAAAAAAAAGCAAAAAAGTAATATAATAATAAAGGTCCGGATTCACAGTTTTCATCTTACATACGTTGTTTTAAGAATCGAGCTGTGAATCTGAACCTATGAGAATAATAATAATAGTACACTGCTGTAGACAATATTCATTTATTAATTGTTCTATAAATATTATTTAAAGGTATGTTCAAAAGAAAATAGCAAAACTCCATTCCTTATAGACTATTTTATAGACAGGAATTATGATATTTACAAATCTTACCGGTCTCCAACAGTGTTCCTTTTGCTGTCCTGTCTTTTGTAAAAAAGAGAGAAATCCTAAAGGTCCTGACCGCTGATTAAGGAGCCTGCCTATAATCACTGGGTGATCGCCAGTGGCAGGTAAGTTCTAGCTTTTACAAAGGAGCTTGATGTCTTAGAAAAACTTACTGACAGAATTTTTAACAGATCTTCAAAGATTCACCAGTAACGATGTATAGCCACAAGTCACCACAGTAAGCAGCAAGAGATGGAGGGTAGGCTATCTCCAGTAACAGCTTGTATGCACTGATATGTCTAGATTCCGAAGAGAGTCTGAATAATTCCCACTATCTCAGATATTCCAAAGAATAATGGTTTGGGCTTAGTTTTACTCTCCTCCAACACCGTAAGTTTTTTACACTCCATCTAGAGCAACAGGTTTCAGGGTTCCCATTATTTAAACATCATGGGCCATATCCAGACATACGTTTCCATTATGTTTCATTGCGTAGCGTATTTACGCCAGCATATTTTCTACGCACTTCCCTCACTCGTACGTACTTTGGCCATTTTACGCTTGCCAACCCCTACCTTAACTTTTCAAAGCGTAACTACTGACGTACGTAAAGTCTACACGTACGTAAGTTCCTAAGCACGCCAATACTGTACGGTTTAAATGTCTCACCCCGCCTCCGAAGCGTAATTATGGGTGTCGTATGGCTGTCACGCCCCTTCATTTGTAGTTGCGCTATTAATACGTGGCTGGTACGTAAGTTCAGAGTTACATGGCATAACATCTACCGCGCGCATGCACAATACATACAAACAGCGTTTTTACGTAATCGGCTAGCAGAAATACGCTAGCATACTTAATTCTGAATCTACCCCTATGTTTTTTGAGAACTATATCAGTTACAGAGTGAATGACAGATACATAAGGAATATGGAGAAGTTTGGTGGTTTGAAGCCGGTTAATGGGAATGGTGGTGTCAATCTTGTGCTATAATATTGTAGAACTGGGTCCAGACTTTTGTGCCCACTGCACATGTAGCTCCGAGTACAATAGCTTTGTAGATCTGATGCCAGATCTCCACTGGTTCCAGACTACCGTACTTGAGAAAGGAGGCCAGTCCTGATGGTCTATCAGCAGTCTGGATAATATGGAAGGTGATTAGCATGCATTCCCTGTACTATTATTATACATCCCCTTCACACTTGCATATGAGAGTGCTGCATCCCGCCCTGACATGGGGATGTTACATGTTTTCCAAGTTTAAAACACATTTGTTTTCAGCCATTAAAAAAAAAGACGTTTAATAAAGATGTTACGTACGGAAAAAGCTTGTCTGTGTGTACTGTGCACTGTGCATGTTTAGGTGGTGGTGCGCACTGCATGTACAGAATGATGGATAGCACTTTCCATACGCCAAGCTCCGCGATGGAAGCTAAAGTATGGAATATGCTATAAATTATGGACCCAGACCAAGTCTCTAAGAAGTTAAAGTGTGTGAAGTTCAAAGGACCTTTCTCCAACTAGAACACCGGAATTTTAATAATAGTGCTGACTAGTTCAGATAATCATGGTGCCTTCTTCTTGCATAATCCAGTTGAAATTGCAAGATGATCATGTGACTTATTGAAGGGTGCATCAGTGCTGAACTCTAATGGGAATTTCAAGTCAAAGTTTTTCTTTAGAGCCTAGCAATTTATACTTTACCAACTTACAGAAATACCAAGCAGACCACTGAAAGTGAAGATTTCCTAGTGACCCAGTACCTTTCATTGGTTGGATCCAGACTTAAGAAGGAACTTGAAATTAAGGACCTGATTCACACTTAAGAATCTTCATAAAATAAGAACGTAAAGTCACTCCTGGACAAAACCATGTTGATTGCAGGGGGGATTAATTTAATTGTATTCTTTGCATGCAGGGATATATCTTTGAATTGCTTACTGCACACAGATACTGACCAGCTTTACTATCACACTGTTATGTAAACTTAGGCTGGGAAACCTCATTTTTCATCTCTTATACTGTTTGCAACAGATGAAATATGACTCCCCTGCAATCAGGGCTGGATTATCTATGGGGCAATCGGGGCGGTCGTCCCGGGGCCCCCACACAAAAAGGGCCCCCACAAATTGCCGTGAAAGAGGATGGATGACATCCTCCTCTTAAGCACAGTGTATCGCTGCCGCCATCATATTCCAGCAACTGCGATAGTGTGCTTAAGAGAAGGATGTCAATCACTGACATCCATCCTCTTACACTGTAGCCGGGGAACAAGGGGGCGGAGCATTCACATAGCGCTCCTGTCCCTGCCTGTACATAGCTGGCTGCGCTATGCACAGCCACTGCTCTGTTAACAAGGCGACACATGACCCAAGGTCACGTGAGCATCACAATTCTTCAGAGCATGCGCTGCGGAGGACAGAGCCAGAGAAGAGGCAACAAAGGTAAGTTTATTATTATGTTTTTAAAGAAAGTGGAATGGGGATTTTAACAGAGAGGGGCACAAAGGCTGGGTGGACACAAAAGGGAGGCAATAGTGTTCTGGAAATAAAAGGATGGGCAATAAAGCTGAATGGACACAAAAAGGGGGGCGATATATTTGGCTAGAAACACATAAAGGTGGCAATCAGATTGACTGGATACAAAGAGGGGTCAATAAGATTGGTTGGGCACAGAAGTAAGGAGCATAAGGCTTGTTGAATACACAGAAGGAGGGGGTATAAAGCCGACTGGATACAGAAGGAGGGGCAATAAGGCTGGTGAGACAAACAGGAGGGAAAAATAAGGCTGACTGGGCAGAAATAAAGAGGGGGCAATAAGGCTTGCTGGACCCAGAAGGAAGGGGCAAGAAGGTTAACTAGACACAAATAAACAGGGGGGCAATTTTTCTGTATGTTAATTTGAAGCAGGGGCCCCCCCACGATTTAGTTGCCCAGGGGCCCCCAAAGACCTTAATCCGGCCCTGCCTGCAATCAACATGGTTTAGCTCAGGAGTAACTTTCCTTTCTTAATTTCAAGCTCCTTCTTAAATCTGGATCCTGCCCCATATTACCATAGCATGGTGCCATTTATCTGGTAGATTTAGCTTTTACAAAAATTCCCCATGGAATGCAAAGCACAACCTGCTTTTCTTTTGTACAGCCATCTGGGAAACCATTAACAGCTCTGGAAAACATACCCCCAAGACAGAGTCTAATCTCAATGAGCTCCTACATCTGCTAACTGTATGGAGAGATTGAGATGATCACAGGGCCATTCTCTCTGTGAACGTCAGGATTCACTGTCAGCAGCCACAATGCATATAAACTGGAGCCGTTTTCATTTCCTAGCAAAACACACTTTAATCAAATGGACCATAAACAATAGAATGTCTTTTGTATCAGAGCAATCCTAAAATAAGAGACTGGAAGAAAAATGCCTCTCTCGCTGTGAGCTTTCTGCATTACACAGCAGAAATCATTAAAATATTTGAACGTTCTCAGCGCCTCGGTGCTGTTCATTACAGCCTGAATCAGCAACATTTATAAGGTCATGCATTTCTTATTAAGGATTTGGGGGTTTATCGTGCTGCCTGAATTTTGTGTCTAAACAGAATAGCATTTCATTGATTAAATATACAAGGATATTACAAAGATTGGAAATGTAAAATATACGCATCGAATAACCCAAAGCTCTGTCAAATTAAAACTGCTTTAAAATGCATTTGTTTTAGTTGCAATGACTGTATATAACAAAAGCTATTAAAGGGACAGGAAATGAAAATTAGCTGATGTGTGGGGTACGGTAGGTTGGATGCTAAGCCCCAGTTCTTATGTCATTGGATAACCAAGGAATGAAAGTGTATGGCTAAGCAACTGCAGATTAGTGAGAAGGGAGGACAGTCCTGATGGTCTATCAGCAGTCTGGATAATATGGACGGTGATTAGCATGCATTCCCCGTACTATTATTATACAGCACCACGGAACGGAAATACGCTACGTGATGAAACGTAATGAAAACATAGGTCTGTATCTGGCTCATTGGGTCTATCTCATTGTGTCATGAAATATATCCTTGATATTCTACCAATATTATTAGGTGATTCAGATTGATCTGTATGAATTTTGACAAATGGGTTCTTATATTTATTACTACTTAAACAATATACAACTTTTGGTGAGTACCATTGCTTCTTCCATACAAAGATAGATAGATAGATAGATAGATAGATAGATAGATAGATAGATAGATAGATAGATAGATAGATAGATAGATAGATAGATAGATAGATAGATAGATAGAAATATATATATTTTTCAGTCAGTAATATTCGTTTTTCTAGAGTGTCTGGACTGGAACCCAACTTCTGTACTAATTGTATCGTTATGATGGGTGCAAGAACTAGCTGGAGAGGGAATGTATTTTAATTTTAAAGAAAGGGCATGACAAATGGCCTCCACCCTTTTTGATATGTCACTAGAGGAGAGAGGGGAGTTCCAAACACAGTGCAATTGAAAGTCTTGATCTGATCCTTTATTATTATATTCATGATATTAGAATTTATGCAACGATGAATTTAAACCAGCTACTAGATTCACTCATTTACTTTATGTAAGTAGCTTAGGAGAGGTTGCCTTTCCTTGACTTTGTTTTAATGTAAGCCCGCGTCTTGACATTTCCTGGTAAGCAACGACACTGGAAAGCAGTTTGCTCCAGCAGGCTTTAGAAATGCAATGACCCTGCCATATCTGCTTGTTACTGTATAATTCAAAACCTTTGAGAAATTAAATGTGAAAGACAGGCATCTAGAAGACAGAAATGACCCTGAGGGTGACTGTTTAAAAATACAGGTGGCTATCAGCGTCAGTTTGGTCATTAGAGTTCACTATTTTGAAGTGACTTTCTTGTAGCATGCTGGGATTAAATTATCATGATCCAAGTCTCCCAAGAATAACTGTACAAATCACTATATCACAATTACTTGAGGTCTACATGCTGCACAAAAATAAACATTGTTTCCTGCAGTGTCAAATGGACTGTGATAACTCAGAGGTGATGGCTGTTTTCCACGAAGTCTCAAGGTGCCATCACACTTCTTTACCATTCAAGGAAACACAGACTTTCATCTAAGACTGAATAGAGGTGGCAGCTCTGATGTCTATTTCTGTAGTTAGCTAAATAGTAGACTATGATGTAATTGACATAGATACTACTGAATATTATGCTGACTTTGTGAAAATCTTAGGTCTAATCCTCTGTGATAGAAAATCCTTTTCTCTCTCCTTTGTCGGGCATAACATTTAGACTTTTAACCCAGTTTAACAGGGCAGAGATCACCAGTGAAGAAGGCAAAGATCACGGCTTTAAGAATACAGAGTTTTAATATTAGGGGGAAACAGGTGGGCAAAACCATGTTGATTTTCAGGAGGAGCGATATTAATTTTATATGGCATGCAGCAAGAATACTTTGCTTTTGCTTACTGAACAACTTTTTCATATTGTAATATACAGCTCTATTTACTAAAGCATTAAAAAGTTCATTTTTGGAGTTATGAAGTTATAACTCCAAAAATGAACTTTTTGCTATTTACAGCAGCAGCACCGTCATGGAAATCTCCAGTTTCCATGGCCATGCGGCAAAACTTCGCCAGCCCGTTGTTTTCAATGGGGCTGGCTATTTACTAACCCTCAGAGCGGAGTTTTATACTCTGCTCTGAGAGTTAAAATAACGCCATCTCAGACTGGCGTTTAGAATTCTCTTCCAACAGTCTCCCCATAAAACCCCCTTTTTCTCCCCCTAATAGCTGTTATTAGGGGGAGAAAAAGGGGTATATGTATGGGTAGACTGCTGGAATATAAGTAAATAACGTTGTCATTAAAAAATGTAAATAAACATTTTTTTTTGAAAATTAAAAAACAACAATAGAAATAAAAGAACACAATAAAATAGCTTTAAATACTTACCGGACCGAAGACGCGTCTGCCCGCAGGTGCTGGTCCCGACATGGAGAGCCTGCACATGCGCAGTGCTTCTCATGCTGGGACTTCATTTTTTTACAAAGTCCCAGCAGAGAGACACTGCGCATGTGCAGACCTTCCGGTCACACGAAGAAAGCCCGCGATGACTGAAGAAAGTTCAGATGTCATCGCGGGACAGCCAGCAGAGGGTGAGTATTAGTAAATAGCCTGAACGTAGCTCAGGAGTTCTCAGAGAGCGAATTCGAACTTGCCTGAGCTACGTTCAGGCATCCTTAGT
>WWET01001505.1:169857-180833 GCA_011038615.1 Limnodynastes dumerilii | reverse complement strand
CAGAAATCAGTTTGATTCCTGTCACTCACCCCTCTCTGGTCCAATCAGGGACAGAGGGGGGCGGGCTTAAGCTTTCTATCGCAGGGATCTCCCTGCGAACAGCTCCTAACGCCAGCCTGAGCTGGCGTTAGATTTTCCTGGTGAGCGGAGTGAGAAACACCACTTCACCACCCCTTCACCGCTGTGTAAATATGCGGTACACACGGAGCCCGTTCATATGAACGGGCCTGTGATGGCAGGAGAAGGAGTCCTGCATCGTCATGGAAACGATAGTTTCCACTGGCGATGCAGGGTTTTTAAACATGAGAAATGTCATTTTGAAGCGATAGGGGCAGTTTTCTGTTGAAAACTGCTCCTATCACTCCAAAATGAACTCTATAAATAGAGCCCTATATAGGAAGGCTGGGGAGTGGTGCGAGATCATGCTGAAACATCAATATAACAGGTGAACAGGGATTGAACATGAGGATAAAGGCCAGGAGCTGCCCAACAGCCATAATGGCTCAGTCAGTAAAGCTGCTGCCTCCAGAGATAAGCATCCTGCGTTCAATCACTGACACTGTGACAAATTTTCTTAAAACACAGGCTGTCACATCAGTGAATTGTGCTTGGGTCCAAATACCCATGTTTAAATATCTTTCTGTTTGGGCATATACAGAGCTAGGCTATGCTATTTATCAGGTGAATTATAGCTCAAAATGTGTTATTAACTTATTAAATATAAATGATGATCCATTAATAATCATGATAAAATAAAAAAATTAATTTATAGAGAAGATTTTTCGAGTCAGTATAATAATAATGGGCCGTATTCAGAGATCCGTTTTTACATGGAGTTGCGTGTGTAATTTTAGGTACGTTTTAACTGCGCATGCGTAGTAACTTTATTTACTTAAGTTACGTTGAAAATACGCACGGAAGTGCTTTAGGCACGTATATGTGAATCTCACTTGGGGACATACGTGCGGATGTCCAGCGTAGAAATACGTACTTGAAAATTAACATGAAAGTGGGTGGAGGGAACGCATGATGGCGCGGCTATGAAGGTGTAAGTCTATGATTGCACGGCCGGGAGAGGGGAGTGTCGTGGTTGTTGGTGGGTGTTACCTTGCTACGTGCGTGCGTATAATTGTGTACGGATCTTTGAATACGGCCCCAAATATGCAATGTCTCTGTGACCAACTACAGAGTAACATTAAATAGTTTAGACATATAGGGACTGATCTAAATTGAGACGATCGTATAGTTTTTGGCCTGCTTAACACCTTGATAGAAATCAGTCATTGGCCTAAATGTCTACTCAATAAGATTCTTTTTCTTACCATCTGGGAGCATTTTATGTTGTCAACAGCGATTTTATCAGTGTAATAAAAACATAAATAAAAGTGAGACATGTACTAAAAGCAATATCAATATCCAATCAGTCTCAAATAGCTTATCACATAAATGCGACTAACTCAAGCAGTATTCTAGGAAGAAAATAGAAAAGGTAAAGTTAATTAAGAGGATCCTAAAGTAGTTGCTGTATGGAATTTAAAGTAATGATTTTAGTCCTTCTATCTAGTGGTTTGCAACCTGCAAAGGTCATTCAGAGTACTTATAGGGACTTCACTCAGCCTAAGTGTTGATTTCCTGCCACATGAAAACAGATCGTGTCTGTGTGTTCTGCAGTGATCACAGAGGTTATCAGCTGTTCTGTGACAGCACAGATACTACAATATACACTGTGTTTCCAAACTGTACAGTAGGTAGAACTGAAATTCTCATTGACCTGAACTGTGGAAATTAAGGAAGGAAGTGTAAGGAAATTACTGAGGAATAGAAAAAATTCAACTATCTAAGAAAATATGTTTAGAGATTTACATTTCAGCGGTTTATTTAAGAATACTGGACCATTTTTTTTTTACTTACGTGCCTATTTATCCTTTTATAGCTACTATGCATGCGTAGTAACTATTTTACGCTCTCTATGTAGCGTTTCGTTATGTAGATTGCGTACATGCGGTCTTTTAAGACTGTTCCCTTACTGACAATTGGTTCATGTTGAACTTGACTTTAGTAGAGCTATGCTTTACTTGTATGTTTCCCATCTGTTTTATTCTGAAATGTGTGGTGGTGTCAGGGGGTCAAGAAGGTGAACTATGTTACATGCTGAGATCATGCACTGGCTGTTCTTTTGTTGTTTAATATTATGGGACCGGATCCAGACATCATAACGATAGCCCACTTACACACACAAGGTGTGTAAGTGGGCTGAATGGACTGGAGGGCACATTTTACGTTCCTATCCCTAATCGTAGGGAACTCAATTCCATATGATAGGAGTTCCATCAGATGGGGTGGTTCTTCCCCTCTGCCAGCAAAAAGTACGCAAAGTGGGTGGAGGGGATGATGGAAATGAAACAGTGTTCGCACTGACAGTGGTCAGACTGAAAAATTTGTAAAAAGAAAGTGAGAGCCAGAATCTGATTGGTTGCTATAGGCAACTTTTCCAAACCTACAGCTTAGTAAATATGTCCCTAAGGGTTAGTGGCTCTTAGCACTTGTATAAGTGGCAGAATAGTGTCTGCTTAGATAAATTATGAGTACAACTTCATGAACAATATTGGTCCAGTATGCGGAGGCACTATAGCTGCCTATGTGCATGACTATGGGAACCTCTGTCTGTGTGTGACACTGAGGACCCCTCATACTGTCACTTCATGTAAAACGTTTGGGGAAAACTTGCTCTCTAGTTATGACAACTGCCCTGTGGTGGGAATCTTCTTGTATGTCTGTCTAGCCAACAAGGCAATGAAGCCACACCCCTTTTAACAACACCCATGAAGCCACTCCCTCTATTCAAATTAATGTTTTTTTCTTTCTCTTTTATTAAATAATTTTAGGGGTGTTTCTAGGCTACCAGAATCCCCCCATGGGTGGATCACTAGGTCACTGACAGTCTAGTTGCGATCTTTCTTACCTTGTGTGTAGCTCCAGCAATGGCATGTGAGGACTGTTTCTTCAGCAGGGCTGCAGGGTGGATTGGATTAAAGGTGAGAGCAGGGGGGATGGTTGCATCATAGCAACTGCACTCCAAGCACCTACTAGAGTTGCACCCCTGATATCACTCATCCCAGGCATTTTTTTCAGTTTTTCAACTCAACTCAATAAAGTTATAGTTGTTCTTTCCGAACCGCTCATATCTAATAAAAATAACTGGATTTTAGCATTTTTTAGCAATTAAAAAAAAATACAGATCCAAATCCAAAACATGAAAGTGAATACAGATCCAAAACAAAAAAACGGGGCTCGGCTCTCATCTCTAGTTGGGTGCTGTGTGTGTGTGTGTGTGTGTGTGTACACGTGTGTACCTAAACAGAGATAGATAGATAGACAGACAGATTTTTTTTTTTAGCTGTACTATGTTTCTTTTATGATGACAGATGCTACATTATATTTCTGATCTCTAAACCTGACAAATGAAGTGACTGCTCAGCACATGGCAGAAGAATAGACTGCTTCAAAGACTGTAAGTCCAAAGGGCTCTAATATAGGATCGTTATTTCTGGAAATCCATTTGGAGAACAAGCAGAGAAGACTGTCGTGAATATTACAAACATGCTAAATTATTCTCAAGGATTACGGAAGCTGAGCCCAGCATCTGAGAAATCATTAATTTCTTAAGAGCTGTGACTTTGCTACATGTCAAACTGCAGAGAGAGGGAAATATCAAGCAAATGGCATAGTAAAGAAAACCTTCCAATTTCCAATTACCATGACTTTGTTTTAGAACCTTATCCTGTAACTGACCAATAAAATTATTAGAGATGAGAAAAAAAACGTGACATTAACATTCTAAACCACTGTTTCCCAAGGGACAAAGTGATGCCATTTGTCTCACCATTTAGCTATATACCGTCCTGTATTATCCTCAAATCTGCAAACTTCTGGCTATGAATCTTATAACTGGTGAACCAGTTTCAGTCTGAGGGTGCTTCCCCATAAGCTGCATGATGTAGGTTACAGAGAGCAGAACAGCCTGCCAACTGTTAATAGTTCCCCTACAAGGACAGCTGAAGATACGTACAGTGGTCCAGATGCAAAGCTTGAATATAAGAGGAAATTTTAAGGGAAGTCAAATTAATTTTACTCTTTGAAAGCAGGGAGAATACTTTGCTTTTAGTTATTGCACACAAATAATGACCAGCTTTACGTTTAAACTGTTAATAACTGTTAATAAGTCTAGGAAACATCAACTCTTTGCAACAGATGAAATTTGCCTCCCTTGAAAGTCAACATGGTGGTTTGCACTGTTGAAATCTCTATAAAAAATATATATATAAAAAAAAATACACCACAAAAACAGAAATAATCCTACTGACGCGTTTCGTCCCTCTCTCTGGACTTTTTCAAAGCAATATATGTGGAGTATAAAAGGTCTCCTTAATATACTGTATGTCTATTTATCTCTACTCAGTATACTCCTTAATATGCTGTTGCAAATCTCCACCTGTTTTTCTCTTATTTTCAAACTCTAATGTCCAGATTTGCTAAGCTGCAGGAAAGGAAAACCGGAGATGTTGCCCATAGAAACCAATCAGATTCTAGCTCTCAATTGCCTTTCCTTTCCTGCAGCTTAGTAAATCTGGCCCTAAATTCAGTTCCATGTCACACTATAATGCCTGTAAATTGGGAACTGAGTTCACTCAATGGCCCATATTCAAACTACCGGATGTATAAAATTATGCCCTGTGTTTAACGATTTTTATTACTGCGCATGCGTAGTAATTTTTGTACGTAATCTACATATCTTTTCCTTACGTAGATTGCGTATATGCGGTCTTAAGGACCGGATGTATATGTTATGCGTCTGGTAGTCTGAATATGGGCCAATGATAGTACACACTGATATCTCAGAGGATAACATTAAAGAGTGGGAAAGAATAATAAGAATGAACACTACTTTTACATTATGGTAACTGTCCATCTGAACACCCTTTGTAACATGTGCAACCCTACCATTATATTTTCTGGATGGTCATTTCTAGTCCCTTTCCAAAACTGCTATGAATAGTGCTGGGACAGAGTCATTCTGCCGTGTGTTGTTTTTGCCACCTAATTCTGCCATAAATAATGCAAAACGTTATGGCCACATGCAGCATAAGGCACATATTTCACGGAAGGGGAAATGACAAACAAATTGTTTCTTCAGTAAAGAATTATTAATGACCTGCCACCAAACCAGATGAAGGAGAGAAAAATCCCTTTCAACATTTAAAATTCAAAGCTGAAAGCTAAATAGGAAACATTTTACTTATTAGAGAATGACGGCTTGTGTAAGAGGTGGGAGAAGTTGTCTCCTGAGGGCCTACAATCACCATAGTATGTTATAGACTGCTTGCTTTCCTATCCTAAAGAAGCTTTAAATTAGAATATGCTGGGGCCTTGGTGTCTCCAGAGGGCCCAAGATCCCACAACGATGGACGAATCTAATGTCTAAATTTAATAAAGACACTCACAACATCCAGGCACATAAACCAAGGTAAGATGTTAATGTGGGAAAAATTTAGGGGTAGATCAAGACATAAGTGCTTATTACGTTTCATCGCATAGCGTATTTACGCAAGCGTATTTTCTATGCACTCCCCTCGCTCGTACGTTCTTTGGTCGTTTTACACTTCCCAAACTCTACCTTAACTTTTCAAAGCGTAACTACTGACGTATGTAATGGATTCACGTACGTAGCGGCCTAACCCAGCCCATACTGTACAATTTAAATGCCTCCCTCCACCTTCAAAGCATAACTACGGGTGTCGTATGGCACCTTTGTTCGTAGTTACGCTGATGGTAATTACGTGGCGTAACATCTGCCGCGAGCATGCGCAGTAAATACAAATTGATGATTTTACATCAATGGCTAGCGTAAAAACACTAGCGTACTTAGGTCTGAATCTACCCCATAGATAGAGAAGGTGGCTGCAGTAACGCTGGATTCAAGATCTTTAAGTCACTCAATCTTTTCCAAAGCTGGAATAGTGTTTTCTGCTCATGTGTGGAATAACCACCTGTCCATGCTTATGGGAGAACACGGAGGGAAGCCTTAGATGCATGTAGGGGGCGAGGCTTATCGGCGCAATTTATGGAAAACACGTCATTAAGCCCTGTCCCTGACTATCAATTACCCTTTTCTGGGTTTCATAGGGATGGGGGTGGGGCATGATGATGCAATTTGCGCCATCAAGTCCCTCTCTGTCCCTAGCAACACTAGTAAAATAGTGTTGCCAGGCAGGGGGGCAGAATTTGAGGCCGTGGTTCATGGAAACCTCGAGCCTCAAGTTCCTTGCGGGAGATTTGCCGGAATTTGTCTGAATTTCGAAAGTCTCCCGGACATTCCGGGAGAGTCGACCACTATAAGTATTACTGATGTTCCTTTGCAAAAAAATTGGTAATTATGCTTTGTCCTAGAGTATTTAACAGGGGTTATTTGCTGGGTAAAACCTTTTTTACAGCAATCTCAATAAAATACTCATGTATTTAGGGTCATAAAGCTTATAAATCTGACTGAAGAAACTGTGTGATATTGTTAGATCTGTGAATATAAAACTTACGTTACTGTGATAATAAGACACATTTACCTAAGTGTGCTTTAAAAACACTTTTACAAAACCCTGAAGGTTTGACGGATTAACCCTTGATCAGCAGATTTCTAGGAACTGTGCATGGATAGTTGAGAAATGTTATAAACAATCTCTATATAAGCTAGTGATCTGTCTGCCAATACAGGGGTCTTTTTTTAGAAAGAAAAGGGAGCAGAAATATCCAATGAAGTTCTTAACTTCCTCTCTGCCATTAATAAAGCATCTGTGGTTTATATATCACAGTTTGCCTGTCTGCAGCCTACCCCAGCAAGTAGCCATAGGCCTAGATTCAGAACTGCACTTACACCTTTTTTTAGGTGCAAATGTAGACCTGAGCATTACCATGTTGAACTGCAAGGGGAAGCAAATGTACATTGTAAAACCAGAATTATGTTTAAGGGGTGAAATTTCTTAGCTCAACTCTGTTTCATAGATTTAACATAAAGCTATGCAGTCTTTGAGTCCTGTGTGCAAAAGTAATGTATTTTCTCTGCATGTTAACGATTTAAGATTAATTTGAACCCCATCACTTAGCAAAATGGTTTAGGCGAGCTGTACGCTTGCACCTGTTTTACCCTTACTCCCAAACTCTGAATCCAGTCCATAGTCTTCTTCTACCCTGCTGCCTGAGGAACTGATCAAGAGTTGGGAGTAGTTGCACCAAAAGGTGTAATTTAACACCTGGAAAAAATGTTGCAATGTGAGGATTTTTAATTAATAAAAAAAACCAAAAGTGCACGCACAGAAAATACTGTGTGATAAACTACCAATGACTGACTGTGGCATTCACAACAAGCATTCAAGAAATAAAACACAGACAACGTTATGGCATTTAAAAGGGGGCATAGATTTATTAAAATCATAAGATTAATTAGACTATTGATTTAGTAGTTATGAGGGTGGCACTGATAGCCGGTGAGGAGTCAGCTAGGGCAGTGCTCCTCAACCTTTTTTCACCCTCGGCACACCTAAGCCCTTCCCAGAATTCCACGGCACACCAAAAGTAAAAGTATACAAAAAAGCAGGAATTACAGAAATTACATTTAATTGTTAATTTTTATTTGATAAATTTAACATTGCAGCTAATAATGTTTTTTTTTTCTTATAGCTAAAATTAAGTATGTTAGCTTTTAACTGACTAATATTAACTTTTAACTACAACTTTTAATAAACCCCCTTGATGATCACACTGTGCCCTTCATCATACACTGTGCCCTTTCATCATACAGTGTGCCCCTTCAACTGTTACCCCTTCATTACACACTGTGCCCCTTCAACTGTTACCCCTTCATCACACACACTGTGCCTCTTCATCATACATACACACACTGTGCCCCTTCATCATGCACTCACACTGTGCCCCCTCTGCTCCTTTAGTTACCTTTTATTTGCTCTTCTATATTCCTTTATCTTCTGCTCTGTCTTTTCTTTCTTCTGCTCCCCCTGAGCTCCTCTCTGCGCGCTCCTCACTATGAATGCTGCCATGATGACGGCACACCCGGCCGGGGAAAGCCAGGTGGAAGGTAAGTTTTTATTGTTTGTTTTTTTTTTTCAATCATAGCGGGCCGAGTCGGGGGGTTGGCAGGCCTGCGGCACACTCAGCAACTTTCTGCGGCACACCGGTTGTGGAGCACTGATCAAGATGGAGGCAGATCAAAACGGAGGACAGGAACCCTCTGTCCTCAGCGATCTGGAGTTAATGGTCAACTTAAGAACATGACCCCTATCATACGGCACACCCAGGGGAGAATCAGGGAGGCAACCGGGAACCAGTTAGCTCAAAGGGGTGTGTTTTCCCTGCACCAAGCCTTATGCCCTGAACCTAGCGCCAAATGTTGCTGACAACCCCACCACTACCGCCAACCTATGACACATCTGAAAAGAAATATATACAGGTTAACAAAACAACAACTAAAGGGAGGGAGGGAGGAAAAATGTTTCTAAGGAGGAGGAACCGAGCGTGCCTAAGCTTTATATACCCCCCAATAAAAACCACCCCCTAGCCCTCTCAATCTTGCCTAACCACCGTAGATTGGCTAACTTGAAAACCCATACTGCTTGGTAGAAATTGCCCCAGCAGTCGGGTGATTATCTTCTTTCATGCCAATTTTGGCATTCTCTCCCTTTGTGCTTATAGCTCACATATACTGAACAACTTCATTTTTAAACTTAAATTAGAAAACATCACCTCTCAACTCCTTCTGCTTGCACATTTTCACTTCACTATCCCTGCAGTTTTTGCTGTCTCTCACAACTCTGGGTTAGCCTCTGGTTCTTGAGGTTTACTCTCTTTTGCTATGCATTGCTGATTGCGCTGGAGAGGGAGCTCCATTGGCGATTGCAGGATTGGCAATATGTACAGCAATTTCCTGACTGTAGGATCATACAGGATTTTGAAAGGGTGGTTTCCAATGCGTGTAAAACATGTGGGGTATATTAGCATACCTCCCAATGTTTTGGATCCCGAAAATGGGACAAATAAGCTTCACCCCTATCCCGCCCAAGCTCTGCTCCAAACCCGACCCCACTGTTATGCCACATGGGGAAAAAATTACCCCTAGCCTGTGAGTGTGTTAGGAAATTAGACCCAGATCCAGACCCCCTTTACGTGCATGCGGGGGTCCATAGGTATGCACTTGTAGCAGGGAGTGCACACCCCCTGCACTCCCTGCAAACTGTAGTAAATCTGGATACTTACATGTCCAGATTACTAACTTAACTTTTACGACTATGTCTGCGGCCATATGGCAGCAGACATAGTCGTAATGAACTTCCCCCGCCACCGACCCTCCATTTACATAGCTATCCCTGCCTATATGGCTTGGATACAGCCATTGTAAGTGAAGGGTCTGCCTCTTCATCATAAGTACTAACGTACATAACGTTACGTACGTTAGTACTGACGCACAGGAAACATCTGGCGCGGGCATGCATGTCTCCTGACAGGGGACACATGCAAATGACCTGTATAAGTCCCTTGTTGGCTGTAGCTGAGGATCCAGCCCTTAGACTGTAATGGGTCAGAGGTTGAAGAACTATTTAAAATTGTGAAGAGCTACTTAATATGATGCACTGTTAAAAAAAAAAAAAAAAATAGTAAAATGACAATACTGATAATATGGTCATACTATCTGACTGCCAGGACATGTAAGACATCCATTAACATTCTCTGTGAAAGCAGGACGTTTATAATGTAGATCTGAAAATAATAACATTTCTACATTAAGGAATTGCATTGGTTATTGGCTGTAACAAGTCCTGTTCTAATATTTTTTAGGTAATTTATAATTTACTTCTTTCTCACATTAAAATAGTAGTTTTATATTGCAGGAACAGATGTAATAGCAATAGCGGTATACAATGCATTAGTAGAGCACATTACACAATGGGCCAGAGCTTGTGTCAGTGTATAAGCACTGTTGAATTTGTTGTGACCCATTCACCATCCCCCACTTGCTTCCTTATTGTACCACAGGCCAGTACCATCTTCCTCTATATCAGTTTGGCACACAAGGGCATGAAGCCACGCCCCTTTCGCGGAACCCACAAAGCCATGCCCCTTTTTTGAATTTTCCCTTTTTTGCCCATTTAAAAAAAAAAAAAAAATTCTCCTGGGTGTGCCACTGTCATAACCATGGTTATTTATCCTACAAGGCATTAAATAAACCCTATAGTAATGACTATTAATGGTTGCTCTGTTTTATGTGGGTGGTTTTTAAACTTTTTTTTGTAATCATATTGGATCTGAATCAGAGATTGAAAATAAGAGAGCAAGGTTACTTCTGGGCAAAACCATGTTGATTTCAGGGGAGTCAAGTTACCGTATTTTTCAGACCATAAGACGCACTTTTCCCCCCCAAAAAAGAGGGGGGAAAAGTGTGTGCGTCTTATGGTCCGAATACTCACCTTGGGGTATGAGCAGGTCCGCGGGGGGATGCGGTGCATCCAGGCACTCATCCCCCTGCTCCCTGGCTGTCAGCAGCGTAATGAACGAAGGAGAAGGAGAAGAATGAAGGAGAAGCAGCAGGTGGCAGAATGGGACACTACAGGTAAGTGCCGGTATTTAGTATAGCTGCTGGGGGCTGATGGGTGATGCTGGGTGCTGGACAGATGGGTGATGCTGGGTGCTGGACAGACAGGTGATGCTGGGTGCTGGACAGATGGGTGATGCTGGGTGCTGGACAGACAGGTGATGCTGGGTGCTGGACAGATGGGTGATGCTGGGTGCTGGACAGACAGGTGATGCTGGGTGCTGGACAGATGGGTGATGCTGGGTGCTGGACAGACAGGTGATGCTGGGTGCTGGACAGATGGGTGATGCTGGGTGCTGGACAGATGGGTGATGCTGGGTGCTGG
>WWET01001505.1:134822-158099 GCA_011038615.1 Limnodynastes dumerilii | reverse complement strand
AAATAAAATAAAATAAAACAAAATAACAAAACTAACTAATTAACAAACAAACCAACAAGTAAACATGTCGCCAACACCGTCAGTAACCTTATATAAACCTATAAGACACTCAGGGGCAGGTAAGTAACGAACTCCGTTTTGGCATGATGGGCTGAATTTAGCAGAGGAAGCGGTTTAAGGGGGGGTAGGGTGCAGGTTTCTATATAAGTACCAAGTGGTGGATTCAAAGAGGGACAAAATATGCTTCCTAGTATGTTCAGGCAGGTAGTCTATATATGGGCCCCATTTCCTGTGAAAGCGCTGGATCCCCCTTTCAACATCAGGAAGGGTGGCCCTGCGTTCCAAATATAAAGTAGACAGCAGAGAGCTTTTAACCGTCCCCAAAAATGGGGGCGCCCGAACAATCCAGTTTTGTAGTATAGATTTTTTCGCTATGGTGACAATGGTGGTGAGGAGTGGGATAGCTTCTTTAACACCCGGGGTGGAGAGCCAATTTTTAAAGTTCGCCCACAGCAGAGCAAATGGATCCAGCGGGACAGTAAAGTTAAATATAGATTTTATAAAGGTCAGTAGCTTATTCCAAAATTTGCGTATTTTACCACAGTCCCATAAGTTGTGGATCAAGGTGGCTCTTGAAGCGTGACATTTGGGACAGGACCCCAATTCCTCCAGATTCATGTGGCGCCTTTGCGCCTGTGAGATGTAGGCTCTGTGAATTATCTTAAAGTGTAGCTCTTGTAGTGCCGCCGAGCCTAGGATTTTTAAAGTGGAGTCAAAATGATCTACCAAGTCCTCTCCCATAACTTCCAATCCCAAGTCCCGGGACCACGCTTCTGCCGCCCGTGACCACAAGTCTAAATGGTTCTGGGGAAGGAAGTGTTCTGAGACATATCTGATGTGAAAGACATGTGTCCCCAAAAAGTGCATGAGTGACTTGATCGGAGTATAGGTTTCAGTCATCGCTTTTGCTGTCTGTTGGGCATAATGTCTAGCTTGAAAATACATAAACATTTGGTGATTAGGGATGTGAAATTTGTCCTTTAGGAATTGAAAAGAACGAATCGTCCCACCAGGGTCAAAAACATCCCTAATGGCACTGATGCCCTTGTCCTTCCACTGTAGAAATGTAGCATTCTGCAGCCCCGGCTCAAATTCTGGATTGCCCCAGAAGGTGTTATAAAATGAAAATCTACTCGAGCACCCTGACTTTCTATGGACCGCCACCCAGGACTTATAGGTATCCTTGAAGAGGATGTTGTTTAGGATGTGGGTTGGTATCTTACCTTTCGGGAGGTGGAGAAGGGCTGCCCAGCTATAGGGCTTTACCGTCTCTAGCTCTAACTGCTTGTTTGTGAAGCATTGTTTATTAAACATCCAATCTGTGATGTATCGAAAGAAAGAGCCGTGACTAAAGGCTTTAATATCAGGAAATCCACAGCCACCCTCCGCCCTTCGCAACTGAAGGCGCTGTCTAGCAACTCTGGGTTTTTTATGGTTCCAAACAAAACGAAGGAAAAGCTTCATGCATTTTTCAGTATCTAATTTGGTCATAGCAATGGGGAGCATTTGTATCAAATATGTGAGTTTAGGTAGCAGCACACTCTTTATCAGGGCTATTCTGCCAAAGGTGGACAGGGGAAGAGAGGACCACTTTTGTAGTGAATCTTCAGTGGTACGAAGAATGGGAGCATAGTTATTTTTATACAGGGATTGTATGGTGGAAGTAATTTGAATACCCAAGTATTTAAATTTATGTAGAGTTGTTTTAAAAGAGTGGATGCTCTCTAATTGCGTGCGGGCCTGTTGGGAGCCAGAGATGTACAGGGCTTCTGATTTGGCAAAATTAATTTTATACCCTGCAAATGAGCCAAAATCCTGAATTATGCGGGTAATAGCTGGGATAGACTCCTGCGGGCGCGAAACCAGGAGGAGCATATCGTCGGCGAACAATGCGAGTTTCACCTCTACATTGCCCACCAAAATCCCCTTAAATACAGGAGATTGACGCAGTGCAATTGCCAGCGGCTCAATAGCCAGGGCGAATAATAGGGGAGAAAGAGGACATCCCTGACGGGTGCCCCTTTCAATCTGGAAAGTGCCAGAAACAGACCCATTCCCTACAATTTGTGTGTACGGTGATAAATATAGGGACCTTAAGACGTCCGAGAAGGCCTCCGGGAATCCAAATCTGGACAGTGACTCCCAAAGGTGATCCCAGGTAATCATGTCAAAGGCCTTCTCGGCGTCAAGGGACAAAATCAAATGAGGGTCAGCAGGACGTTCTCTCTCCACGTGCTGAATAACAGTTAAAACTTTACGGACATTGGTCACAGAGTGTCTGCCCATTATGAAACCAGTTTGATCGGCATGAACTACACCCGGCAAGATAAGCTTCAGACGCTCAGCAAGAATTTTTGTGAACAATTTATAATCCACATTCAGGAGCGAAATAGGACGATATGAACTCGGAAGGGTACGATCTCTACCTGGCTTGGGGATTACACGGACAAAGGCTGCATTGAAGTAACTAGGGATCTGTTTATCACGGAGAATGGTATTAAAGAAACTCTGTAAGTGTGGGGCAATTTCCTCTTTAAGAATCTTATAAAATTCACCATTAAAGCCATCTGGGCCAGGTGCTTTCATGGGCTTGAGTTGTTTGATGGCCTCCTTAACTTCAAGCAAAGTGATTGGGGAGATTATGGTGGCCGCCTGTTGGGCGGTAATAATAGGGGTGACAATATTGTCCCAAAATGTGTTCTTAGCAAGTGTATCTAGTGAGTGTTGTTTATATAGGTTTGCATAGTAGGACTTCAACTCCTCTAATATATCCTCATTCTGATGGACTAAAGAGCCATCTCGGCCCTGTAGCGTGGCAATATATGTGGCTTTGTTATTACCTTTAATTAGATTGGAGAGGAGGCGGCCCGGCCTATTACCCCACTTGTGGAATTTAAAATTTTTATGCGCGAATGACCTATCCGCAATTCTAGCCAATATTCCCTCCAGGTGAGTTTTACTAGTTTGGTATTGCTGAGAGTGGGCCAGTGTTGGGTGCGTGAGGTAGGCTTGGTAAGCGTTAGTTAACTCCTGTTGGGCACTAACATACTCTGCATTCAAGTCCCTTCTGCTCTTGGATGCAAAGGAGATTATGGCCCCTCTGGCCACTGATTTAAACGTCTGCCAGAGCAGGTGTGGTTCAGCAGTGTGAGCACTATTGTGTTCCAGAAATTCATACCAAACAGCTTCCAACCTGTTCCTAAACTGCAGGGAATTAGTTAAATAGGTAGGAAAACGCCATATCTTTGGCGAATTTCCCAGGGGTTCTACTACGATCTGCGACCACACCACCGCGTGATCCGAGATGAGTATAGGCTCCATTTCCACAGCAGAGACCAAAGGCAGGAGAGGCGCCGACAGGAGAATGTAATCCAATCTGGAGAGAGAGCCAAACGCTGCCGACAAGCATGAGAACTGCCGTTCGGCTGGATGCCTCACCCTCCAGAGATCGACCAAATTTAGTTCCTCAGCAAATCTGTTAACACCCAATTTGGGGAGTCTAGTAGTGTTTTTGTGGGGGGAGTGGCGGTCCAGTATCCTAGAAGCAGTCAAGTTTAAGTCACCCCCCACTATGATAGAGGAGTCAGTATAAACATACAGGAGGCGTAGTAGTCTCAAGAAGAAACCCTTGTTGTATACATTAGGGGCATAAATGTTGCACAAGACCCATGTTTTCCTATTAATAGTGACCTCTAAGATCATATATCTGCCTTCAGTGTCAAGTTTCTGTGAGTGAATCTCAAAGGGGATTCCTCTGCGTATTAAAATGAGCACACCTCTTGCTTTAGAATTAAATGGGGCTGAAGCTAAAACCAGAAAGCCTTGGGCGTTCAATTTAGCTACCTCCGGGGCAGGTAAATGAGTTTCTTGAAGGAATACGAGGTCTAATTGGAGTTTTTTCAAATATGTAAACATTTTTTTCCGTTTCATCGGTGAGTGGATTCCCCCCACATTCCAGGTAGCTACCCTGAGAGTTGCCATGACTTATCAATTATGGGGGGCGAGGGCATTAACAGTATACAAGCATCCACTCTAAAGCAGGCTACAATACCCGGTGTCCAAACCTCCCCTAAGAGTGCAGTAAAATGGTAAACTGACGGTTGGCGAAACCAACATAACCGAAAAATAGTAAAACCATAAAAAATATACATAACAAACATATAGAAAACCAAATAGAGAGAGAAGCGTCTCTCTATCAAAGCGTATGCTTTCTAATATTTCAACTTCCGAAATATAAGTGAAACAATTACAATATTAATTGACGGTATCTCACCGCCACCCCTCTCCCCCCTCCCCGACTGAAATGAAAGGGAGTTCATAGACGCCAGGTCCTAAATGAAAAAAGAAAGGGATACAGTAACACAAATTCAAACTGGATACACGGTGCACCATCTCCCAGACCCCTTAGCCAACCCGCGTGGTACAAAAGTGGTACACTTATAAGAATACAAGTCCGATTGGACAATCATACGTGACCGGCAGGCAAGTCCCTTTGCGGTAGAGGTTCGTTCTGGAAGGCTGTCACAGAAGGCGGAGAGTTCTCCGGGTGAAGATGACCAACAAGATAGTCAGGTGCCGTCCCGGGGAGGCCCCACCAGGAATTTCTTGGCCTCAGAAGCAGAAGAGAAGTCCTTATAGGAGTCACCTGAGAAAACACGGAGACGTGCAGGATATAATAGCGCAAATCTCTGTTGCTTTTTAATCAGGGCAGTGCAGACGTCGGAGAATTCTTTTCGGGCCCTGGAGACATCAGCCGAATAATCTTGAAAGATACGTAGTCTGTGTCCTTCCCAAGAAAGCGTCGGCTTCTTCCTGCTGGCTGCCCAGAGCAAGGACTTATGGGTGTAGTTGAGACAGCGGAATATCACCGGTCTGGGGCGGGTGGCGGAGTCATCTCGCAGAGGTCCCAGTCGGTGTGCGCGTTCCACGATGAGGTCCTTACACCCCTCCTGAACTTCCAGCATCAAAGGTAAGGTAAGTATGAGGAAGTCCATTAAAAGTTGGCCTTTGAGGGTTTCAGGCAAACCTATAATACGGAGATTATTCCGTCTGGATCTGTTCTCTAAGTCATCCATTTTGGCCCAGAGTGCTTTGTGATCACTATCCAGAGTATGCTGATGCTTATTCAGTGCAGCCACATCTTCAAAGAGCTCTCCCACTCTGTGCTCCATCTGCAGCACTTTATGTGAGATCTGCTGCAGTTGCTCTCCCAGTGTGTTAACTGCCTCAGTAAACTTGCTGGCTTGAGATTGCAGCAAAGGCTTCATAGTTGAATTGATAGCCCTCACCACATCCTCATATGTGATGGGGGCAGCAAGAGGTGAAGCTGCAGGAGAGCTGGGTGCTGAGGAAAGGTCAGCATTCTCCTCCCAGAAATTAAGGAAAATGCAGATGTCTGAATCAGTGTTAAGCACAATTGCAGACCTACGTTTTTGGGGCTCTGAAGCTTGAATTGTTCATCCAACTAAGCCCAAGGCAGAGAACGGGGTGGTGGGGCTGAGTCATTAAAAATGGGTCATATAGTGAGCCCCTTTCCACTAACAAAGAGTTCTGGGTAACTGCTGTTATCTTCTTCAATGCACATCATAAGAGTAAACCTTTGGCCAGCAATGATCGGGGGAGTGTTTCCAGGAACTCAGAAATCTCCCCGGTGTAGAGTGTATTCAAAGTTCAAATTGTAAGTTCTTCCACCCATTGGCCTATGATTCTATCACTAAAATAACTTTATTTAAATAACACACACTTAAAAAAACAAACAAAAAGTTAATTGCATTTGCTGAAAAATGCACTCTTTTTTTTTAAATTACTCTGGAATTAGAGGCCCCAAGTAGATCCACCACGGGTTAAGCATGTTTATGCTAATCAGTACCGGATTGGACCATACAAGGAGTCTTTAAAACGACAGAGTCATTAGGCGTCAGTGGCAATCTCTGCACGCACAAAAGGAAATATTCTAAAAAGACAGACATAGGCAATTTACAGCAATCCAGTTTTGGTTAAACTACAACTTCCATCATGTTCCAAAAGCACTGATATAGTTTATAACTGGCATAGCATTATGAGACTTATAGATTTACAACTACAGGAGCACTGCAGTTTTGTCTATGTCTGTAATAAGTTATCAGATATAACATTATTTGTCTCTGCATACAAATACCTCATGTGTCTCTTACTTGCAAAGATCATGTAAAACAAAGCAGCAAAGCATAAGCCAATAAGACTCATTTGCCCAAATACAGATCACGTTTACTCTAGCACTTGTATTGGCCAAATAAATAGAATCTGGCTTTGCTAATAAGTATTTCATTAACTGTTGATGAATTCCATTAGTCGACAATGCGTTCACACAACACTTGAACACAGCAGCTCGCTTCAAAGGTGCTTGAAGATAACTGTTTAGTTACAAGTGCTCAGGGTCCTTCGGTTCAAGTCACTGTAAAACTTTGTAATACATAATGAGAATATAGCTGTCAGAGCTGCATACATTTATCCATTAGTCATGTACAGAAGACGTACACTAATTCACCTATATAAACATTGGTACTCAAAAGTCATGTCATTGCCCTCAAGGTTTGCCTGCCCTTTGGTTGTGGTCTCTATGACACAATTAGTGTAATGGGCTATATTTATCTACTGGTGTCTACTTTAAATAGAATGCATGTCTGTTTGACTAATGGTGATTATTATGTTGCTCCAATCAATGCTGTAACTGACTAAAGTTCAGTTGCTGTTTAATTGCACAAATTTGGATAATAGTTCTAAAATACATGCCCTAGATTGCTTCAGCATTTTCTGCATAAATCTCTTGCCTGCACAGTGATCAAAGTCAATGTGCACACGTTACAATTTAAGATCCTCTGATTGCTTTTAATATATGTACGGCGTGCATAGCGAAGGCTGTCATCAACAGTTTGTCTCAGATAGTAATGCGCAAATGTTTACAAGAAATGACACAGACTTTATTCATATTGCTTTTAAACTATCCATAGCACCCCCAAATGTATCCATCCAACTCATCACACCTTCTGTTTCTGTGAATCAGGGTTTTAAAATAAGAGGAAAAAGCTTTTAAATTTCTACCTAAGCAAAAACCATGTTGAATTTCAGGGGGAGTAAAGTAAATTTTCTTATTTTGTATCCAGGGATAATACTTTGTTTTCCTTATTTCACATAGATACTGACCAGATTTACTTCTTATTTACACTTGGGTCAGTGCATTTCTCAACTCTAATACCCTTTGAAACACAATTTTCCTCTCCTGCAAGTCAACATTGTTGAAAAACCTGAAAATTTTTCATTATTTTCAAACTGATGTCGTCCAGTGCTGCAATCTCATGTCCTTACTCATTGTAAGTCTCCAGCATGACGAAAATGGCTGTTTAGAATAGAGATAGCCAAAAGTTCTATTTCGGCTGTCTCCGCCTATAGCAGAACTGCCGCAAAACCAATCGGAGAGGTGAGGTTTTAGGGTTAGGCTCTGGGGAAGGAAGGGTTAGGGTTAAGTTCTGGGGAAGGGAGGATTAGGGTCATGGAAGGGGAGGGTTATGATCAGCCTGCAGGTAGAGGAGTCTAGGTTTAGGCTGCGGGGATGGGAGACTTAGTGTCAGGCTACAGGCTGGGGGGTTTTAAGGTTATGCTATGGGCAGGGGAGTCTCAGGGTCAGGCTGTGGGGAGGGGAGTCTTAGGCTTTGGGGAAGAGAGACTTAGGGTTTGTGGAAATCTGTATAGGGTAATATACATTAATAATATATAAAATCATATAAATCTACAGATATAATATGCAGGCAGAAATACAGTTAAATTAGATATGACAGAGTCAGTAGACAGGCAAGCTTAAGTGGTAGTCATATGTTAATTAAGCAACTAGTCATATGTTAATTAACAATAAACAGGATACTGGTTTTATGGGGAGAGTTATGGCTCCCCCCTCAACTCTGGTGCAATCAGAATCCAAGAAAAGTTCACTTCAGGACAAACCATGTTGAAAAATAAGTTCATCACTGGAGCATGGAGCAAGAGGATGTGAGCACCTTAGAAGCAGTCTGAAGGGACTGCCTGGATTTTTCATGGAAATGGACAAGGTGATATAATTGCTAAACTTTATTCTATTATTGTTCTATCTTTCTAAAACATGCATTCTGGTTAAACACACGCTTTAACTTATATCTGTGTGTTCATACTGGATGATGTGAAATTCTTGGTTTAAACTCTGTCATTGTGAAATGCCATGTGTCAGCAGCCATTTTGTTTCTTTGTTTGAATGGATATGATAGTATGCAGTTTTAATGTATTTCGTTATCTGTACATGTATCTTAAATTAATGTTAATCTTTGGTGACCTTATTAGATCTATCAGAGCAAATAATTTAATGTAAACTTCAACTGGTTAGGTTGCGGGGAAGAGAGGGTTAGGGTCATGAAAGGGGAGGATTAGGGTAAGTATTAGGGAAAGGGTTAGGTTTAGATTTTATAATTAACATTCGGAGCATGTTTGAGGCAAAAGCAATCGATTTGCCAGCCACTCTGGAACTGGCCTTTACGAAATAGGACCGTTATCAGCAAAGACCCACACCCGTCCTTACTATTGTTAATTTGAGGAGATGCGGTTGCTGGTTCGCCTGGCCCTATTCGGACAATGATACAGCCGCCAGCTGAATGCTAGCTGTATCATTGCTGAAATGTTTGGCAAACAGAAAATTGCTATTAGGAATCTGTACGAATAGCAACAGGCTGTGAAGACTGTGGCTGGTGTAAGGTGAGGGATAGGGCTTAAGGGGAAAGTTAGGGTTAGGCTGCATGCAAGGCATGGAGGGTTAGGGCTAAAGAAAGGGAAGCTTAGGGTTAGGCTGCAGGAAACAGAGGGTTAGGGTTAGGAAAGGGTTAAGATTAGGGGTGGGTAAAAACACATATGTCAGTCCAGAAATGCAATTTTACTTACTTGCAATAGTTAGAAAACTGGAGAAAATTTGGTGACTATTTACCTTAGTCGTCTATGCTCAGGTGAAAATTGTGGTTGTCTAACATAAAGAGAGGTTGAATTTATATTTGTAAGTCAGCACAGACAATTAGTAGCAGAGACTTCACAAATGCACAGCCATTATTTGGCCACAATAATCACTAAGTGGCCTATTGAGTAATATTTGCAGGAGAGATACAGTACTGGTCACGCTCCACAAAATTCTTCTGCTGACTGCAGACAGATTTCCACATATAGAGACGGTACATCTATAGTGTACATTGTAATATTAAGACACGCCCACCTGTCTGGCAGACGTTTCTTTCTCTTATGTCTGGATAGGTTGCAATGTTCTACAACTGGGAAGCATGGACAACAGGGAACACAAGCACAAAGGATTCAGTCCACTGACATCAATATTGATTGGTTGATGGTCATTGTTGCCCTTTAGTATCTATAAGTAGGGTTACTGTCCCAGACCTTGAGCTCAGGGGGCACACTAATAGTCTGAAAACTGATGGACTTGATTATCACTGCTACGACTGACCAACAAGTTCAGACACAGGTTCTGTAAATAATACTGCTACCAAAAAGTAGTATATTGGGATCCACAGTATTCTGAAAAAACACAGCAGCTCTAGAGCTCATGGGAACTTAGTTGACACCTCAAGTGGTGAAAACACAACCAATACAGATAGTGATTCCACACAGTCTGCACGCGATGGTTTTTTAGACAGACCCCTGCTGGCAAGAGGTGGAGGCAACTCGCGAAGAAGAGGCAGAGGACGAGACAGGGGGGCCAGTGCCATAGAACACAACACTCGGTCACGGGCACTACCCAAGGAGAACTAGTGTTCAATCTCTCTAAACGCATTCTCACAGAAGCTGATATTTTTATTTTAAGTAAAGGGCTATCATTTGCTCCTTCAAGAGAGTTTAATACTTTCAAATAGAAAGTAGACCTATATAAGTTTAATTGTCAACTTAAACCTAAAGAGTTTTTTCAGTTCCAACAAAGCCCTCCAAGTGAGGTTTCTCCCCAGTACCAGAAATTCAAACCAAAATCAAGATTTGAGTCTCAGGGTCACAACCCCGCAATCAAAACTTTTACGAGACTTATGGATGATGGAGTGGACAAGACGATACAATCCTTACCAAAGATGAGAACAAATGTTAGATGGAGAAAATATATGCATTAAAGAATTTTTACTCATATAGAGACATTATTATTTGCCCTGCGGATAAGGGCAGGGCAGTAATTGTCCTGGACAGTGATGAACACCGTAATGAAATAGTCAGACAATTGAGTGACACCTCAACATACTTGAGTCTTCCAGGAGATCCAACTAATGAATATGCACAGGAACTGTAATTTATTCTCAAAGAGGCTGTGAATAATATGAATAATAGACTTTTACCAGAGCAAGTGGGTCTGGCTTTAACAACCAAAAGCCCAAGGGTACCAATCTTGTACTCTATGCCTAAATTGCATAAGGATCAAAAAGGCACCCCCCCCCATAGACCCATCAAATCAGCGAGGGGGTCCTTGGCGCATCCTTAAGCCAAGTTTTTAGATTCATTTCTGCAACCATGTATACGCAAGTTAGCCTCTTATTTGGGAGACACTAGTTATCTGCTGTTAAAATTTAAATCTTTTTCAAATATTCCACCTGGTATGGTATTCAGCATGGTGGACGTTGTATCATTATATACATGTATCCCACATCAGCAGAGCATTAAGATAGTTTGTGACCTGATTGAAAATGACTAAGGTCCATCTATTGCATCATTCAAACCTTTGCTTGAATTTATACTTACCAGGAACTATTTCCTATTCAATGGCGCATATTATTTACAGATTTCTGGATGTGCCATGGGGTCGCCAGTGGCACCCTCATTTGCCAATGCCTTTATGGCCATCCGTGGAGAAGTCATTATTCTTTAACAAAGAAGCATGATGCTATTTTTTACACATTTCATCGACGACATACTATTATTCTGGAATGGAACTGTCGATGAATTTAGGAGCATGATGCTTATTATTAACTCCATGAATGAACACGTGAAATTCACGTTTGAAAGCAGTGATCAACAAATCCATTATCTGGATGTTTTACTTTCGATTCAGGATGACAACTTGATGACATCGTTATTTGAAAATCCCACAGACAGAAACACTCTGCTTCTGTTGTCCAGTCATCACCTATCGTCCCTGAAGAGAGGCTTGCCATTTTCTAAATTTTAAGGGTATGCCGAATTTGTAACAACAGTGACATCAGGGATAAGTAATTGAATGTGATGTATAGAAAACTAATTCAAAGAGGTTATCCACCTCATTCTCTACCTGAAGCTAGAGAAAAACTTTCACTCCCACGACACTCCCCTTTCCTTCCTTTCATTACACCCGCCGAACTCTACCCTAACTTTTCCAAGTGTTCGTACGTATTTTCGTAGCGACGCCCTGTTCGTAGCGGCCTAAGAACGCCCATACTGTACAAACTGTACATACTGTACCATACAAATGGCTCCCCCCGCCTACATTCCTTAACTCCAGCGTCCGTTCTAACTTCGTACTATAAACATGCCCCATCGTCGGAAAATACGCAAACAATACGGACGCCCGAATCGCCGCTACGAAAAGGTCTCTGGTACGACCGGACGTTGTCACTATGCACATGCGCAGTGTGTTTTTTATGGCAATTTTACGCTTACGATCAGCGTTAGATCACCTGCGAGCGTAGGTCTGGATTAGGCCCCTGGTGTATAATTACCTTATAAATTGATTTGAGCAACCTCCATCCTGGATGTTTCAAAGCATATCTGGGATACTAGCTGATAGAGAGTCTCAAAGTGGCTGTTTTGGAGACTTGGGGACCTCTGCCGGGGGTGAGCTCTCAATTTAGAAATACATGATATATGACCCAAAGTTGGGACTCTGATGTTTTTAGAGTTAGGATCACCAAAATAGAGAAGCCTTGTAAGTGGCTGGTGGCTTAACATATATCTGCAGATGTATGGAACTAATTATCTGACTTTTATTTTAAAGATAGAAGGTTATGGTCAGTTGCTGGGTAATTGCTAAAGTACCAGGCCTTGTTTTGTTTTTGTGCAAACTCCCCTTGCTTTTCGCACCTGCTGTTTAAATACCTTATAAATTGATTTGGGCAACCTCCATCTTGGATGTATGCTTTTACTTATGAACTGTTGGTATTGGCACTGAAAAAGGAAAGACAGGGAGTCTACAAAAAATTTAATATTGTTTTAACATCCTCATATATTTACTTTAGAAATAATAGAAAATACGTACAAACTTAATTTTTAACACTTATTGTTTCATATCATAAATGACCTTCACTTCTATATTCTCCAGGTCTATGATATCTTAAACTCCGCAGAACTTCTGTGTTTAATGAGGAATCTTGTAATACCAAGTCTTTTAACAGCAGAGTGCCTGGTTGCTGCCAGTCCACGTTTTAAGAATGCTAATGTTTGGGTTGGAAGTGGCAGTAGTGACAAAGGCCAAATATCCTGTCTAAATATTATAAAAGGTGGACATACATGTGAGGTAATTTTGCTGTCAACAAGGATAAATGTATAGTCATTGTAATTTTATATTGCCTCAGTAAGGATGATCAAAACATTCTGTTCTCTTTTGTTGAATTACCGCTACCATTAGACAATAAATTAATATATTTTTGTTTTGAAATGAAAACGATTATTTATATTTATGTTGCTGACTTTTTGTTGGTTTTATTATTTATGACTTGTTTTACATGCTACTTTGTTACATACTGCCATTTTTATTTTAATACCCTCCAAATGTTTTTTGTTCCTTGTTTGTAGGACTTTTGTGACAGTAGAATCTTGTGCCTCGCACTTGTAAATCTACCTGAGGAAAGGCAACCGTGGATTTTAGCAGGAACACAGTCTGGTGATATAGTGGTTGCCAATACAGAGAATCTGAAAACAAAACATAGCCTTCAGAAAATGTCAGATTCTATTACGTGCTTGTTTTATACTCCTGTTATTAGGCAGAGGTATGAAATCCCCTTTTCCCCAAAAGAAAGTGCTATGTGCCTATGTGAAAAAGAAAGATAATAATCCCAATATCCACCAACTAGAGTAAATAACTATTATAACGTTTTGCATGAATATTATATATCAACAGAAATACATATTGAAAACAAAAATAAAATGCATCCTAATTGTATAGATATGTATCAAAATCTGTGTGCGTGTTATGCTTACTGAATGCTGTTTGTAGGATTCTCTCATTTATACTGATATAATAGGTATATAAGAGAATATTAAATGACTTGCATAGATTCCTATTACAGAAGCAGCTCAGAAGGAATTTCTACTTGTATCCATGCGCAGTGGAGTGCTTTCTGTGCTTATGGCTTCTGGTATTCACTCCCTATTTATGTACCACTGAAAATATCCTTTAAACTTCCAAACACACATGTCAAGAAACACTGAGGAGCTGTATATTGGAAGATTACTGTGAATCTACCATAATAATAGCTTCATTATACCAGTAAGTCAGTGTTTTCCATATATATATATATATATATATATAATTTTGTTTTGTGGTTTGTTTTAGCCAGAAAAAATATTTTCTCCTGGTTGGTACAGCAAATGGAATTATTGCAATTTTTGAAGATACTGCAATAAAGGTAAGTAGAAGAAACAAAAAAAGAAAATATGTTTGTATGAGTCAAGAACCTTGTCCAATTATTAAATGAATATTTTTTTAAGCAGGTTTAAATTCTATTATATACTTCTACGGGACAATTCTACTGTGAGTTTGGATGAGACACTGTGGAGCTGGGCAATTAAAAATTGCTAGGAAGAACCTTCTTCTCTCTCCAACCCCCTCTTACTGTCAGGGCCAGATTCTATTCTCCAATGTAGGCTTTGGGTGTAATGTTGGCTAATGTGCATATATTTTGGGCACGATGTTGACATCGCTCTATTCTTTTGCAAGAGATAACGCTAACATTGCCTAAACCCTTTTCCTATTTAATTGCTCAGTCTTGTAACCATTTAATCCGTAAGAATGACTTGGGAAAACCCCCATTAGCAGCTGCAAGCAAGACCGTTCCACACTGAATGAGATTTCTGCTGGCCATGAGGTCTGTTTATAATTAGGGACATGTAACTGGGACATTCTCACACTCTCTGAAGTTATAAATAGATTCCCGGTGTGCAGAAATCTCATGAATGAATCCTCCTGATGGGAAGTATGAAACTTTTTTATTATTATTATTATTTATTTAATTATTTTATTTATGATTTTTTTTTGTGTGTGTGTACAAGTTCTTATAGTCTATTATAATCTGTTTTTTGGGGACCTATTAGAAGTAGGTTCCACGTGGGAAATAGAATAGGGGTCTCTGTTTCTTTCAAGTGGTCTTTGGATTTGGGCCTTTTTTTGAGGAAGCTGTTTTTAGATTACTCTTCTAGTATTCATTTGTATTTATTTTCACACAGTCCTATCTTTCCATCCTAATTTGCTTTCCAGGATTCCATATTAATCAATAAATTCCCCTTCCAGCCTTTCAGGTTATGGTCTCATCGAGGCTTTCAAAAGATGACCAGCTTAGCTTGCTCACCCTGGACGTGGATAGAGTCTTAAGCGTTAAGTGCAACGGCACAAATTAGCAAATCCAATTCTTTGTTAGTTCTTTGGCAGGAAAGTTATCAGCTTCGATAGGACCTCTTTGGTTTATCCCATCTGGGGGACACTGTGCTCCCACTCGTTCACTCACAAGTGTATTTTGTCTCCATTTCTCTTTGAACTCTCCTAGGGTTTGGGTGTACAAAAGATGGAGATGTTGCCCATAGCAACCAACCAGATTTCATCTTAAATTTTCTAATATATAAAAGGAAAGTAAGAGCTAGAAACTGATTGGTTGCTATGGGCATCATATAAACTTTTCCTTTTCTGCAAATTAGTAAATCTGGCCCTGAGTTTTTTAATTTACACAGAATAGATTCGTATTTATTTTGACTTGTAGTTCAGGAACTTGCCCTGTACCATTGCTCAGAGAACAGTTATTTACCATCTCTATATTGTGTTAGCATTATATATACATATATGCTTATGTTCTAACTGGAGTTATTATTTTGGGAGAGCTGGATTAATTCACTTATTTTAGTATCTTTTATCACCCTTTCTTCCTTTTGATTTTAATATTTGTAGTTTTTAATATATCTTAATATAGGTTACCCTTTAATTCATTACTGCACTGTAGTGGGGGAAGGGGGTGATTAGAAAAGTGTGCTGAAATATCAATTTCCCTGTTCTCTTTCTCCTAGAACTGCTTTTAACCTATTTAATTTTTTATTTTTATTTTTTTAAATAGTGTGACAGTGTCGCCCCTGTGAAAGTGCTAAATGTTGGCAATATTAGTACTCCAGTAATGTGCTTGTGTGACTCAACTTACTCATCTGAGAAGACTGCTGTCTGGGGCATCTGTGGGACAAAAATATTCTCTCTTGCCAGTGATTTTTCCATTCAAAAGACTATTGACACAAAAACTGCTGTGCTGTGAGTATGAATGCTACACACACACACACACTTCTAGGTATATATAATATAGTATATATCTACACTCGCACACACAAAACATGTATACATAACCATTACACACAACACTCCTTGTGTACCACACACATAACAAACATGCATAACACTCTCATACAACACAACTTGTATGCCACAAACTTACGACAACACAACAATTACATAATGTAACTTGTATGTCACACATACATACACATGTATAACTTACATACATAACACTGACACACATAACATACATGCATACATAACACACATACATAACATACATGCAGAACAATCTATCCTCATGTATATGCACACACATACATACACATTTACACATATAGGTATATATAATATCTAATCTATCTGTATCTGCTAATTTGGAGAGTATGCATTAAAATTGCCATATATCTGTGCCTTTGTTGCATTTCAACAGCACTGTGCCTCCAAAAAAATATACTGTAAACCTTTGTTGATGTGGGCATATCTATTAAATTTCTACACAATAAACACCTACAAAATACATTTAAATATTCTTTATTTATTGCATGAGTAAGTGACATATCTATTAAAAATAAAAGACGTGAATATATTTAACATTAACTTAACTAAGTCACTTAGGGAGTATTGTAGGGAGGGAATTAGATTGGCTTGAAATCCAGGTCTGACTTACATGCTGTAATGTATTAATGCAGGAGTACAAGTACACCAAGCAAAGTTACCAAAGTTTTATTAAATTAACAAGGCTCACAAAGTCAAGGAATCTGGTTGGAAGCAATTAGCCAAGGAATGCAGGTCATTAAAAAGGTTTCATATTTGTCTTTCATTTCTTGAGTTTTAGAATTTCTAATATTTTTTTATTGTAGATTTTCACATGGATCATTGAGTGATTCCAATATCACTTCCATAGCAGTTGACAAATACATCTATGTGGCAAAAAAGTACAGCCCATATGTGGAGATTTGGGATAAAAAGGCTGAAAAACTGTGTGAAGTGCTTGACTGTGCTCAATTCTTAAAGTAAATAACTTTCCTTTCTTATCATTATTTCTACAATTTCCATGTGTTAGTTTAATTGTTATATGCTTGTTTTATATCTGTAATTTCATTTATTTTATATTTTCATTTATACTATACTATTATGTATTCTCTTTATAACCAACATTTTTGTCAAATTACTATTTGTGTGTTTTAGAGAAGAAATTGGGAAGCAAAGAAAATTAAAGAAAGATGATTCTTACACTGCTCGAGTAAAGGCAATGTTTCTGCAAAAAAACACAGCTCTGTGGGTGGGGACTGGTGGAGGACACATTTTGCTTATTGATCTATCAACTCGACGACCAATACGAATAATTTCTAGTTTCTGTGACTCTATTCGATGCATGGTTCCAACTCAGCTTGGTAGGTCATAAAAATACAAAAGTTTTTATTATGTATTGGTTTTAGTATTTTATTTTTATTTGGTATAAATATTTCCTCTCCAGAACAATATGAATCAGTGGTTAACAGATCCTTACAGATCTTTAAATTTGTCAATTTATAAATTAATAATTTTTTTAAGCTTGGATTTCATTTGCAAGAATTCCTGCCCACACACATAATTTAAAAGTACAATTAATAAAAGCTATGTTATAATTGTATACTCTGTTGAAGGGCTTTCATTGCCTCTTTCTTGCATATAAACAGTAATGTTAACATGCAGAGTATGGCCAGCTTAAACGGTGCTCTTGATATATTTTGGGATCTAGCATCATATAAAATTTTGCCTTTTAAATATTTATTTATCTTTTCTTGTTGTAGATAAAGGAAGTGTAAAGAATGTCCTGCTTGTTTTAGGATGCCGTTGCACACCACATAAAGGTATATTTGTGTATTTAGAGAAAAAAACTTAGAGTAATACTTTTTCTATGAAGTATTTGACAACTTTAACATTAAACTTTTAGGTTTAATATTAGCACACAAGGTTCTTTTTTTTAGTCTAGCTTAGTATAATATTTAAATGCTGTGAATGTCAACCACAAAAGCACAAAAGCCTCATAATACAAAATGTGTTTTGTATATAAATATATAAGGCTGTGTCCAGAGTTTGCATGGAAAATCAGTGGATAGTTTAACTTCTAAATGTGTGTGTAAATCCAGATATCTATTATAACAGGTGTTTGTTAAAATTAAAAAGATGTATGAGATGAGCTGCAACTCTGTAATGTAACAGGTCTAAATACCTTATTAAACCAAAATGCATCCCTCCTCCTTTCTGCTAGAGCAGTGCTCCGCAACTGGTGTGCCGCGGCACACCAATGTGCCGGAGCAAGTTGGTAGGTGTGCTGCGGGCCTGCCACTCCCTCATCAAGCTAAGCAAAAAAAAATCAGAAAAAAATGAGGCAGTACACGGAGTGGCAATCGCTCTGTGTATATAATTGTTAGAGGTGTAGATCATATACACAGAGCAGCTGCTGCTCTCTGTGTACTGCTGTCAGTGTGCCCTGCGATCCCCTCCTCCTTCTCCCTCCCTCCCTATGAAAGTGAAAGTGAAGCGTGATGCAGGCACGTGACCTTCACGTCCCTGCATCACATCACTAAGCCGAGAGGAGACAGCCCGCGCGCCGCTGAGGATTACAGGAGATAAGAGAAGGGCTTCATTTTTTTTTATAGCAGAAGACTGCTGTCTGGGGCATCTGTGGGACAAAAATATTCTCTCTTGCCAGTGATTTTTCCATTCAAAAGACTATTGACACAAAAACTGCTGTGCTGTGAGTATGAATGCTACACACACACACACACACACACACACACACACTACTACTAGGTATATATAATATAGTATATATCTACCCTCGCACACACACAACATGTATACATAACCATTACACACAACACTCCTTGTGTGCCACACACATAACAAACCTGCATAACACTCTCATACAACATAACTTGTATGCCACAAACTTATGCACACACAACACTTACATAATGTAACTTGTATGTCACACATACATATACATGTATAACTTACATACATAACACTGACACACATAACATACATAACATACATGCATACATAACACACATACATAACATACATGCAGAACAATCTATCCTCATGTATATGCACACAAGTACATACATACTCACACATATAGCTATATATTATATATAATATTTAATCTATCTGTATCTGCCAATTTGGAGAGTATGCATTAAAATTGCCATATATCTGTGCCTTTGTTGCATTTCCACAGCACTGTGCCTCCAAAAAAAATATACTATAAACCTTTGTTGATGTGGGCATATCTATAACATTTCTACACAATAAACACCTACAAAATACATTTAAATATTCTTTATTTATTGAGTAAATGACATATCTGTCTTTTAGAATTTCTAATATTTTTTTATTGTAGTTTTTCACATGGATCATTGAGTGATTCCAATATCACTTCCATAGCAGTTAACAAATACATCTATGTGGCAAAAAAGTACAGCCCATATGTGGAGATTTGGGATAAAAAGGCTGAAAAACTGTGAAGTGCTTGACTGTGCTCAATTCTTAAAGTAAATAACTTTTCTTTCTTATCATTATTTCTACAATTTCCATGTGTTAGTTTAATTGTTACATGCTTGTTTTATATCTGCAATTTCACTTATACTATATTTTCATACTATACTATTATATATTCTCTTTATACCATACATTTTTGTCAAATTACTATTTGTGTGTTTTAGAGAAGAAATTGGGAAGCAAAGAAAATTAAAGAAAGATGATTCTTACACTGCTCGAGTAAAGGCAATGTTTCTGCAAAAAAACACAGCTCTGTGGGTGGGGACTGGTGGAGGACACATTTTGCTTATTGATCTATCAACTCGACGACCAATACGAATAATTTCTAGTTTCTGTGACTCTATTCGATGCATGGTTCCAACTCAGCTTGGTAGGTCATAAAAATACAAAAGTTTTTATTATGTATTGGTTTTAGTATTTTATTTTTATTTGGTATAAATATTTCCTCTCCAGAACAATATGAATCAGTGGTTAACAGATCCTTACAGATCTTTAAATTTGTCAATTTATAAATTAATAATTTTTTTAAGCTTGGATTTCATTTGCAAGAATTCCTGCCCACACACATAATTTAAAAGTACAATTAATAAAAGCTATGTTATAATTGTATACTCTGTTGAAGGGCTTTCATTGCCTCTTTCTTGCATATAAACAGTAATGTTAACATGCAGAGTATGGCCAGCTTAAACTGTGCTCTTGATATTTTTTTAGATATAGCATCATATAAAATTTTGCCTTTTAAATATTTATTTATCTTTTCTTGTTGTAGATAAAGGAAGTGTAAAGAATAATGAAACTATATAATAGTAGAATGATATATATTTTTTATCTACCATACACAACATTTTTATTTACAGATTCCTATGACAACTATGACAATAAAATTTTATTAAAAGCAAACTCTGACTATTTACAGTGAAACAAGCATTCTCCCATAGATAACATTACATTAATACAAATATAATTTCAGTAGTGTCCTGTGCGTGAAGTCTCACGAGTTCAAGTCAAACTCCAGTGATTATGATAAAAAAAAAAATGCCTATACTTAACATTACAGTGAAAAAAATCTCCACCATCTCCGGAGATTTAAATCGCCAGAGATGGAGGCTGCCTAAAATGCCTATACTTAACATTACAATGAAAAAAATCGCCTCCATCTCCGGAGATTTAAATCTCTGGTAAACACATCTCCAGAGTTTCAAAATCGACATGCAAAATCGCCTTTTAGTAAATGCTGAGATTTAATTCTCAAAGTCACCCCTCAACACAGGTGATGTCAGGCGATTTGCAGAGGCGATTTAAAGCGCCCCTTAGTAAATCTGGCCACTAATTGCTATAAAACATACAGTAAAATAGTAAAAATAAAACAAAAATTTTGCCATCCCAGTGTAGGAACAACAAATATGCTTTCATGATTAATGTAGACCATAATGTTTTCTTTTCTTCTGTTCTTGTTCTGTTGCAGAAATTCAGTGTTTTCTTTCTGTGTGGGATACTAATTGTCCACATGAAGTTCAAAACCTTAAAAAACACTATGAAATTAGACAAGAGCTGGCAGAAAAAGCACGAGGATTAGCAATGGAATGATAAACCAATGGTAAATTAATATATAAATATTTTTATATCATAAATAGATAAATTAATATATAAATCTTTTTATATCATAAATAGATGGTAGTATTGGTTATTTATAAACCATTCATTACACTAACAAAGATTCAATTACACGTAATGGGGTAGATCCAGAACTACGTCCATCTTCCATGGACGGACGTAATTCAATGAACATTAGCTACTGCGCATGCGTAGTAGCTATTCTACGTAATCTGCGTATCGTTTCGATATGTAGATTGCGTAAATGCGGTCTAAAAGATCCGGCCCAATGTGCATTCTGCAATGTCTGAACAGTTTCCCCTTTACCCTGTAGGTATGCAGAGAAGTATATTTAAAGTCAGGAATAAGCATACCCAGCACCATTTTATTGATCTCCCTATGAATAAGACTTTCTTTAGTGTACACAACATTAGATAATTATAGGAACTTATAGGTATGTGTTGTAATAATAGGTACTTTATAGTGAAAAGATCATCTGACCTATATCCATTTGATTTTTTTCAAATATCTTAGCATAGGCATAGCATAGGAAGACATAGCAAATATAGCTCAAAGAGATAAAGCAATCATAGTTTAAAGTTCACTTAGCAACAAATATGTAAAATATACACCTGTTTATACATTACTTCTGGAAGACTCAGTTGTCTTATGTAACAACTTCCTTACTTCTTAATTACTGCGAGTGCTCACTCCAGTACGTTGGAAGAACTACCAGGAAACTGAGGGAACGCTGGAGTGAACACTTGCGTAACATCAGGAAGGGGATTGACACAGGTTTAACAGTGTACACTTTTATTTTATTTTATTTTATTTTTGAGCAAAGGAATACAATATGGGGAAAGTTAGGAACACCACACCACGTACTCTGTATGAGTATGTATTACACGCTAGTTGGTATGTAAGGACCAGCTAAGACAGGAAAGAGTTGCTTACGGGGAGAAAACAAAGTAATACAGAGGAGGCTGACAAAAAGTAAGGAAGAGATTGAAAACTTAGGAGAATCAGGATTAAACAAAACTAACATTGTGAAGAGTAATGATCGTGGGAGATACAGGAGAAGAATGTAGATGTATGAGGGATAAAAAAATTTAGAAGAACAATTCATCCATGGGAGTGCAAGAGGTAATGAACGGTGACTTGGAAGAACTGCCCATACATCTTAATTACATAGATCTAAATAAAATAAGGAAACATATAGGCCATATAGGACCACATGAAAAAACAGAAAAGATGCCGCTAAAAGAGCGTGGATCAAATGAAAAAGACCTACAAATGGGGGATCGCGATCAACAGGTAGAAGGAGGAATGGGATATAGTTCCATAATAGAATAGGAAGAATAATACATTTTCAGAAATAGAAAGAAAGGTTTGAGTAAAAGAATTAAGAAAGGACAATGCAGTAAAAGTCCGTGTAGTCAGAGCCCGTGGTGATGACGTCAACCACGTGTTAAAAGGCGAGGGAATCCATCCGGGAGCTATTCCTTGAAAAATGGCACAGAGTGTGCCTGAAACGCGTTGGAGAGGAGGTGTTTTACTTTTTTATTACATCCATTACCAGCAGGGAACCTTCTTCTCATTTTCTATCAGCCAGTGAGTGGGCCCATAATTTACTGGTTGGTTCTATAAAGTATATACCATCTTAGAGGATAGGTTCTAATGTCTGACTAAAGGTGTAGTTCAGTATCCCCTCACCCGGGATTTGAAGGGGATTCCCCGAAAATAAGAAAATTGAAGCTGTTTTTTATGAATTTTTATTGTTATTTTATTAAAGTTTTTGGGAGGATTTTACCCTTGATTAGGAGTGGTGTTTGGGGGTAACACTGTGCAGATGGTTGGGGCCAGCTTCCCCGCCGACGGAGGATACGGTGTTCCCTGGAAAAGGAGTGAAACAACAATCACAGATAACTCAATAAGAGCCATAACGGAGAGGACTTAGAGTGTGAGTATATTACTTACCTTTGATCATAGCTGTGCCAAACGATATTCACCCAGGACCACATCCTGGTTTTTTCTTTTTGGGACACGGAGGGTAACCGGAAGAACAAAGGAGGAAAAGGTCCGGAAGAATTCACTGAGGATCATCTAAATTCAGGAGAAGGCTCTTGTGGAGAAGAATAAAAGTGTAAGTGTCACTTACCTGAAACTTACCGTAGTGCTGAGCGTTACTGCCTTAGATTGCGGTGTTTTTTCTTTTCCAAGTTGGTGGGAGTGGAGGATCGGACCGGGTGAGAGGAAATCACATCAAGGAGCATTCTCGGAGGCACGGCGCAATAGGAATTTTCTGCATTACAAACAAGAGGAGAATAATGTGAGTAGGGGGATTACCCTCTTTTTATATTCATACATCTACTGATAATACTACACAAAGGATTTTTCTTGTTGTTTTCTCGGAGGGACTGAAAATTGTATGGGAAAAGGATTTTGTGGTAGAAAAACCAAGAATTGTGGAAGGACTGTAAGACGTTTGGAGGAAAAAAAGGAAAAAAAGTATTTACATCAATTCATTGCCTTTTTCATGC
>WWET01001505.1:99037-114668 GCA_011038615.1 Limnodynastes dumerilii | reverse complement strand
AATAAATGGCAGAATATATACTAAAAAAATTATATTTGTGCTTAAATATTGGTGGTAGCATTTTGGGTTAATATATCTTATCCCACTCTATAACCCAATGCTTAGACAATTACCTATCATAACCTACACCTAAGGTGGCCATACACTGGAGCGATTGTCGAAAATCGCATGAATTCGCCGATAATCTTGACGGTTTTTCCGCTAGAGTCCCTCATGGTAATGGCACCATACATTACATGTTTTTCATTCGATAATCATATGAAAGTTGAAAAAAAAACGGTGATTTTTAGCATTAGTTTTGTCGTCATAAATAAATCGCTTTTGCGATTTTCTGTTAAAATTAACATAAAGGGCAGTTGTTAACGTGGGTTTTACTGACGTAGATGATAGGAAGTAGTCATATAAATTCCTGTTGTAGCTAGCTCTTTGTTCTTTGATGGATGCAAAAACAAGAGGTCTTGGAATATTCGCCTTTCTATGGTTATTCTAACGCAGCAAAAAGAGAGAAAAAGGAGAAATAATCGTCGCCGTCGTAAATGTTGGGCGAAGGAACAGCTAAAGAAAAGGGAATCATTTTCTCATATTTCACTCTTACAAGGAAAGGGGGCCTGCATATATAAGCAGGTAGCAAGAGACCTGCATAATAGTTCCTTCCAACAAATCCATGTTCCACAGCAGTAGAGGATCAAGGGGGGTCTGCATATATAAGCAGGTATATAACCTATGACGGTGCATCAAATTTCCCAGTTCACATCATAGTTCCTTCCAACAAATCCATGTTCCACAGCAGTGGATGATCAGGAAGAGACCTGCATATATAAGGTGGTATTTATGCATTGAAGGTTCATGACAGGAGACAGTTCATTTGCATAAGCATGCCTCAATATAAATTTATTGCCGAAGATTTGTAAATTATCGTTAAAAGCACATACACTATGCGATTTTACCCAAAATCTAGAGCTGGAACGATTTAAATCAAACATGTCAAAAGATCAAATAATCATACAAGAGGCCTTTCTGGACGATTATTGAATGTTCGTCCAAAAAATCGCTACCATACACTTGAGCGATAATTTGGGTCCTCCTGCGATAATTGAAGGCTCGGCCCCATAATAGCTCTAGTGTATGGACAGCTTTAGGGCTAGATTTACGATTAACCATTAACAGTGGAAATGTTGTCAATAGCAACCAATGAAGTTCTAGCTTTCACTTTCCTATTACATACTGGAGAATGTTAGCTAGACTCTGATAGAGTCTCCACTCCACTTTTTCCTCAATTTAGTAAATATAAGCCTTAGACACCAGCACAAGGGTTCCTAATTAGGGTACAGGGCCCGATCCAGACCCTCCAAACGTGCAGGGGTCTGTCCATACGAGAGAGAGAGGGGAGTGCACCCCCCCCTGTCACTCCCCACTCTTGTGTGTGCTTTATGGCAGCTTATGCTACTATAAGGCAACCTTAATGTAATTGTGCTCATCAGCCCCCTTCCACACTGTACATTTTGCATGCTTCCCTCCACCCACTCTAGCAGACGAAGGGGAAGCACAGCCCATTTCTGAGTAAATTGGTCGGACGGAACAAAAGTTCCGTACGAGTTTTGCAGCGCTAGGGTTACTATCGTAACCCTAGCGTAACATCTGGAGGGTGCATGCGCCCTCCAGTGAAAACAGGCCACTCACACACGTTGTGTACGTAAGTGACCTGTCGGTTGCAGGTCTGGATGCGGCCCCTAGTTCTGAATTGGGGTTGCAAACAGCTTATTATTTGATGTGTGAATTGCAGTTAGAAGGAAGTGAATGGAATTGTGGAAATGTATGGAATCTAGTTAAATAATAATTTTAGTGTATAATATATTTTATTTAATATAGAATATAACATTTATTATAGTGTAAGGACTTTAAATTGTCTCCATAATTTGTATGGTAAACATCAAATTAAAATAAGAAAAACGGGGAGAAAAAACTATGTACCCATACTTCATATATCTATTTAGGTTTTCATCTAAAAACAGTTGAGGATGTGCACTGATAAAAAATAAGTAGAAAAAGCTAAATAGAAAGGGGGATTCTTAAATATCACAACTACCTAATAGACACAAACTTAAAGTAAACACAAAGTAAAAAAGCAGAATGCTGAAGGGTGGTGCTGCCCACCAGATGCAAAGTAGAAACAAATAAGCAATTTAATGAAATCAGCTGTACTAATTATAAGATTTTGGAAAACACAACTCAAAATCAGAAATAGCAATATATATTGATTTAAAATAAAAAAAAATATTAAAATAATAAATTAGATGAAACTAATTGAACCACAGTAAATTTTTTATGCAAATAAATGCATTAAAAATGAGTGGAAAAAATTAGGAGATGGTGATTATTGGTACCAAACGGCTGCAGGGAATCCATCAGATACCGGGAGCTGAACAGACTAAAATGAACTAAACTGTGTGCAGATAACCAAAGCTGTCGTTGGTTATAATTAGAATAATAAAATGTATGCCCTTGTGCTGGGAAAGCCTACGGTTTGTACTGCCGCAGCATATACCCTTTTGCAATAAAGTTTTTATTATTTATTATCTAAAACTCCTTACAAATACTGGGCCTGATCCAGACTTAATATAATTTTATGTAAGTGCCGAACTACAGAGAATAATGCACTCCCCTCCTACGTAACTTAGCTGACTTACGTGTTCAGAACTCTGCCTTAACTTTTCCTTGCATATCTGAGGTCATACATAATGCCTTGTCATACGTAATTGCCTAACCCAGCCCACACTGTACAATTTAAATGCCTTTCTCTACCAACAATGCGTATATTCAGCTTCTGTAGGGATGTCACGTCCTATCATATGGAGTTACATACAAGTTATGTAGTTAGTATGATCAGAGTTATGATGGCTGTCGCTATTAAGGCAGGCCCATTTATCCTAGTTAGAATAATGCCTGAGTATACTTTGCAGCAATATGCTTCTATTCAGGCATTAAAAAAACTATAATATACTGTATGAACCAAACTTTTGTTAATTCATGAAATCAGTCATAAATTTGTTCTTTCTTTGTTTTTTTTATGTGTAGGACGTTGTTTATATGAAAATAGGGCCATTTATTCATAGAAAATAGCCTGTGTCTTACACTTACACCATTCCCTGACATGGTCAAGATTTTGGAAGAAGTGCAAGGACTGTGGGCTTATCCTGTGACTAGCTGAAGCACTAAAACCACCTTCTCATTTAATTGTCGTAAAACACCCCAATCCACTAGCACAGAGCACATGGATGTAGTCAAAAGTGAATAGGCAGCTTTCTGTGCTCGATATGTTCTGCACATGCACAGAGTGCGGTTTCCACTGCACTTCTGCATAAAAAATAGATGGAAGTGCAGCTCTGGATAATATAAGACCATGGGCCAGATTTACTAAGCTGCGGGTTTGGGAAAGTGGAGATGTTGCCTATAGCAACCAGTCAGATTCTAGCTCTCACTTTATTTTTACATATTAAAGACTGTCAGCTAAAATGGTTGCTATTGGCAACATCTCCACTTTTCCGCAATTTATTAAATCTTGCCCCATATCTTATAACTATTGATGCTGATTTACATTATAGGTTTTGTCAGGTTTTTTTTAAAGAAAACATAATTCAGGTTTTTTAATCTGACCTATATAAGAACCACCCAGAAGGAATGGAAGTACCCCTAGCACTTGCCAGAACATGATATATAGCAACAAACAGTTGTTATTCCAATAAACAAAAGTAATAACTTTACATATGGTTGTGCAAAGCAAATTCAATGACTAGTTTTATAAAGTGATAGTAAGTTCACAGATCTGTCCTACAAATTTGCAGCTCCACAGCCTTGTTTTTTGTATTATTATTATTATTATTAGCCAAATATTATAATATATAGAGTCTAAATACATTGTTGCATTAAATCAGATACATTTGCCAACACATAAGCATGTGGTCAGTAGAATTCTATGCATCACTATTTACATTTAAAATTAGCATTTGACATTTTCTCTACTTGGTGAGTGAACTATTTTCTGGCACATCTATTTGCATAATTGACAAACGAACATATCTTAACCATTTGTCCCTTCAAAAGGGTATCCATTTTGGCAAGAGATTTAATCAGTTAACACTGCTCTTCATTACCATACATTTCTTCTGTATTTATAACTATATGTATAAATATAATGAGTTTGTTGGATTTCATATAGACCTGTATACCTGTTGCCTTGGAAAACGTATACATGCTGATTTTGAACTCCTTAAGACCAGAAGGAACAGAAGATAGGGAATACCCTTTACTAACTCTGAAGTGCCTATCACTGATCAAAACACAATACTATGCAAAATGATAAGATGAGCAGTAGCTACCAGGCTTAAGATAAAATTGTTGTCACATTTAAATAAGAAAACAGTTTAATCCAGTTGGGAACCAATATAAATACTGAACATGGCAAATGCTTTCTGAAAGGAACAAGGCACAACATATACTTCATTTCTGTATTAGACATTACAGGTAAGAATTTACAGTATATCTAATTGCAAGCTTGTGTTTATACCATCTCCACACTTTGTCTGTTTTTAATACAGGGACATTGTTTGATCCAGTGCTTAATGTGTGCTATTGGTTCCTATATTTGTTGTGCATATCTATTTTCATGGTGTCATTGCTGCATCATACCCTCTTGTTATTCATTTTTATGGTATATTAACATAATAAATATATTTTTATAAATATTGTACCTGTTGAGATTCTACCAGTTAATTTTTAGCGCTCATCCCATTTTTTATCATCTATCTCAAAAAAGTAAATATAGAAAAGTTTCAGTACTGTGTGATGTAAATTTAGCATTTGAAATGTACTGAATATATGCCAGAAATAGGGAACTTTTTACGGAAGTGTCCTAAGGTTACAATGTTGCTAGTTGAATTGTCATAAATTCATTTGGGGATTGTTAGATACTGTGCTATTGATTAAATCATTTGTTCATTACAGCAGCCAATAAGTAAGCCTAATAATATTGCTATTCTCACTTCAACACTGTACATACATTTTAATTGTATGACCAACTTTGCTATACAAGCAACTTCTTTACTAGTTTGTTTGACATTTGGAATATCTTCAGTAATTAGACAGATTGACCTTCTTTACAGACAGACTAAAAGAGATAGCATATATATAAATTTTGCTGCTAAAGATATAAGTGGCTAGGAAAATATTTAATGCATACATGTATTTAAAATGCTTCCCACATATTTTAATTGAATATTTTAAAAAGCCTACAGCCAATGGTTTGTACAGAAAAGTCTTGCAATATATGTTGTAATTCATTTAGAAAAAAATGGTTTTAAAATTGTTTCATAACAGTTAAAACCAACACAACATACATATCAATAAATCCTATGATTTTTTAATAATTGTTAATTATGATATTACACAGTTAAATTTCACTTTGTTACATTTAGAGAACATTTATGAAAGCTTGAAGCAGAATAACAATAATACGCAGTTGTTTATTATATTTTTAAATAAGAAAAAAAAGCAAAGACACCGTTAGTGTGATTGATCTGAACTAGAGAATTCCTCCCTCTTCTCAATCCATTCCTAGGTTGACAGTTGACATTTGACAGTTGTGTTGCCAAATCTATATGCAGCTGACTATGTCATTTATCATAGAAGAAATATTTGGTTTAGTGAAACTATTACATTTTGAGGACCGTAGTAACTTTATATTTCAGAATGGAAATCCATTAGGCATGGACCTCAATTCCGTGCTTAGTGACTTACGAAGGGACGTGCCAGTCCTCTGTAAGTAGGAAGTTAAGTAAATGTGAGTGGGGGGGAGGCATTTAAATGGCCTATTAAGAATGTACTCACGTACCTAAACAACTTTAGCACAAATATACTCATGGGAAGTTAAGGTTGCCCTATTGTGGCGGAAGTCTGTAAGTATGTGGGGAGTGTCATGGGAGTTGCCTTGCCACTTAGGTGCGTATTTTTGTGGATACGTGCGTACTTAGTTTACTCGTAAGTGGGAATAAGGTCCTGATTCTTTCAGTACAGGGGATATTAGGTCAAAAGGCTTTCTACACATTAGTAGTATCAGGGCCGAATTATCTACAAGGCAACCTAGGCACCCGCTTAGGGCCTGGCGAGCACCAGGGGCCCAGGATCTTGCACTGTTAAGCACCCTTGCAGCCTTATCAAACAAGAGCTGTCATTTCCACCATGCAGGATCCCTTGGGAGGAACCAAAACGGCATCTTGCTTAGGGCCCCATGAGTTTTAAATCCATCCTTGAGTAGTATTATCAAAATGTACAAAATTCTATAAAAATCTCCAAATGATAATTGGATTGGCTGTACTACAATGTTCACTGTTATTTCTATAATAAGTCTTAACATATTTTACATAAAATATAGCATCTATAATGTGAAGGATTGTTTAAAAATGAAACGCATCTTTACAGTTACTATTGTGTATTCAAAAACACTTTCTTTTCCTTTCTGTACAGCTGTGAACAATCTTTGGTTTCAAGTAAAAACATTTTTACAATTTTTCTATTTACAACTTATACAATGGAGGTATTTTACATCTCTGTAGTGACAATGGCAATGTTTTACATAGCACACATAATGTCTTTTTGCCGTGCAATTAAACCTAGACCACCACCAAGTGCACATTCTCCTTTTGTTTCTATATGGAATGCCCCAACAGAACTCTGCATCAGAAAATTCAGAGTTCCTATTGATGTTCAGTTTTTTGACATTGTGGGAAGCACACTGCCGACTGCCACAGGTCAGAACATTACTTTATTCTACACTGACAGACTAGGCTACTATCCCTACATAGACCCTGCATCTAGAATCAGTTACAACGGTGGCATACCCCAACTGACCAATATGGAAGAACACCTAAAAAAGGCTACAGATGATGTCTTCCGTTATATACCATCAGAAACACAAACAGGACTTGCTGTAATTGACTGGGAGGACTGGAGACCAATATGGATTAGAAACTGGGCTTCTAAGGACATATATAAGAGACAATCCATTGAATTTGTTCAACAAAAAGATCTAACGCTTAGTTTGCGTAACGCAGAATCTTTGGCTGTATTAGAATTTGAAGCATCAGCAAGACGCCTCATGCTAAACACTCTCAAACTTGGAAAACAACTCAGGCCAAATTACCTTTGGGGATTCTACCTTTTTCCTAACTGTCAAAACTATGATTATAAACAGTTACAGAACACTCATAGTTACACTGGGCAGTGCCCTCATATTGAAAGACTGAGAAATGATAAACTCAGGTGGTTGTGGAAAGAAAGCACAGCATTATTTCCAAACATGTATCTTGAGAGGACACTGAGGTCTTCACAGCTGGCTGCACTGTTTACTCGTCACCGCATCCAAGAAGCTAAAAGATTATCTGGACTGTCAAAGTTGGGACACTCCTTACCAATGTATGTTTACACCCGGCCTGTATTTACTGATTATCCTGAGGAATATCTAACGCAGGTTAGTGCAGATTTTTTACACTTGAAAATGATTCTTTATTTTATATTTTAATACTAGGATTTGACTAATTCTTCTTATTTGAAATTATTGGGCTAGAATATATTAAATTAAATTCAGGGAAATATGATCTTCCTAATTTTAACAACCAAAACTAAAATGTATTTTATTATACTTACAATTTACCCTTCTTTCAAAGCACTTTTAAAGAACCTCTTTATAACATTTTAGAATATTGGGCCGGATACAGACATAAGATCAATATTTGCAACACAGGCTAACAAATTCATATGTGCCAAAGAGTGGAAACCCCCTGTGCCCCCCTCACATGTATGACCCTAAGGCATGCAGAACCCTACCTTAAGTTTCCACATCCGGAATTGCAACGTACAGAATGTAGGAGCATACATAAAGGTTTAGCTAAGCCGTTACATATGGTGAATAGGCCATCAGTCAGAATAAATGCACAGCAACTTGAACACGCTGTGTAACGTCTGCTGTCCTTAGTAATCCTGTCCTGACCACTGTTTTTATATTGTTTTTGGGTTACTTCAAAGGACAAGTAATTATATGCAGAAAAATAGAAAAACAGAACATCATTTTTCTAAACAAACAATCGTCTTTCTTTACTATTACATCACGTGCTATTCGATCATACTATTTGTCATCCAATGTTCATTTTCATCATTAGATTTGTTTAATAAGAAAAAGAAAACTTTTGTGTAGAGAAATGAAAGAAAAGGAAATGAAAGAAAAGAAAAACACATAACACATCCACAGCAGAATACACAAAACATTAACAATGTAATAATGAGAAGTACACAGTGGCACTTCTAATCAAGTACTCTGATCTCAAATTTCTGAAGAAATTACATTTTGAGTACTTTCATTAGCTTAAATGTGGAAATGTCTGAGAACAGAGGGCCTGATCCAGACCTACACCTGCTTAGGTTTTTACGCTCAGCGTAGTCGTAAATACGCTGTTTTCCACGTTCTGTGCATGCACGCGGCAGATGTTACGACCAGAAACTCTGAACGTACTTACGACAGTTCCCACAGCGTGACTGTGAATGAAGGGGCGTGCAAGCCATACGACACCCGTAATTATGCTTCGGAGGCGGGGTGAGGCATGTAAATGGTACAGTATGGGCGTGCTAAGCGCCACAACTACATATGGAGCCTATGGACACCCGCGGTTAAGCTTAGAGAAGATAGGGTAGGGTTTGGTCAGCGTAAGAAGGCATAATAAATACGGACGACTGAGGGGAGTGCCTAGGGGAGTGCTTCGTAGGTACGCTGGAGTAAATATGCTACGCACAAGGGCGTATTATTGGCGAAGGTCTGGATCAGGCCCAGTGTCTCTGTAGTTTTACCTTCACTGCTATTTATTCAGGTAAAGTAAACCATTTAAAAATGTGTCCAAAGCTAATTAAAATTCCCCTGGGTTTCCAAATCAGAGCAAATGTTTATTTTGGACATTTTTTTTGGGCAGCATAGAGGGTGATCGTAATATAACTGCTCTAATCGAATTATAATATGGGGCAATACATAAAGCTTATTCTGGGAAACTGATGCTATTTATAATAGGGCAATCTCTGGAGTAAAACTGGAAAATGAAACTAGAGTATTAAAGGCTTCGGAGATTTAATTAAAAGGAGAAAGATGCCTCCACAAGTGCACAGCTGTACCAAAACAACATGAAGCACGATACACATATTTTCTTGAATTTGGAGGATTAGATATGCCTTATTTAGCATATTGTTATATTTTTAGTGTGATTTAAAGAGGGCAGGGGTTCATATGTTCCCATGGTACCTTGATTTATCTTGGTTAGACCAGGGTTGCCTACTTTTTAAGGCTTCCCCCGGGGAGAACCCGGAGGGAAGCCATAGATTGCTACAAGGGGTTTGGGCTTAATGACGCGATTTATGCAAATCGCGTCATTAAGCCCTGTCCCCTGCCAATCATTCATGTAATCTCATTCATGTAATCTCTAGCGTTACATGGGATGGATGGGGCTTGATGATGTCATCAAGCCCTGTCCATCCCTAGTAACTCTAGGGATTACAGTTGTAATTGAAAGCTGGTCGGGGCTTTCGGGAGCTTTGCCAGCTCTCCCGGGATACCAGGAGAACTGGACAAATTTCTGGAGTCTCCCGGATATTCCGGGAGAGTCGGCAACCCTGGGCTAGACAGTTTGAAAACTGTTTATTGGGAAGTTTACCTTTTGTATAAAATTTAGCATTAGCACACAAGAGGGAAAGACAGGTAGATTTTCTAAAAAATATTTCAGGTGATGTAAAGTCAGGTTAGCAGTATAGGAAAGCTTTGAGAAAAGTAAGTCAGATGCTTAGATGCATATAGAGAGTAATCAGTAGTAGAAAGAAGTTATAATGCCACTGTATAGATAATTGAAACTGCCTCCTGTAGAACAGTGTGTATAGTTCTGGATTCTATTTCTCCAGAAGGATATAAATTCATTAAGGCCTATGCAAAAAGGGAATAGTTTGGAGCAGAAAATAGAAGGGTGGGGGAATAAAAACATATGCAAAATATGAAGGGTTTTCATAAGGTACAGGATTTAAGCATTCATTAAAGGAAGAGACGTATTAGAACAGAAGGACATGCACTGAAACTGGTGGGAAGAAGGTTTAGAGAAAATCTCAAAGGTTAAAAGTAGAGGGGCCAAGTGGTTTTTATCTGCTGTCATTTTGTTTTTATGTTTAGCTCCACCATGTGAGGTGTTCTATTTGTACATATGTACATAATTAATAGATTGCTATGGTAACCAAGACATTTATGTAGAATTTAAAACATAAAAATTTGGGATTAAAATACAATATCTTTTGTTTTATCTATAGATGCATTAAATACATGTGTTGTTTTTTTTTCTCCAGCTTGATCTTGTTAATACAATTGGGGAGAGTGCAGCTTTAGGAGCCACTGGATTTGTAATGTGGGGAAATGTAAACATGACCCGGAGCATGGTATGTAATCAAGATCAGAATTAGAATATCTATTTGAAATCATAAAATCTCATATATACATTTGGACACTGATTCAGGTGAATTTTAACCCCTTGTTTGCATTTGCCAATTAACAACAAAATGAGATAAACTTCCCATTCATGCAATGCAAATAGCCCCACACCCATGAAATACACACAATGATATAATTGCATGCTATCACACTATAAGGAGATGCAGTATTCAAATGATGTGAACAAAGTTATAAACTGACATAGACGTTAAAAATAAAAAATAGATAACCACAACACATGAATTTTAACTATTACTTGTATGAATGTTGCCTGCGTCATCAGCCTAATAGCATTCATACATTTTTATTTTAATAATAGTCATCTTAAACTGAGTCAAAAACCTAGGACCAGATTCAGATTTCCATGTGACTTATGTAAATCGCACTTTCCAAAGAAATTCTGGGCATGTTAGAACCCTCACCTTAACTTCTCTGCACGTATCTGCAGATCTGTGCGGAATTGCTGGTTTCCTCCCCCAACACTTAATTACCATGCGTAACCCCACCATTTAGGCATGTGGATCTTAAGCGGCAGCATCTTCTACAGAAGTTCTTCCGTATGGAAACAAAATCCGTACAGAAGAACTTATGGTATGTTACATCTGGCACATGCATGCACAGGGCTGCCATCTAGGGGGGACAGCCGGGATTACTGTCCCAGACCCGGACCTGATAGGGGCCCGCCAATACTTACCTAGCTCAGTAGCAGCAGGTATCGGCGGTATCCTACTGCCGATACTTGCTGTTCAGAGCTATTTAGTAGCCGGCCCGCTGCTAAAGCGTGTCATCAACTACGTCACATAGGGGGCAGGGCCCCGTGGCTGGGTCCTGGACCCCGCATGTGATGACGGCAGCCCTGATGTTATATGTTAAAAGGACTTACTCAGGAGACTTGCGTAAGTCCCCTTAATAGCCCAATTGTGAATTAGGATCATAATGTCTACTGTTAAGTGATAAACAAAATAAGTATTGCATTTTAACTATACAGGATCTTAAAAGTACATTTTTTAAAACTTGATCTTTATTTCGAGCTTATGTTAATTTTTTTTTCATTTTCTGTGTTTTGTTTTAGAACACATGCATAAGTTTGAATACCTACATCATCAATATCCTTAACCCGTATGTAATTAATGTGTCATTATCTGCTAAACTCTGCAGTGCAGTTATGTGCCAAAACAGTGGTGTATGCACTCGCAAGGCATGGAATACAAACACATACCTTCATCTGAATCAAACAAACTTTGCCATAAAACGTCATATAGGTACTTATAACGTGACGGGAAGTCCAAGTCTAGAAGATCTTAAATACTTCTCAGAAAACTTTAAATGCCACTGCTATATTGGACACAAATGCAGAGAACTTCCAGAAATAAAGGAAATTTTACCAATGAAGGTTTGTATAGCAGGGAACATCTGTATAAGTTTGAGGAAAAAAATAACATTTTAAACTTATTGATTTATTATCTAGGGCACTTAAACGTAAAACAATTATCAAAGTTGAAATATAGAATTGGTTTTACAGAAATTTAGAAGTGAGTGTAAATTGAGTGTTTTTCAATTAAAATGAAAGGAAAAGTATTCGTATTCCCAAACTATACTTGTTATTATGGTATTTAATAAATCATGTTTATTATAATCTCTTATTGTAATTTACAAACAATTATTTGTTATAGTGAACAAATAGATTTGATCACTAAATACAACGCTTACAATAACCTTACAATAACCAGCGCTAATGTATAGTATCTATAGAATACTAATATTCTTTTGCAATTTTACTGACATATTTCTTATTGTAATTAAAATTTTTCATTTCACTGTGTATTACTTTAGTTTGCTACACTTTCAACATTTATTATTTTCTATTTAAAACAGATTTAGTGTGACGTAAAAATGTAATGCATGCCCTTGACCAAGCAGAAAGATAGTTGCAGTGGCGTATCTATCATGGGTGCGGAGTTTGCATTGCACACGGGCCCCCGCAGACAAGGGGGCCGCTCGTTACACTCACCCTGCACCCTAGTACCTGTCTTTCCTGTGATTAATGCGGCTCCTGCCCGACTGTCTATTTCTCCCATCTGTTCTATTTAATAGACTCTATTTATTAGATAGAATAGATGGGAGAAATAGACAGCTAGGAGGGATACTGGGGGATGTAACACATGATGAGATTTACTGGGGGGAGCTGGACACATGATGAGGGATACTATGGGACTGAACACATGAGGGATACTGGGGGACTGGACACATGATGTGGGATACTAGGGGACTGGACACATGATGAGGGATACTGGGGGGCCTATGGCATGCATCCTGCACCCAGGGTTAGCAGGGGAAGGGGGGCCATTCGGCAGCTATTTCTTCCCTCTAAGATCTTCTGGAGGGAAGATATAAATGCCGAATGAGCCCCTCTTCCCCTGCGGTGGGACTGCCCCTATTCGCGAGCCGAAAAGGGGACGGGGCTTACAGTGCAGTTAGGCCCGCCCCTTTTAAGGTCCGTGAATCGGGGCAGTCCTGTCTCAGGTGGGGGGGAGGGCCATGTACAAATCCTGCACAGGGGCCCCCTCATTTCTAGAAACACCCCTGGATAGTTGTGTACTGTAAAACCAAATAATTGTAGTTGTTATCTAGAGAACGGGGTAAGAACATTTGAAACAACATTTTAAAAATAATATTAAGTTGTGATTGTGCTGGAATTTCAGTATGGCACTTTGTGATTAAAAAGGCTGTTGATAAGATTAGTAGTGTAATAGAAATTCTTGGCAGCCTGTTCGTGGCATTGTAAAGTTGTTAAATTTTGTTTTACACAGTAGTGATAACTATAAGGCTTGTCTCTAGAATAGACAGTAAGCTGAAAAATGTTGATACACTTTCCATTTTATTTCATACATGCATGTAAGTATATACAGACTTCATTAGTTAGAGTATCTTTATTGTATAAATGCTTGTCTTTAATTGAATTATACCTAATAGTGTAATATGTTTAAATGCAGGAGTAAAATAATCATCTGAGTTGTGTAAGCAGGCAGCTTGAGTATTTAACTTTTCTAAATCTACAGAAGGTTAAAAAAAACAGTGAAATGATGGTATGCTTTCCAAAGCAGATAGACGCTTACTACTGTGGCATTTTCTGGAATATTTCTGATTCAATACAATAATTCACACTATCCCTGTCACAGGACTTTGCAATATGGTTTGCTGCCAACGTGACCCATTGCCTGTTGCAGTAATACTATTGGGATTGAACCATATCACTATCTCTTGGCTGATTCATAGGGTTTGTATATAGAGACAGAAAAGTGGGTCATTTTGACAGTGACATATATATTTTTTGATACAGTGATGGTTCTAGCAAGCCTTCAGTGCAAAACTCAGGATTTTAAAAGGAGTCTCCAATGCTTGTAACACATGTGTGGATATTCAGTATTAGGTGTCTAATTATAGCACATTCTATAATGAATGTGATTTATATTAGGTTTTGGGAATGGCACACTATATAAGGTATATAATATCCCATTCACAGACCTGTAATATTTCACAGACCTGTAATATTTATATTATAGTATGTGCTATTCCCAAACCCATTATATACAATATGTCACTTAAACTGGTGCAACACCAGAAGTGCTAAAGGGAACCTAATACCATATTATATATAACATATCAATGAAATATAACAAAAATTAACAAAAAGTTTTAAAGTGTTACTTCAGGTGTGTTCAGGAGCTTGAGGTCATATACACTGTAGGATAGGGAATATGTATTTCCAAGATGCTTATCAAACGCATTCCGGTGGGGATACTTCTTTACACATCTATTAGCTCATCAGGATATTACATCTTCCCGAATAAGTTCTAGGAGATATATCTATATGCCTCCTCTAGGGAGGTGGCCGCTGCCTCCCCAATAGGTCAAAAATCAACCAAAACGGTATATTAGAATAGTGTTTCCTTTTCATTACAAATTAAAACTTTGTATAAAACTTCCTCAATATTCTTTAAAAAGGACTCATTAGTGGTAAATACCTTACAAGCACAAGCAGGGGCTCGATATTACCATGCAGGATGGAAAAAAGCCTGGGCCCGGGCAATATATGCCGGGGGATTTTCTGCCTGCATATAGGGCCCAGGCCCGGACTATTTTCATGTAAAATGTTTGTAACAATAAGATTTAGGGAAACTTCCTCACTTTTTATGGTAACAGTATACCTTGTACTGTGTGTAGCAGGTTTCCTGCGTGTTTCTTCTGTGTTGGGGTGCCTGCAGAATGAACAAAGTGTATTCCATGTGTGCCTATCTGGCATGCCAACAAAGCCATGCCCCTTTACCATCACCCACAAAGTCACATCCCCTTTTTCATGTTTTTATTTTTTTTAATTTTTTTTGTGAGGGCCGGTTCTAGGCTCCCAGAACCCCTCTGGGTGCATTACTGCAAGCCCTTTTAACAATAGACTTTTTAGACTTTTAGAATGCTGGTGCCTATAGAACTTCAAGTGTTTGCTCTCTCCAGACTTGAGATTTACTAATCTTCTGCTTTAAGTTGCCTCCATGCAAGCAGATCAGTGAAGTAAAAAAATTTTCAACACTACAGACACGAGTTATATATCGCACAAGGCACAAAAAAACATGCATAAAAAGTGCAACACTTTACAGCACAATGCAAAAGAGAGAAAAAGAAATGGGAGAAAATCATAATATGCATTAATAATATACATACAAGTATATAGATGAGTGAAATTACTCAAAGATCAGCACACATAGAGCTAAATCCAGACTTAAGAAGGAGCTTGAAATTAAGAGATTAAAGTTACTCCTGGGCTAAACCAAGTTTAAATAACAGTGTAATTAGTAAAGCTGGTCAGTATCTGTGTGCAATAAGAAATTCAAAGATATATCCAGCATGCAAAGAATACAATTAACTTGACTCCCCCTGCAATCAACATGGTTTAGCCCAGGAGTAACTAATTTCAGGCCCATAGGGCCTGATCCAGACCTACGCCGATGCGCTGTGCTTACTAAAGCACAGCGTATCGGCGTCCACTCTCCCCGACACTCCCCCTGTGCGGGCGTATTT
>WWET01001505.1:70977-98109 GCA_011038615.1 Limnodynastes dumerilii | reverse complement strand
GTTAGGGTAGCCTTCAGCCGGCGTAAGGAAGGGGCCATACGCCTGCACAGGGGGAGTATCGGGGTAAGTGAACGCCAATATGCTGTGCTTTAGTAAGCACAGCGCATCGGCGTAGTTCAGGATCAGGCCCATAGACACTAAAGGGAATAAACAATGAAGATAATTTAAGGAATATAATATGACAAAACTGAGCACAAAAAATGTAATTAAAATGCCAAAGGGAGTATCCAGCTCCCATTACATAACATGAAAGTAAAAAACATTTAAAATAAAAGAAGAGGGGAGTGCTGATACAGACTAATCGTTTATTAAATGAAAATTGATGCACAATAGATAAAACAAAACAATAAAATTAGAACTCTAAAAAATCATAAATGCATTATGGCTACACAGACTCTGGATATGAATATAAATATCCCCATAATTAGGGTTCGGCAATAGGTCTCTAGAATAAACTATGTGTAAGATGATTGCTGACGCACGATGAATGAGCTATATTCCAAATCAATTCCCGGGAATATGGAATGACTAACTCCAAACAAAATAAGTCCAAGGTAAAGTATGGTACCATACAAACGTTAAATAGTGGTATAATCAGATAGAGTCTGAGGCGACACAGCACTAATGAGCAGTGATAAAAATGTACTCAGTCCAATCCACTGTATATATTATAGTGATGGACAAACCGCCGTTGAAACCGAGGCACTGGTTATAGATGGATTACTAGTAAATACAAGCTCAGATGTACTCACAGGAGCGTCTGTACATGTACCGTTACAGTGGAACTTAGTAGGAATTGCAGAGCAGACAGTAAATTCACCAGTAGGTGTGCCGATGGGTATATAGGTCTGTCCCGCTATCGCAAGATAGCTGGTGGTAGCAAGGGAGGCAGGATCAGCTATGGTAAATGGTAAATGATATACTTTGCAGATTTCACATTTTTATCTGCACAATACAGAATAGTATATGATAACTACTTCAAGATATAAAATTATTTAATAAAATATTGTTGATTTTAACCATACTTATCACTGTCTGTCTGTCTGAAGGCGTGAGTGCACCTCTGATTTCCCTGTCTTCCTCTTTTTCTTGCTAATAGAAACCCACAGTAACAGTAGGAGCTAATTACAAGTAATAAACACGGAGTGAACACATCTACAGATTTTTTCAAGTTTAAAGGATAGCTTGCAACTGGTGTATACAAACCTCTCATATTCCACTGAGGAGTTGGCCAATGAGAAGATTCTCCAATAGATGGGGGGAGGAAGGCAGATGCAGCTGAAATGGGAGAAGCTGTGGAAAATCAATGTAGAACCAGGAGCAGATCCAAATCCCGACAAAGTGGATAGAGCCATGGGGACAGTATATGTACACTGTATGAGTCAAAATTAAATGGCAGAAAGGAGATGAACGAATACATTAATAGAAAGCTGTCAATAGCTCAGCATTTAACATCCATTGGTATGGGGGTAGACGACAAGGAAGTTTTGATGAAAATGTTGCAGAATCTGATGCCAGAATTTGATTTCCTAGTTGTAAATTGGCACTCCAATGATACCAAGCTGACAAGGAGACTGTGAGGGCTAAGCTACTGCAATTAAACAAAGGCCAAAATATTAATGTTTTATATGTCAAAAGATAGTGCACGTGGCTTATGAGTGTAGGCTAAAAAGGTCCAGTGTTGTGCAGAAAAACATGAAAACACCCAAATGAGTCAGCGTTAAATATTGTAGACAGCCACAGGAGAGACTACTTGTGTATGGATTCAGGGACCACAATGCACTTCACTAAAGTCATGTGAACCCATAACAGGTAAAGGGATTGCTGTTAAAGTCCTTACAGCCACAAAAGTAAGGAAAATAACAGTGCGCTTTTAAGAAGTGAGGGGGCCCTTGTGCAGGATTTGTACATGGCCCCCCACCCCTTACCTGAGACAGGACTGTCCCGATTCGTGGACTTCAAAAAGAGATAACAGGCTGATTTAAACCCCACCCCTTTTTCGGCCTGAAATCAGGAGAGTCCCACAGCAGGGGATGATGGGCTTATTTGGCATCTATATCTTCCCTCTGGGACATCTTGGAGGGAAGAAATAGATGCTGAATCGGCTCCCCTTTCTCTGCCAACCCTGATACTTGGGTGCAGGATGAATGCCACAGGGCCTCCTGTTCTGAGGGGCCCGTGTGCACTAAACACCCTGCACCCATTATAGATACACCTATGCAATGGTGGATTCTGATAGCAAGCAGTCTATGGAGCTGTGTGTGGCACAAGCAGCAAGGACATCTGGGGTACAACAATGGAGTAGATCCAGAACTACGTCCGTCTTCCATAGACGGACGTAATTCAATAAGTCTTTAGCCATCACCATCTTATATGTCTCCTGCATCATTATAGTCCCCCTTTATACATCTCCAGCCATCATTACAGCATCCCATATGTCTGTAGCCATCATTACAGCCCCCCATATATTTCCCTTAGCCATCATTACAACCCCCCTTATATGTCTCCAGCCATCATTACAGAAATCCCCCCTTATATGTCTCCAGCCATCATTACAGCCGCCCCATATGTCTCCAGCCATCATTACAACATACCCTTATATGTCTCCAGCCATCATTACAGCCGCCCCATATGTCTCCAGCCATCATTACAACCTCCCCTTATATGTCTCCAGCCATCATTACAGCACCACCCTTATATGTCTTCAGCCATCATTACAGCCACCCCCTTATATGTCTCCAGCCATCATTACAGTCTCCCCTTATATGTCTCCAGCTATCATTACAGACATCCCCTTATATGTCTTCATCCATCATTACAGCCCTCCACCCTTATGTCTCCAGCCATCATAGCAGACCCCCTCAGATTCAAGAACCATAAAACCACCATACAATAACATACTTTCTGTACTGGAGGCCAAATCATCTGTCAGATCACGCTGTTGCCGCTGCTGCAGTCTCCTGGCATGCTGGATTTAGCTTGTGTGTGCTCCTCTGAGGCCGTGGCACTTGGGATGATGCCAGAGCATCTGATGTCACACTCTCTTGACAGACAGTGAGCCAGAGCCAATCAGAGTGCAGGGAGGATGCTCTGCTTATTTTGTTTCTCCCCCTGGAACACTCTGACTAGATCCTATTGAGTCCAACTTATCAGACACCGCACAGGTGGAGAGACAGACTCAGTCATGATGATCCCTGGATCACCACCCACTGTCCACTGTCTACTGCAATATACAAAGTCCTAACTGTCCATTTTATAAATAGACAGTACAGACTTTGTGTGGCCCCTTCCCTCGTCTCAGTTGCCATTCTAGGCAAGTCGTCTACAATGCCTATAGGAAGGGCTGGCCCTGTGTGAACCACAGAACATCCAGACAAAGTCAAGCAATATGGGAAAAGTAAAAATCTGCAAAAGATACAAAGCTGACAGCTCTATGAAAACAACACATGGGCCCTGATTCAGAGTTTGAAAATAAGACAGGAAAGTTACACCTGGGCCAAACTATTTTGATTTAAGGGGAGTCAAGTTAATTTTAGTCTATGCATGCAATATTTTGCTTATTGCAGACAGATTCTGTCCAGCTTCACTTTTACACTGTTATTTAGAATTGGGCTTGGAAATATCACCTTTCAACTATAATTCTGTTTGCAACAAATGAGATTTGACTCTCCTGAAATCAACGTGTTTTTTGTTGCCTAGGTGTAACTTTACTCTCTTATTTTCAAGCTCTAAATCTGGTCCATGGACTGTAGAGTGACAGGCTGAGAGACTGCAAGACAATTGAAAATAAGTGGGTCTTCTGCAAGAAACTAAATGCGGATGGAACCATTGCCAAAGCTCATTGTTGGATACACACAAAAGTCATAGAAGATTGACTATGGTGAAATCTTCTTGCCTGATGCAAGTTACAGCACTTAATACAAGCATGACTACACCATCTACGTAGCCTTTTTTTAAGAAAGATTAGGCATGCCAAAGCAACCTCCATGGAAAGATAGGTAAAGTGGGTGGGAGGAGGGATGTAGATTAGGATTGGAAGGAGGGCTGCTCATTCTCCGTGCATATTTCCTTGCTTTGAGAGGGAAATGAGCATGGTTAGTTAAAGTTGCCAGTAGGCATTTGAAAAATGGGGGCCGGGTGGGAAGGACTATTTATTGTAGTTTTGTATGTAGATGATCTGTTGCTAGCAGGTCAGAAGAAACATTCATTGGTAATCCCTCTTTCAAACCTAGTTTATAGAACAAAATGTATTTACTATGGAAGGAAAAAGGGATATACTCTACATGTGATGTTTTTGATCCAGTAGGTGAGATTTTAACATTTTAAGCTCTGAAAACTAAATATGATTTACCAAATATTATTATGTTTCTCTAAGTCCAGCATTATCCCCAACACTTACCTACAGACATGTCTGACCCTTCTTCCACTGATGAAGCTCTTCTATTTTCTTAAAACTAATACTTTTTGCCAATTAAAAATAGATCTCATAGAGATGATTTCTGATAAACTATGGGTCAATACGGACAATAAATGGGGTGTTAACTTGGCACAACCAATAAGCTTATCTTCATTATTCAAGCAAAATGAAAAGGTCATGTGTGTACTGCATATTACTCACCTGCAGAAGTTGCACTTTATAACGGAGTTTATATTGCATCCAACCAGAGGAAATATATGATCGCAGAGAAGTTAGATATTTGCCTTAAATGTAAACAGCCAAATATCAATTTTTTACACTACATGTGGGAATGCAGGAAAATAGTGAAATTGGGAGATAAAATTCTTAGATTTATTAATAATACTTTTGCATTAAATATTATTGACAATCCCTTAGCTTTAATATATGGTAACTTTGAGGAGTTTTTGAGAATTGGAGAATACAGTATTATTTTTGCAATAGGGAAGTGCCACATTTCAGGTCTTAGGGCCTCATTCATTAAGCTTGATTTGGGCTAAATTGCGTGATTTGGAGCTTAAAAATCGCCAAACTGGATTAATTAAGCTCCAAATCACACGATTTGAGTGTGATTTGGAATCGCCAGTTTTACATCGTAATCCCGATTTTTTCTAATGTTAAACATATGTCAATTGCTATTCATTAAGGACGATTTCACCGAATCGCGGTGAAATCGCTTTTAAATCCCCAAAAAATAAAATAGCAGCCAGAGAGGTGCGATTCAAATTTTTTGCCGATCGGGACCTACAAAAACACATGGCCGTATAACAGACGTCAGTTACATTGGTCCTCTACTGTTTCTGAGGACCTCTAGTCTAAAAACAGTGCCCCCTAGTGACCTGATCGTCATAAGAAGAAGCCCCGATGGAGTTCAGAGGCTTTTATGCATCGTGGCAACAAGAGAAGACGATCCAAGGAACAAGAAAAGACCAGAAGACATCATAATAAGAAGAATTGAAGGCTTCCCAAGATGCGGACATCAAATAGTGAGTGTACAAATCTTTTTAATTAATTTTTACAGACGATACATTGCACACAGTTCACTTTAATTAGGAGAGATGACCACCGAAGGTAAGTGCACTCATGTAGGGAACATTGTTAGTTAGGAAAATATTTTTTTTACATGCATACTTTATTTTAGCAATGTAGGGGTTAATGTATGTGTTGTGTTTTTTTATTTTTTTATTTTTTTACACAGTACACGCAGCGCAGCATTGTTACAAGTCTAACCATGTTGTGCTGATAGAATTACAAGGATCAGATTTGCTGATCCTTGTAGTTCCACCAGTATAGCATGGCTAAGGCTTTCAGCCATGCAGCACTTAGGTTTTTTTCAATAACATGCGATTTGTTAAAGGGTTAATCGCGGTGGTTTTCTAATGGAAATCACAGCGATTTAGCCCTTTAAACATCGCAGACCATCGCCTGAGATGGAAAAAAATTGCGTCTTAATGAATTCCAAATTTTTTTAAAAAAAGTCCTCGCGATGGCTCGAGATGCAAAATCGCGGGTCAATTTCGATTTTAATGAATGAGCCCCTTAGAGTGAGCCGATAAAGAACTATAAGTTGGAGTTTTATGTTTTCTTTGTGAGATTTGCCTTACCTCTGAATAAGGCTCCTGTGTGTAGAAGATAGCTTCTCTCCACTGATACATTTTAAAAATATTTGAATGTATGTGCAGGACTAAAGTAGGTGCAAGAAATCCACATTATCATACACATATTTAGGACATATGTGGCACATGTGTGGAAAGCTCTGTGTATAATATAGTTGTTTTTCTTGAGTTTCCAGACTACAGATCAACAAATATGAGCTACTCAATAACATTTCTCACTCAGTGGCATCCCTTTGGCCACGATTTGACTGTAAGAGGGCACTTAGCTTATCTACATTATGTGTTGGCGAGACTCTGAGCAGGCACGAGTATACACCAGACACTTAGCTCTCATATCCAATGTTGATTAATAAGGTCCTACCTGGTGAGACATTTAGGTTTCTTGAATTTCCCAGGTTTGGGCATGCAAAAGCATGGTGAAGCTGCATGTATCAAAACAAGTACAATTCAGGAAGGAAAAGCTCAGACTTTAATTGTGAGATTCCTTCAGAGAATAGGTGGTGACAATCTTCAACATTCTGGGAATGCCACACTTGGATTACTTTAAAAGTGTAACAGCTCCCGTAATGCAGAGTTACCCTAGAGCAGGGTATAGGGGTCAATGAAACATTTTTAAATAGGAATAATAACACATATATTTGTAATCTATTTGAAAACCTCCGCTTTGCTGGTGGTGCTGCGTGCTGGAGCAATAGTAAGTAACACAATATAAGTGCAAGATTAAGGTCCTAGGATACACACTAATACATTGGTTTCTGGTAAGATATCAGCCTCCCTGCTGATTTTTTAACTCAATGGGTTTTGACAGTTGTCTTTATCAATGCAGTGGGGTAATGATGTCATATTGGTATTTTTTAGCTAAACTCAGGTTTATGTATCTAGAAAATACATGATTTCATAGTAGCTCATTTTGTAATGCCTTCTCAGTGCCATCATTGTCATGTAAAAACATTAGAATAGTGCATACTGCTTTGAGAAAGGCTTATGGTTAGATTTACTAAACTGTGTAAGATGAAAATTAGAGATGTTGCCCATAGCAACCAATATTATTCTAGCTCTCACTTTCCTATTACACACTAGAGAATGTTAGCTAGAATCTAATTGGTTGCTATGGACAAGATCTTCACTTTTCCTTTTCTGCAGTTTAGAAAATCTAGCCCCCAGTCTTTTAGAGGAAATGTGTCAGAAGTTCATATCAGCTGTCTTCAGTGAGATACAATTTATCCATTATTACAATAGCATGTTTTAATCCAAATGGTGTAAATTAGCCTTGTGTACATTCATATTGGAACTGCAAACAAACATCAGTTCATATTAGATAAAATGTTGTGCTGTTTATTCTCAACATCCATCATTGTACAGGTTTTGAGTTTCTCACTCCATATTTACTGTATTGTAACTTCTATTGAAATTTATATAGAATCACCTTTCTGCATGTTGGGTAATACAGCTTGCATTTCCCAGCATAAGGAGGTACAAGTAAAATATGAGCCACACTGCATTAGCCAATATTTTCTTTGTGAACATGTGCAGCACAATTTTCGAAGGTGGTTACATAGTACAACAATTTAAAAATGCGGAATTAATAGGGATAATGATATTTAAAGATTACAGAATCTAAATTACAGTTTTAGGGTCAATATAGTAAAAAAAAAAAAAAACAACAAGCAAACTGGATGGGCAATGTGTCTCTTTTTTGCCTTTCTGCCTTTCTATGTTGCATGTTTCGATATTTAAATTCAGTATTAGGCTGCTGTTTATAAAACACATTATATGGAGTAGAAATTTCCTAAGGCAATTACATGTGCCAATAAATCCAACAGCTAGCTGATAAGCACATTGGGGTAGATCCAGAACTACGTTTGCCGTACGTTTAATCGCGTAGCGTATTTTCGTGTGCGTACCTTCTATACACTCCTTCTGCACACCCCTTGAATGTATGTATTTTGTCAAACCCTACCTTAACTTTTGGCAACGTAACCGCAGTGATCCGCACACATACGTATGGGCAACACGTATTTACGCAGCTAAGCACGCCAAACCCCCGCCTACTTAACGTATTTCAGACGTATTTTTGACTCACGTAAAATTGGCACGCCCACATGTAAGTATTTACGTGACACATACGTGAATGGCCCATACATTCACAATTACGCTATGTTACTGAGCGTATTTTCTATGGTGCGCTTGCGCAGTACTTACCAAAAGGCGATTTTACGTCTCCGCCACGTGTAAATTCGCTCACAAGCGTTGTTCTTGATCTGGCCCATTGGCAGTACTCTGGAAAGCAAGAGTTAAGTGGTAGATTAATATGCTAAACTATGACACAGAAAGGTGACTTTCCTTACCATCATATTGTACCTAGAAGAGTGTTATTAAGACCAAAATTAAATTCATAATTATGTTTACAATGCTGTAGGTTCAGCAAACAACACTGGGGAATCTTAAAAATTAATATAACATTCTGGCATAAAACAATGTTGACTGAAAAGTTTTTTTTTAATTAAGAGATGGCATGTTATTATTCAAACAAAATGCAAGGCATATAAAAGCCAAAGAAAAGTAAATCTGTAAGTCTTCATGAGCCTCATGTTAGACGACAAGATCTAAAAATGCATCTAAAAATATTTGTATCTTTGGCACTACTTGTGCTTCTTTTACAAGTTTGTTCCTGCTCAGGTGAGTTCTATAACTATGTAAAAGTTATATTTTATACATTCCAGTTAATAATAATAATAATAATAATAATAATAATAATAATAATCATAATAATAATAATAATAATAACATAACCAGGTAGTGAACTGATGTTTGCATGAGATGTTAGGCATTTTTGTAATATGCATAATGAAAGAACTTAATGTCATAGAAAACTTTCATAATTTAATCATTATAACACTTTTAATTTAGTAACTGCTTCTTAGCAATTCCAGTAATAGTTGCATTCTCAATCAGTTTAGAAATAAAACTATATTCTGAAAATAGCAATATCAATGATTATTTTAAAAATTGCTATTACTGTACACCATTATATTATTGTCAATAAGTAGTACATCTTTTCCAAATCTCCTTGCTGGAGCACAGGTGTGTTCATTATTGACTATTTAAGAGATCAACAGGTGGTATAATTATATACATTGTTCTGTAGGGAGATCTGGAAAACATGCACTGTTTGTAGGGAGATCTGGAAAACATGCACTGTTGGGGAGCCTTGAGGACTGGTTTGGGAACCTATGACATAGTGCATTGCTCTCAACTGTTTCCATACTGTATGTCAGTCCTAAAAATAAAAATCTAACGATTATTTACTGATACTTTTCAAAGATGAAAATATTAATTAACCACCTACAGTACCAAATACCCTGCAGCAAAACTATGTTCAATTGTTATGGATTCTTACATATGGTTAGCTGGCACTTTCCTATGAATAATTTTTATAATCAACAGACTTTCATTTCCAGTAGTGTGTGTGTGAGAGCTATTTCATTTGGCACCTTGTACCTATACACATCAGGAGATAAGTCAGAGATTAAGAATGACAGCAAAAGTTGTTTCAAATGTACTTCATGGCAAATCCATGTTGATTTATGTGGAGAGGAAAATGTAAATTGTGGAATTAGGTTGAGAGGTGTCATTACAATTTAAAATGAAATAAAATGATATTTCCTTGCATGTAAAAATAAAATAATAATATGCATGTCTCACATTTTTAACAAGTTTTTGGCATATTTAGATTTGCACTTGTTTTTGCTGGCATGCTCAATCTCTGAATCAGTGCCTTGATTAGAAAACAAAGAAAATACTGTTAGATTGGTCAGAATAGTACAAGAATAAAAATAGTTCCACACTTCCATGTCATTATTTACAAAGAAAATTTAATTTTTTTTAAAAACTTCCTCCTCATGTGGTAGCTTATTGTGGAGTATTTATGTTTATGAACTTGTGGATACTATTGTAGGGGACCCCACACTGTGTATTTTCCCTATAGTTACCCAGCCCAAACTGGCAAGGGTTAATGCTGTTAAAATCGGGGGCACTCCACACTTTTCTTCTCCTACACACTGCAAAGGTAGTAAAATGATAACATACCCTTACTGTGCTCTGTATGAGGGAAGATCATGTCAAACAATACTTATTGAATTTTTTGACTGGGTCAGTAAAGTATTAGATAAAGGGGGAGCTGTAGACATAGCTTATCTAGATTTTAGTAAAGCTTTTGACACTGTGCCACATTGCAGACTGTTAAATAAGCTGGAAACTTTGGGATTGGATTTAAAGATAGTTGCATGGATACAATCTTGTTTACAGGATAGACAACAGAGGGTTGTAGTAAATGGAATCCCTTCTGGGGATGGTAAGATAACTAGTGGAGTACCCCAGGGTTCTGTACTTGGACCAGTGCTATTTAATATCTTTATAGATGATATTGCCTGTGGTATCGAGGGTGAAAATATGCCTTTTTGCAGATGACACAAAGATTTGTAACAGGGTAAACACGCCAGGAGGGGTACAGAAAATGAGGGATGATATAGGTAGACTGGAGGAATCGTCAAGAGTGTGGCAATTGAAATTTAATGGCAAAAAATGCTAAATCATGCACTTGGGGCACAAAAACCCAAAGGCTCAATATATCGTTAATGGCAGTAGATTAGAATCTACTGAGGAGGAAAGGGATCTAGGAGTCATTATATCATGGGACCTAAAGGTAGCCAAGCAGTGTAACAAAGCAATTAGAAAGGCAAGTTAGATGCTTGGTTGCATAGGGAGAGGAATTAGTAGCAGAAAGAGAGAAGCAGTGATGCCCCTTTATAGATCGTTGGTATGACCTCACCTAGAATACTGTGTTCAGTTCTGGAGGCCATATCTCCAGAAAGACATAAATACATTAGAGACTATGTAAAAAAGAGCAACTAAAATGGTCCATGGCCTGTGTCACAAAACATATCAAGAAAGGCTAGTGGAACTAAACATATTTAGCTTGAAGCAGAGAAGGAAGAGGGGGGACATGATAGGAGCTTTCAAATATATCAAGGGTTGTGACTGGCTATGAAGAGGTGTAATAGAACACGAGGGCATGAATATAAACTGGAGGGTGGTAGATTCAGAGGAGATGTGCGGAAAAATTACTTCACCGAAGGGGTGGTTGATAAGTGCAATAGCCTCCCATCTGAGGTGGTTGAGGCTAACACGTTAGAACAGTTTAAAAATGCTTGGGATAATTATAAGGATATCCTAAATCTTAAACTAAATTGAGAGTAAATAGGGTCTAGGCTCAGTATAGTTTTAAATAAACAACTGGGCAGACTGGATGGGCCATGTGGCTCTTATATGCCATCACTTTCTATGTTTCTATATTTCCCATATCCACCCCTATGTTCCCTAAGTTGGATGTGTCAAATGAAGAGTTTTATTTCCATGGCCAACTAAAAAAAGCTGATGATGTGCTTGGTAGTTGGACTTACATCTGACTATACATAAGCTCCTAATTGTGCCAATTATACCCTGTATGGGTGCGTTGTGGCCAATCCTGCGGCATTTTTTTTTAGATGAAAGGTTTGATAGGGTAATAAAGTTATGTTCTCAGAATACCCAAACCCAATGAGCTTTGTGACATTTTATGATGGTTAGTTATGATTTAATACACAAATGCCGTGAACATAAAAATTCTGATGTACAATTTTCATATAATGTTGTTTATGTTGTGTAGTTTTTGTAATTTATTATTTTAAAAAGGTTGTCTTTTAGAGTTGTATAAATTCTGTAAACCAAGTATTGTGCTACAACACATATGATAGCAGACTCCCAAAAGGATTCTGATGTTTTCACCTATAAACCTATTTTATATTTATCTAAACCAATTATAGCAAAAAAAAAAAAAACTGTGAATTTCAGAATTATATTTGCTATAATCTTTTTTTTTACAATTTCTATTGACAGATTCAAATGAAAAAAGAGGTAAGCATTTTTTTAAAATATAATTTTAATATAAATAAACAATAACATTTCTATAGCACCTATTATTAGTGTTTTAGTATTTATTAGGTACATCACAGATTTAAGGTTACAAGAAATGAATGATTGATTTGGTTTGAAATGCAGGAGGATCCCAGTGCAAATAAAGGTAGATAGTTGTACCTATCAGGCATCATTTTATTGAATTAAGAATTAAGAATTATGGGCCGTATGCAGAGCTCGGAGTTTTCCAATATTTGTTACTGCGCATGTGTAGTAATTTTGTAACGCCATCTACGTTTTTTTTGCAATGTAGATTGCGTATACGCAGTGTTTAAACTCTGGAAAACTCCAGGCACATATGCAATGCGCCCGGAGCTCTGCATACGGCCCTATAAGAATAATATTCTTGTTGAAGGGATGCAGTCGCGGCTGTAAAAATGCTGTTTACAAAATAGAGACAACTGAAAGCTAATTTATTTTAAAAATAGAGCTAATTTGAAAAACTTTTTTATGAATGGAAAGTATGCTGATCGGCACACTTACCTATTCATCTATTTATTTGGAAACCGCCGCAGACCCACTGCATCGACCAGACAGGTGAGTAGGAATCTATGGGGAGTTTTATGGTTAGGCTTTGGGGAAGGAAGTCTTAGGGATAGGCTGCAGAGAGTAGAGTCTTAGAGCTAGGCTGTGGGGAGGGGAGTCTTAGGGTCAGGCTACGAGGAAGGTAGTCTTAAGGTCAGGCTGCAGGGAGGAGAGGGTTAAGGTTAGGGTAATTGAAGGGAAAATGTAGGGTAAGAATTAGAATAAGGGTTAGAGTAGGATAAATACTCACCATTTGACATATAGGCCTGTATTCAGACCACTGGAAGTATTGCATTATACGTCTGGTGTTTACCGAAATTGGATATTGCGCATGCGTAGTAATTTTTTTTACGTAATCTACACGCAGTATCCAATTTCGGTAAACACCGGACGTATATGCAATATGTTCGGTGGTCTGAAGACAAGCCATAGACTTTGTTTCAGGGATTATCGATTGCTTCTCCTCGTCGAGGCATAGTCTCACAAAGCAGTCTAACATTTTCACCAATAAACCTAAAAATCCATTTTATATTTATGTCAACTAGTTATTGCGAAAAGAATAGATTTTATATTTGCTATAAATTTATTTTACATTTTCTATTGTCGGATTCATGGAAAAGGAGTATCGGCCGAATTCACAACAAAAAAATAAAATAATAAAATAATTTTTTTTACATACGTGCCTAATTTTGCTACTATGCATGCATAGTAACTATTTTACAGTATCTACATAGTGTTTCATTACGTAGATTGCGTACATGCGGTCTTTAAAGACCGCATGTATGCAATCTATGTAACAAAACGCTACATAGATAGCGTAAAAAAGTTACTACGCATGTGTAGTAGCTAGAATCACAAAATTAGGTGTTGTGAATGTGGCCCATATATGTTTATTTATTTGATTTCTCACATGTTAAGGTTACAAGTAATAGATAGAGAAGCAACTGTAATAAATATTTCAAAAAAATGGGAAAAGTGCTGTAGGGAGGACCATGACAAAGGAAGGAAAGTAGATGAAAAATAAGCAGGCAGAAACATAAGAGAAATAAAAGGGAGGCCTCATATACAAGGTTTTAAAAGGAAGAAGTTACAAGGAGGAATTACAGGGGTTGTGTTAAAGGTTTGGATGTAATGAGGGTACAATCTATACAAAAATAGTGGAAGTCCAGCAAGTTGACAGATGTTTCCATTTAAAAGTTTCTAATTAGATATATAGGACCGGATTCATACTTTGCAGGATCAATTTTGCATGTGCACATGTGCACACAATGCACTTCCATAAAACACCATGTGTAAACGCAGAGCCATAGCTAGAAATTTTAGCACCAAGGGAAAAAAGGAAAAATGATGCCCCCTTACCCCATATTCCAAACCAATTAAACCTTAAGTATTAACTCACTGGCGCCCCCTAAAACCTTGTGCCCTCGATGGCTGCCCCTGTCAGACCCCCCTAGTTAAGGCCCTGTGTAAAGGCACAAAAGCATTGGTTCATTTAAAATTCAGAGCATCAGTAAGTACAGATCAATGTGTACTTGGCTATAGTAAATGGTGGGAGCCTGTAAGTATAGTCAATTTATCACATACACAACGTGTACATTCTTGGTGCCTAAAGATATGTTAAGTCTAGACACAATGTTCAGGCTTTGAGGCAGTTTGGGAAATGAAGTAAGTGTGGAGGGCAAATGGACCTGTTTTGAGGTTACTTGAAGCCTCCAGACAGCAATTAATATACTGCGTCTGGCAGGGTAGTAAAGTGTTCACAGATGGCAGACCAGGTTGTGACAAGAGTCGGCAGTATAAGTCCAAGCAGTGGTGGCAAGACTGGAGACTCTGTGCTGCAGAAGGCTGAGCAGCGGTAATGTAGATGAAGACAGGTGAGTTGCTGTGACCTTAAACAGTCTGAGTGAAGATGAGTAGCTGGAAACAGATGAGCTCATGAGATGAGATGAACTTGAGCAGTCTGAACAGTGATAGTGTAGCGGTAAACAGATTAGCTGAACAGTAGAAAGAACTATATAATTGCACAAGCAGTACTGGAACAGCAATGCTGAATAGAAGACCGGATTTCACATGGAGAAACACATAGGAACCAGAAACTGATAGAAAGATATGCTTAAACCCAGGAACCTGAGAAATGCTTCAGAGCAAGAATAGATATTTAGCTTAACAAATTTAAATATTAATGCTGTTCTGTAATAGAATATAAATGATTCATGTATAATTGATTGAATCTGCAATGATCGATTTACAGTATTTGATAACTGCAGTGCAATAAATGTTAACAATTTTGTAGAGTATTAAAGTGTGGGGCCTATGATAAAGTGAGAGAAATGTTTAAGTCAGAGACAATAAAACAATTAAATCAATTTGAACGCACATATGAAAAGTTGATATTGTGTAGGAAGCAGTCACATTTGGCTGCACATTAGTTGCAGATTTTACTTGTAATCTCCATGCAATATTTAATTGCATTGCACATTAATTATAAACACACTTAATAGTTGATTCAAATAATATTTAGAGCTTCAGTGAGAACACATATACTAGGGTAGAGTAAATGGCAGGAGCCAGAGTGATTAGTCAGTTGATAACATTCACAACTTGGACATTCTTGGCAGATCCTAAAGATTGATTTAGTTTGAAATTCAGGAGGATCCCAATGCAAATAAAGGTAGATAGTTGCACCTATCAGGCATCATTTTAATGAGATCTTCTGATCTAATGACCCATTGGGAATGTAGCTGTAGTTGTAACTGTAGTTGTAACTAACTATGATGTAATTTACAACCTGTATCTGCTGGCTGCAAATATAACACTTTTATCATTTCCATTTTCAGGACATTTAAAGAATGATAATAAAGATGGCAAACGAGGTACATTCTACCAATCAAAAATCTCCCTTCCTTCCAATTGCTTTGGTATTACATAATTTATTTAGTATTCAGTATGAAGCTAACTTTTAATAACTTAATTTCAGATAAGACGAAGACGACAGATAAAGATGAAAAAGGTATGCTGTAAAATGTGCATTATTTTTATGTTTTGAGTTGATTCATATAATATCCAGAGCTTCAGTGAGAACACATATATTTGGGTAGAGTAAATGATGGGAGTCAGAGGGTTTAGTTAGTTGATAACATACACAACTTGGACATTCTTGGCAGATCCTAAAGATTGATTTAGTTTGAAATTCAGGAGGATCCCAGTGCAAATAAAGGTAGATAGTTGCACCTATCAGGCATCATTTTAATAAGATCTGCTGACCTAATGACCCATTGAGAAGTTACCTATGTAACTGTAGTTGTATCTAACTATGATGTCATTTACATCCTGTACCTGTTGGCTGGAAGTATGACACTTTTATAATTTCCATTTTCAGGACATTTGAAGAATCATGAGATGAAAGATAAAATAAAAAATCTTCCTTCCTTCCAATTGCTTCAGTATTACATAATTTATTTAGTATCCAGTATGAAGCTAACATTTATTAACTTCATTTCAGATGAGGAGAATCAGACAGATAAAGAGTACTTTTATGTTTTGAGCAAAAGTAAAAGACAGACAGTTTATATATTACTTCTATTTTATTATATCTCTGGTATTTTTTTAGTGTGTCGTCTTACCTAGATAAGTTTTACGACCCCTAAATCATCAATTCAATATTCACGCTTTCTTTCTGTCTCTTTTCCATCTCCTTTGTATGTACAGATATAAGAAGATCAAATCAGGGACCAATCATTTAAAAAAACAAAAAATCTACATTTTTGATACCTTAAATCAAATGAGATATTTTGTTGGAAATAATACCTAAAAGTGGATTCTATCTCCTTCTGTTTATGACATTATAAATTCATTTATTAGTCATTTTACAAGAAAGCTGCTTTAATAAACCTAACCAAAATGAAATTATAGCTATAACACATTACTGACAAACAAACTAGATATAAAGGCAACTTAGCATGTTCATCCCTTTTCAAAAAATTATACAAAATATTACATGGAGTAAATTACTTGCAACATTTTCCAAGAGGATGATTAAGTGGTGTGGTCTATGGTCAATATATATGTATGGATAACCCTAATCATTGAAAATTACCAATTTCATTACATAAAAAATATGTACTATATATAACAATTACAGTTTCTTTTAAATAAAATGTGTCTGAATGGATATAGTGACAGTGGTACCCAGGTATACTTTAAAAAAAGTGTGTATATCCATTGTATCTGTTACATGCCATCACACCTGCCACAGCTTTGTGTGACTATCTTACCTTTCTTTTTGCTCTGTCTCAGCAGCTCAGCAGCTAATTGGGGGCTGGAGTCTGTAAATAGCCGGCAGTCACTATCCATTCTGTTATAGTGTTGGGCTAATGCGTCTTGCCAGCTCCTTATTCTGTGCATTTGCCTGGTTCATTTGTATCTCTTGTTGGCCTTTTTTGTCCCTTGTCTCTCTTATTGCGCTCCCTCCATCTACCTTGCCTCCTGCAGTCCGCCCTTCTGGTTCCTGGCCTCCATTGTCTATAATGCCCTGTCGATTGTGTGCTCCATTGTGTGTGCAGCAGGTGCAGCTTGCTACATTTGCTCACTGCTCTGGGTTTCCTGTCACTCTGTTTTTCTTCTGAAAGCTCTGTGTGTTTTCCATATCACACAGTTTCTGAGTAATTGTCATCTTACTTAATCTGTTGTTTAGCTTCCACTTTGAATGCTTTCCATATAGCTCTTTGAGTGTATCTATCTCTCTATCTATCTCTCTCTCTCTCTCTCTCTCTCTCTCTCTCTTTCTCTCTCTGAGTCTTTTCCGTCTGAGTTTCTCTCTCTGTTCAGCTTTCACTCTGAGCAATTCCACCTTTTTCTCACTATATTGCTGCTCTCTGAGTCCATTCCACCTGACTCTCATTAACTCTCTAAGTCTATTCCATCTGACTCCTCTTGCAGTCTCCTTGCTTATTTCACTTGACTGCTCTGTTCTGCCATCTGGCTTTGTCTATGTCTTTACACCTCTTCTATGATACCTTAAACCTGCATTTTTGGTCATTTGATCTTTCTATACTCTGCACAAGTGTGTATGTGTGTGTTATTGTGCAGTGAGCGCAAATAGAACAGGTTACTACTGGGGTTTACCATCGGGGGTTGTAAACTGCTAGGCGTCTGCAGCCCAACCTATTCCCACCATTAGGTTCTCCATGGAAAACCAGGCTCCTAGTTAGATTCTGCACTCTGGTGTGCCACCCTCATAAAAGCATCAATTAATTAGTTAACAATCAATAATTCCTGACAATATTGCACTTTTTTTATTTATTCAATATTACACGGTACAATTAAAGCTTGAAAATTGGCACCTGAATGTATATAGCAACGTAAAATATGAATTATTACTTATAATAATATATTGTGACAGTATCATTGCTGAAAAGTGAAAAGAAATTGAAAAGAAATTGCTGTGTAAAGTAAAAAAAAACAATAATGATGGTAGCTCAACGGTACAATCTATCTATCTATCTATCTATCTATCTATCTATCTATCTATCTATCTATCTATCTATCTATCTATCTATCTATCTATCTATCTATCTATATGAAAACAACACAGCCCATCTATTACATATAATACCTCATATCCCAATATTATATCCACATTGCTTATTATACTCCCTTATCACAGCACTCTCCCTAAAATATCCTCTGTTGCATTCACTAATAAACCCATGAACCAAGTTCAGCTGTAGTGCCCCCATTCCTTTTTATACCCCACTTTAGTGTCATAGCAAAGAGAGATCCTGCCTTAGATAATGATCTGGTCGGGCTATTGTAAATGTGGTGGTGCTAAGTACACCTTATAAACCCACTGTATACATTCAATATTCTATGTAATACCCATAGAATACAGATTGCACCCTAGTGATTGTCATACAGCACACACCGATAATAGCAATGGTGAAGGTAGAGCCAGATTAAGACCAAATGATGGCCAAAACACTAGCCAGTAATACATCCTTCCATTGCCTAACTGACAAGACATTAATTCACTAAAGTACTAAATTCTGAATGTAAAATAAGGGATTAAACATCCAGTTTAGAAGCGACAGAACTGTATTTAAAATAATCTTTTTATTCAGATTTTATTTGTATAGCAATAAATAAGCTAATTATTTTTGCATATATGGGGCAACAGAAGGATGAAAACGTTCAACACTTTTTAGAGTACGGATAAAATATATATCTAAGAATTATAATAGCACTAAAATGTATGCAGAAATAAAAATAGTCAAACAGTCTGAATGCTAAGTGTATAGATAATTTCTAACTTCTATTCTTCACATTTTTGAGGGGTTTCAAGATTACTTATACCTGTTTTACAAAAGGTGTAGCAAATAAACAACATGGACATGTCCTAAAATTCCCAACTCTCAGTTGTCGTGAAGCGTAAAGTAGAGAACCTGAGAGTAACTTCACTAACCAATAGCTGTCAGTGGTTGACAAATTAGATAGCACTGAACACTTTACCAGGAGCTGAAAGCTTAGTGCTGTCTTCTGGGAGCTGCTACCTCCTTCCCCTTCCTTATGTTTAAGCTAGCAGCTGCTGACAGCTTACCTCCATGAGTGCTTGTCTTGTTGTTCCCACAAGCCTTCATCTTCTTTGGGCCCTAAAGCAGCTTCATCCCCTCTATATGTACAATCCAGTATAGTTGTGGCCTTATTGTATCCACAGAGAATAAATGTACCGTTTTTGAAAGTCTAATAGTGTACAAAAAATAGTTCTTAATAGTTCTTATTATTGTCCCTCTGATTTATAATTTATATTTCTCTCATAACAAGTTGTCAAGGTAAAGGTCACGAAATGATTTATTTCATCAGCAAATTTAAGAGTGACATATAAAATAGCAAATGAAACATGCAAGCAATGTAAGAGCCAGGAACAGTACCAGAGTTTGCCTGCAGAATTTTTACAGCCAACATACTTTTTTCAAAAACTGAAATATATTTTTTATAAAGATCGGCTTTATACTTGTGAATATCATTTGACAGCCACAAGCTGATTGCAGAAGTTAGGTGATTTTCTAGCAAGGCACACGCGCATACCAGATGTTAGGCAACTGATTTTCAAATGCACGGAACTCAGAGAAATAAGAGGCGACAGGGCGAACAATCCTATCCGCTTGCTCAAACTCCATAAGGTGGGTGGGAGGACCATGTAAAATTTACAACAGGGGCTTGGTTTAAGTGTTTCATGTGGGCCATTGGTCATATGGCCTACTGATCCACAAGGAACACTTTAATTAGTTATTTAATAACAGGGTTAACATTCACCAGAAGATTACGTAGCTCTTTATAATATTTAACAGTTAATATAAACAAGACTGGGTGATAACAAAGAGACTGGGTGGGTAATAAGGCCCTGCTCACAAGCTTACACTATATAGGACAATGGGTTTGATACATAAGGGCAAGTGCTTTGTATCACACAATGGAACCAGCCAGGTTGTATTGTTAAAGTGCTCAGTGATCTGTATGATCCAGTCACACAGCGGTGTTAGTAACAGAGGTGAGGAAATTTTAGAATAGAAAAAAAGTGCGTGGGTTCATACTAATAATATTATAGAAAGCTAAGTGGTTTTTAATATGGAAAATAAAGCTTGATTTAATAAGCTTGTCTGAAGAGGTGGGTTTTAAGAGAGTGCTATATATAACATAAAGTGAAGTGTAACACCTAGGCAGCGAGCTTGAAGCGTAGGGAATATTTTAGTGTTGTCAACAGAAATAGAGAGACCGTAAGAGTAGCTTTTGGTGTCAGAAGGAAATATTAATAGCTCTGTTTTTGAAAGATTAAGTTTGAGATAGTAGGAGGATATCCAGCATGAAATGGCAGAAAGGCATTCAGTTACGTGAGCGAGCACAGTTGGTAATAGTTTAGATTTGTGTATCATCTGTATAGAGATGACATTGAAAACCAAATGACTTAATGAGGTGTCCAAGTAAGGAAGTATACGTAGCAAAGAGTAATGAACCCAATACTGAGCCTTGTGGTACTCCAACAGATAGTGGAAGGGCAGGAGATGTAGATCAAGATCCAGAAAAGCGAACACTGAAAGAGCAATTAGAGAGGTAGGATGTGAACCAGGAAAGGGCTGTGTCCTGAATACCTTGGGATTGTAACATTTGTATGAAAAATATTGGTCAACAGTGTCAAAAGCAGCAGAAAAGATCCAGGAGTATTGGTAGAGAGTAGTAACCTTTAGATTCAGCAGTGATTAAATAATTGAATATTGAGAATGAAATCCTGACTGGAGAGGATCTAGAAGACTGTGTAAGGAAAGGAAGTGAGCGAGGCGAGTGTAGGCAAGTCTTTCAAGCAATTTGAGGGGAATGGGAGCTGAGAAATGAGATGATGATTTGAGAGAGCTTTTTTTCTTGAGAATTGGAGTAATCAGTGCATGCTTGACTAAAGCTGGGGAAGATACCAGCTTTAATAAAGAGATTACAGATTGTAGTTAAGGTTGGAATAAGCTCAGAAGATAGACATCAACTGACTTGTGAGGGTACTGGATCAAGTGGGCAGGTAGTAGAGTAGGAAGAGAAGAAAAGAGCAGATACGTCCTCTTCATTTGTGAGATGGAATGATGCCACAGGGCCTGATCTAGACCTATGCCGGCTGCCGTATTTGGCATAAGATCGGCTGTTTAGCTAATCTGCGCATTATTGAATTAGTGTTTCTTATTTTAAAATTACCACTTTGGAAGCATGACTTTTTAAAAACAAAAATATTAGCTTCCTAAACTATGTAAAAAGTAAACAATAAAAAAAGAAAAAAATAAGGTTTGAAACACTGGTAAAAAAAATAGAATTCTCAAGAAAGCTTAAAAAATGTTCATCAGATTTATTTCATGTCTTTCTTTTTTTTCTTTTAACAGAATCATCTGAAGAAGAAGGTAAGTTTATAGTTTTACAGCATATACTGTATATTAGCATAGAATCACAAGAAGTTTCACCAATAAACCTGAAAATCCATTTTATATTTATGTAAGCCAGTTATTGTGAAAAGAGTAGATTTTATATTTACTATAATGTTAATTTATATTTTCTATTGTCAGATTTGAACGGAAAAGGAGGTAAGCATTTCATATATCATTTTAATAATGCAAATAAACAAATATGTGTGTAGCACTGATTATTATTATATAATGTTATTATTTATATGTTAATTTATTTATTTAGGTAGAGAAGCATCTTTAGTAAATATTTCACATCGAGGCAAAGAGTGCTGTAGGGAGGACTATGACAACAGAAGGAAGGTAGATGAAAAAGAAGCAGGCAGGAACATTAGAGAAATAAAAGGGAGGACTCATATAGGAAGGAGTTACATGGAGGACTTATAGGGGTTGTGTTTGGATGTAACAAAATCATTTTTTTTTTATGTAAGTCTCCAATGTAATGAAGGTACAATCCATACAAAAACAGTGGAAATCCAGCAGGTTTACAAACAGATGTTTTAATTTGAAAGTTTATCATTACACATATAGGACCGGATCTATACTTTGCATTATCAACTTTGCAAGTGCACATGTGCACTTCTATAAAATGCCTTATTTGTAGACGCAGAGTCGTAGCTAGTAATATTAGCACCAGGAGAAAAAAGAGACCTTAATTAAAGAGACCTAATTAGACCTTAAATTTTAACTGACTGGCACCCCCTTAAGCTTTGTGCCCTGGGTGGCCACCCCATCACACACCCCTAGTTACAGCCTATGTAAACACATGGAAACATTGGTTAATTTAACATCCAGAGCATCAGTAAGTACATATAAATGTATACTTGGGTATAGTGAATGGTGGGAGCCTGTGAGTATAGTCAATTCACATACACAACAAGTACATTCTTGGCAGAGTCTAATTCCCTCTTCTGTGTGGAATGCCAGACCTCTGTACTTATGGAAAATAAATCTGGACCATAATGTTCATGTTCTGTGTGTCTTTTTTAGATGCTTTGGTGGATCAAATCTGTAAAAATGTTTATAGCTGGGTTTTGTTATGGTAAAATCCCAGAATTTTTAATATCAATTATACAGACAGCAGTATACATCAATAACTTTATTAACATGGGCCCTGATCCAGAACAATGCCTCGGAGCGAATTTACGCGTGCCAGAGACGAAAAATCGCTGTTGTGTACGCACTGCGCATGCGCATAATAGAAAATACGCACATTAACGTAGCGTAATTGTGAACGTATGGGCCATTCACGTATGTGTCACGTAAACCCTAACGTGTAGGCGTGCCAATTTTACGTTACTCCAAACTACGTCTGAAATACGTGAAGTAGGCAGGGGGTTGTATTTAAAGTGTACAGTATGGGAGTGCTTAGCTGCGTAAATTCGTCTAGCCCATACGTACGTGTGCGTATGACTGCGGTTACGTTTGAAAAATTTAAGGTAGGGTTTGGAAAGCGTATCTTAACAAAATACGTCCGTGCAAGGGGTGTGCCAAGGGAAGTGTAAGAATTTACGCACACGAAAATACGCTACGCGAATAAACGTAAATGTTTATTATTGCCTATATTATTTGATTGAAGGAATAACTTGCTAGAGTACTGTATGTCCAACCTGTGATTATATTATTTTCAGATAAGAGGAAGAAGCAAGTTCATAAAGATAGATCAGGTACACTTTAATATTATTACCATTTCTAGTTAGTTCATGCAGCAGAAAATGTAAAAGAAATCATTATGCAAACCTTCTACTTGTAAGCATTGTTTATAAAAGAAAATAACTAAAAAATAGATCTATCATATTCGGTAAAAAAATTTATTTGAAAGGTAACATTATATTTTTTTTTATATAATTACTTCTTAATATGGTGATTGTTCAGTAATGCCTTATTAAAAACAACTTTACAAAATAATCGTAGGCTCATTGATTATACTACATGCAATAAATGCTAAATGTATAATTGGATAATTGACTATATGTGACAGTAGAATGTCTGGAAAGTAATTATTATTATATTAGTGTTTCTTATTTAAAAATTACCACTTTAGAAGCATGACTAAACTATGTAAAAAGTAAACAATGAAAGAAAAAATAACGTTTGAAACACTGGCGAAAAGATAGAATTCTCAAGAAAGCTTAAAAATTGTTCATCAGATTTATTTCATGTCTTTTTTTGTTTCAACAGAATCATCTGAAGATGGTAATTTTATTGTGTTCTGTGTACAAAGTATTGTTTTACAACATATATTGTATATTAGCATAAACTCACAAGGAGTGTAACGTTTTCACCAAGAAACCTAAAAACTAATTTTATATTTATGTAAACAGTTATTGTGAAAAGAGTAGATTTTAGATTTACTATAATCTTATTTTATATTTTATATTGTCACATTCAAATGAAAAAGGAGGTAAGCATTTCATATATCATTTGAATAATACAAATATACAAATTTGTGTGTAGAGCTTATTATTATTATATTCAGTGCTTTTTTGTATAAAAAAAAAAAGGTGCAGGAACTCACCCCTCATTAGCCTTTTTAGCAGCCCTCTCATAAGTTTCAGTCCTTATTACAACCCCCTATGATTTTTCATCCCTTATTGCAGCTCTCCTCTAATTTTTCAGACCTTATTGCAGCCCCCCATAAGTTTCAGTCCTTATTACAGCCCCCTTTTAATTTTGTATAATTGAGCCCCTTGTAATGTCCAGCCTCCATGTCTGCCCCTTTTAATTCCAGCTTCCATTGTCTGCCCCTTTTAATTCCAACTTCCATTGTTTGCCCCTTTTAATGTCCAGCCTCTTTTGTCTACCCCTTGTAATGTTCAGCCTCCATTGTCTGCCTCTTTTAATAGCTAGCCTCCATTGTCTGCCCCTTGTAATGTCCAGCATTCATGTATGCCCCTTGTAATGTTCATCTCCATTGTCTGCCCCTTGTAATGTTCATCTCCATTAGTTTGAGCCTTGTAATGTCCAGCCTCCATGTGTGCCCCTTATGTACAGCCTCCATGTGTACCCTTTATGTACAGCCTCAATGTGTGCCCCTTATGTACAGCCTTCATGCATGCCCCTTATGTACAGCCTCCATGTCTGCCCCTTATGTGCAGCCTCCATGTGGCCCTTTATCTACAGCTTTTATGTGTGCCCCTTATGTACAGCCTCCATGTGTGCCCCTTATGTACAGCCTCCATGTGTCCCCCTTATGTACAGCCTCCATGTATGGCTCTCCATGTATGCCCTACATGAGTGCCATGTGGTGATTCCTCTCTCTGGTGCTCCCTCCCTCTTTCTGGTCTGTGGTCTCGTGATGCATTACTGGTAATACAGAGCTCCTACGGGAGACCTGAAGGACCAAATCTGTTTCTAGAATGGCAGCGACTGCATAGGATGACAGATTTGGTCATACAGGGCTCCCGTAGAAGCCCTGTATTACCTATATTGTGCTTTTAAAAGCCCAGTCACTTATACAGCGGCACAGGCTTTTAACGAAAAAAAATAAAACTTTGTCCCGAGAGTCTGATCACTTCTATAAAATTCCTTATTTGTAAACAGAAATTTTAGCACCAGGAGAAAAAATAAGACTTTAAATAAAGAGACCCAATTAGACCTTAAATATTAACTGACTGGCACCCCCTTAAGCTATGTGCTTTGGGTGGCCACCCCATCACACATTCCTAATTACAGCCTATGTAAACGCATAGAAACATTGGTTCATTTAATATCCAGAGCATCAGTGAGTACTTTTAAATATATTCTTGGGTATAGTCAGGGCTTTTTTTGTCGTCAGACTCACCATAATGGTGTTCCGGCACCTTTTTCATTACAGTGGGGCAGTCCCGCTTTCGGGGGGACTGTTGAGCTGTCCTGTCTGACTAACAACTGGTCCCGAGAGTCTGATCTGATGGGACAAAGTTGTTTTTTGTTAAAATCCCATGCTGCTGTATATGCGGCAGGTTTTTTTTTAACAGTGCAGTACCTATGGGAGCCCTGTAGGACCAAGCCTCTTACTGCGAATGACAGTGACCGAACCTAGGTGGTCACTGCCATTCTAGCAACAGATTTGGTCCTCCAGGGCTCCCGTAGGAGCCCTGTATTACCAGTACTGCACCACATGATCACAGACCAGCAGACAGAGAGAGGGAGCGTCAGAGAAAGGAAGCGCCATGGAGGAAGGGACGTCAAGGGAAAGTAAAAGAGAACATGGAGGCTGTATATAAGGGGCAGACATGGAGGCTGTACATAAGGGGCACACATGGAGGCTGTACATAAGGGGCACACATGGAAGCTGAACATTATAAGGGGCAGATAATGGAGGCTGGACATTACAAGGTGCATACATGGAGACTGTACATTACAAGGGGCACACATGGAGGCTGGACATTACAAGGGGCAGACATGGAGGATAGATATTAAAAGGGGCAGACAATGGAGACTGGATATTATAAGGGGCACACATGGAGGCTGGACATTATAAGGGGAACATATGGAGGCTGAACATTACAAGGGGCAGGCAAAGGAGGCTGAACATTACAAGGGACATACATGGAAGCTGGACATTTCAAGGGGCAGACAATGGAGGCTGGATATTAAAAGGGGCAGACAATGGAGGCTGAACATTACAAGGGGCACACATGGAGGCTGGACATTACAAGGGGCAGACAATGGAGGCTGGATTTTAAAAGGGGCAGAAAATGGAGGCTGTATATTACAATGGGCAGACATTAAGGCTGGACATTACAAGGGGTAGTCATGGAGGCTGTACATTACAAGGTGTAGACATGGAGGCTGGATATTAAAAGGGGCAGACAATAGAGGCTGAGCATTACAAGAGGCACATGTGGAGGCTGGACATTACAAGGGGCAGACAATGGAGGCAGGATTTTAAAAGGGCCAGAAATGGATTCTGAAAATTATAAGGGGTAGACATGGAGGCTGGACATTACAAGGGGCACAATTATTAAAAATTAAAAGTGGGTTTTAATAAGAACTGAAACTTGAGGGGCTGCAATAAGGTCTGAAAAATTATAGGGGGACTGAAATATTATAGGGGGGCTGTAATAAGGGTTGATGAGGGGTGAGTTCCTGTACCTTTTTTTTAAAGCACTGGGTATAGTGAATGGTAGGAGCCTGTGAGTATAGTCAATTTCTCTCGTACACAATGAGTACATTGTTGGCGGAGTCCATTCCCTTCTGTGCGGAATGCCAGACCTCCGTACTTATGGAAAATGGATCTGGCCCATAATGTTCATGCTCTATGTGTTTTTTTTAGAAGCTTTGTTTGATCAAATCTGTAAAAATGTTTATAGCTTGGTTTTGTTATGGTAAAATCCCAGAAAACCACTCTAACTTGTAATTTGTGTTTTCATTATCAACTAGACAGACAACAGTATAGAACAATAACTTTATTAATCTTATGTTTATTATATCATATATTATTTGATTGAAGGAATAACATTTCTTTGCTAGAGTACTGTATTGCATGTATGTATGTATGTATTTATTTTTCCCCACCTATTCTTTCAAAGGGGGGGGGGGGGGG
>WWET01001505.1:32738-61553 GCA_011038615.1 Limnodynastes dumerilii | reverse complement strand
GGTTGTGATCTTATTCCCTTTTTAAACAATGGCACTACATCTGCTATGCGCCAATCCCTTGGTACACAGCCTGTTGAGATTGAGTCTATGAAAATTAAAAACAATGGTCTAGCAATTTCTGAATGTAGCTCCATTAGAACCCTTGGATGTATACCATCAGGGCCAGGAGCTTTATTTATCTTAATTTTCTTCAACCACCTTTGGACTTCTTCTTTTGTAAAACAAATATTAAGTAATGGTACAGTTGCATTTTCATTTTATTTATTATTCCTACCATTTCTTCCTCTCTAGTAAACCCTGAAGAAAAGAAAGTGTTTTATACCTCTGCTTTTTCCTTTTCATCATTTATCAATCCACCCAACTCACTTTTTAGGGGTCCTATATTGTCTTTTTTGATCCTTTTGCCATTTATATACTTAAAAAACTTTTTAGGGTTTGTCTTACTTTCTTTTGCACTTGTTTTTCAGTCTCTATTGTTGCTAATCTGATTTCCTTTTTGCATTTCTTATTACATTCCTTATAGTTATGGAAGGACTCCTCAGTTCCTTCAGATTTAAACAATTTAAATGCATGCTTCTTTTTTTTCATTTCCTCCCTAACCTTTTTATTTAGCCACATTGGTGTAGACTTGATTCTTTTATGTTTGTTTTCTATAGGAATGAACTTATGTGTATATGTTTCTAACATCATTTTGAAGACAAAAAAAACAAAACAGTCCACCTATAGGCGCTTGGAATAATTTCTAATATAGATACTTGGAACTCGTTAAATGTATGGTAATAATGGTGTAATATAACCGTACAATTACTTGGATATTTGGTAGCCGCTGCTTGGTAGGGCTGGTTAGGCCCTATATAATTATACAACTAAGAAAAGAAAAAAATCCACCATCGCTGACTGCCAAAAAGTCCTACCCAATAGACCTAGGGGTCTATTTCTATTGAATGTAAGAGTGTGCACACTTGTATAAAAAATAATGAAAAACTTAAATGACCACCTTCCAGTAATTCAGACTTTGTAATAGTAAAAAAGTACAATTTATTAACAATTTCTGGTACCAGAATAAAAATACTGCCAATAGTATGGTGTAAATATTAAAGCCTGTTGAGGAATGTTCCTAATTGTATACCCTGGATAAGGACAAAGTGCTAGCAGTCCTGTACAATGGTATAAAAATAAATAGCAGATACAGGTGTAAATTGTTGGTGCTGGTAATATATACACTCTTAGCAAGATGATCAAGATTATTTTTTATACAAGTGTGCACACTTTTACATTCAATAGAGATAGACCCCTAGGTTTATTGGTTAGGGATTTTTGGTAGTCAGCACTGGTGTATTTTTTTTTATTTTGAAGACAGCCCACTTTTCTTCTGTATTTTTTCCTTCCAAAACTGCATCCCAGTCTATGTCTTTTATAAACTCCTTTAGCATATTAAAATTAGCTTTTCTAAAATTTAAAGTCCTAGTTAATCCCTTATACTGTTGCTTTTGGAAACTAGTCTCAAATGTGATCATATTATGATCACTGTTTCCTAAGTGTTCCCTTACTTGAATATTTGATATAACCTCTACATTATTTGTTATTACTAGGTCCAGTATAGACTGTTTCCTGGTTGGTTCCTCTACTAATTGGGACATGTAATGGTCTTTTAGCATGCTCAGAAACCCATTTCCCCTAATTTTACCACAAGTCTCAGTACTCCAATCAATGTTAAAATCCCCCATAATTAAAACTTGACCTAGCTGCGCTGCCTTTTTCATTTGCTGTAAAAGTTGGGCTTCCTCAATTAAACTAATATTTGGTGGCTTACAGCATATCCCTATCAGAAATTTCTTTGAACTTCCACTGGATATTTCCAATACCCTCATAGATAACTTCCTGTATACTTGGTTTTAACATTGGCTTAACATAAAGACATACTCCTCCCTTTTTATTTACCCTATCCCTCCTGAACAGAGTATAGACCTCCAAGTTGACTGTCCAGTTCTGTGTATCATCCCATCTTGTCTCAGTAATACCTATAATATCATATTGCTCTTTCATTACTTCTAGTTCTAACTCCCCCATTTTACCTGACAGGCTTCTTGCATTGCAAGGTTACATTTTAGTCTATTTTCTTCTTTTATATTTTTCTTCAAATTTTTACATATTTTGTCACTAACTTTTATAGGGGCTGCCAAATCTCCATCAGGTTAGTCTTTAGCCATCATTTCTAGTAGGTCATTAGTCATAAAATCACACTGCAAGAATTTCAGAGAATTTGGAGTAGGAATTTATTCATTTCCTCAAGAAAAAGCTACACCACAAAAATCATTGATTAAGTGAACTATTACTTTTCAAATAATTGAAAATATTGCTTTGTGAGAGTTTATAATTTACATTTCTTTTGTCAAGTTGTAGTGAAAATTAGTTTTCATATTGTTTTGCTATATTTCTAATGTTTAATTTTTTTTTTCCAGATTATGGTTCTAACCCAATCACAGGTAAAAATGTATTTTCTTTGACATATAAAACACTTTGGAATAAAAATTAGTTGTTTATATCTGAAAATCAGCTAATAGAAATCCACACAGAAGTCACATGTTTCATTTAACTAAATGTACAGGGTAAGAGTTAGATCCCCTAAAGAGTTTCCATTCACTAATATCATGTTTCATCCCAGAATATTATCAATGATTTAATTGCAATTGGGGTATAATTTACTTATCTTGTGCTCTGACACCCTAAACAAAACCTTGTATTATATAAGGATTTTTAAGCCACAGCATGGAAATATGGGATACTCAGCTATACACAGATAATTAATAAACTCCTGGATATCAAAACTGACATTGTTATTTCTTTATTAAAGCAGTTAGGCTTCAGTATTTTGAATAAATGATGTATTTATAACTTTTTATGCAAATTACACGTTGAGAAATGTTACCATAATTCTAAACATTATATCAGGATATCCAGAAAAGCCTAGCCTTTTAACCATAGCAACATATTGTAATAAACATTTCTTTTAAATTAATTTTAAAATGATATTTTTAGTATCTTTATTGAAAATTTTATTACACATTGACACATATTACAGGGCAAAAAATTTATTTTTAAATATTCAAAAATGAAATAATTTTATTTCGGCTCTTAATCTTGAAAAATAACATGGTTAACTGTACAATATTTGTTAACTTTGTCCTGGCACATACAAATGCAATCCTAATCAGAAAAATATGAAATGCATTTACAATGAAATCAATGGGATCGAATACATATTAGCTTGCCATATCTGAGTAATATAAAGATTTGAGAAATTCTAAATATAGATAAGGAATATCTATAACTTCTTTATATAGAAGTCATGGGGGGTATAGATAAACCTTATACAGTTATCTACTTAAACATGTAAAATCCCTTTCATTGTGTTGATAGATTTCACTGTAAGTGCATTCCAAGGGCCAGAGCTACTAAGCTTCGGGAAAGTAAAAGAGGAGATGTTGCCCATAGAACTAATCAGATTCTAGCTCTCACTTTCCTATTACATACCAGAAAATGTCACACTAGAATCTGATTAGTTGCTATGGGCACCATCTCCAATTTTCCATTCCAGCAGCGTAGTAATGTTAATGTTTCACTTTTTTCCAGATTCTAGTTCTAACCAAAACACAGGTAAAAATGTATTTCCTTGACATATAAAACACTTTGGATTAAAAATTAGTTGTTTATGTCTGAAAATCATCTTATAGCAATCTACACAGAAGTCACATGTTTTAGTTAACTAAATGCACAGGGCAAGAGTTAGATCACCTAAAGAGTTTACATTCACTATTATCATGTTTCATCCCAGAATATTATCAATGATTTAATTACAATTGGGGTATAATTTACTTATCTTGTGCTCTGACACCCTAAACAAAACCTTGTATTATATAAGGATTTTTAAGCCACAGCATGGAAATATGGAATACTCAGCAATACACAGATGATTAATAAACTCCTGGATATCAAAACTGACATTGTTATTTCTTTATTAAAGCAGTTAGGCTTCAGTATTTTGAAAAACGATGTATTTATAAATGTTTCTGCAAATTACACATTGAGAAATGTTACCATAATTCTAAACATTGTATCAGGATATCCAAAAAGCCTAGCCTTTCAACCATAGCAACATCTTGTAATAAACATTTCTTTTAAATTAATTTTTAAATGATATTTTTAGTATCTTTATTGAACATTTTATTACACATTGACACATATTACATGATAAAAATCACACTGCAAGTATTTCAGAAAATTTAAAATAGGAATTTATTCATTTCCTCAAGAAAAAGCCTCACTACAAAAATCATTGATTAAGTGAACTATTACATTTCAAATAATTAAAAATATTGCTTTGTGAGAGTTTATCATTTACATTTCTTTTGTCAAGTTGTAGTGAAAATTAGTTTTCATATTGTTTTGCTATATTTTTAATGTTTAATTTTTTTCCAGATTATGGTTTTAACCCAATCACAGGTAAAATTTTATTTTCTTTGACATATAAAACACTTTGGATTAAAAATTAGTTGTTTATATCTGAAAATCATCTTATAGCAATCCACACAGAAGTCACATGTTTTAGTTAACTAAATGCACAGGGTAAGAGTTAGATCCCCTAAAGAGTTTCCATTCACTATTATCATGTTTCATCCCAGAATATTATCAATGATTTAATTGCAATTGGGGTATAATTTACTTATCTTGTGCTCTGACACCCTAAACAAAACCTTGTATTATATAAGGATTTTTAAGCCACAGCATGGAAATATGGAATACTCAGCAATACACAGATGATTAATAAACTCCTGGATATCAAAACTGACATTGTTATTTCTTTATTAAAGCAGTTAGGCTTCAGTATTTTGAAAAACGATGTATTTATAAATGTTTCTGCAAATTACACATTGAGAAATGTTACCATAATTCTAAACATTGTATCAGGATATCCAAAAAGCCTAGCCTTTCAACCATAGCAACATCTTGTAATAAACATTTCTTTTAAATTAATTTTAAAATGATATTTTTAGTATCTTTATTGAACATTTTATCCAAACATACCTTATTTGTCATATATGTATATACCCTTTAAAATAGGTGTTTGTATTCTTGGCTTATATATAATTTCTATAATAAGTTTTCTATGTCTATATTTATATTTTTTGCCACTTTCTAAATACACATTAGTAGTAATTTTATTATTTTTTATCTGGGGCTAACAGGTTCACAGTATCTTGTTTGGCTTTTAATGGCTGCAAGCATAGATGCATGCACACAGCGTACCAGGGGATACTTATGCTTCTAAAATGTTCTAAAGTAAATGGAAATTGTCATGTGAAGCTATAATGTATATATGTTTTTCAGTGTGCTCAGGTGGTGCCGAATTTGTAAACTGCAGTTATCAGAGCACTGAAAGGCGAGTTGACCAAGACTGCAATAGAAAAAATTTGCCAGTCATACAGGTAAGCTGATGAAAACAAAATGAGTTGAGGTTTCTCTGCCTATTTTAATCCACCTCTAAACTAGATAGATGCAATGATTGGATTTCTATAGGTGCATTATCTACCAATATGATTATTTAGTTATTTATTTTATTTATTAATTGATTTTTTTTTTTTTACTGTACTGTTAATCCTTTAACAGAAAGGTAAATTGGATAGCAAAGTGGTTGAAAATGGGGTTGACAACTATGAAGGAGTAGGTTGTGCAAGTTGATAAGCTTGCCTGAAGAGAAGAGTTTTAAGGGAGCACTTGAAAGTTTGCAGAGTAGAGGATAGTCTTAATGGGCGAGGAAGGGTTTTTCCAGAGAGTGGGTGCAGCACGGGAATCAGAGCATTTGTTTAGAGTAGAGGAGAGAAGTAGGTTATCTAAGGGAACAATGCAATGCAATGATATAAACAATGTTACCTCTTAAAGTGGTTTCTTGTGTCCTTTTTGCATTCATTTTGATTCAAGTACTTTCCCTGATTTGCGTATTTTCTCTTTGATTCCTATCATATAAATTAATCATTTTATTTATGTACTGTAGCTATTAAAGTAAATACTGTGACAGAAAATATTAAGGAAAAACAACAACAAAAATGTTAATAAGCAGTAGCATGAAAACAGTAGTATAATATGTGTATCTGTATTTGTTTACAGCAAGATGATGATTGTAAGCCTGGATGTTACTGCCCAATTGGTATGGTTAGAGATTCTAAAGGGCAGTGTATACCACCCTCAGAGTGCCCATGTCTTTATGGAGGACAGGAATATCAAAGTGGAAGTACAGTGACTATCACTTGCAACACTTGGTAATACCTTCACTATATTTTATTTTAACTTTGTATTTTTGTTTATTTGAAGAAAGGTCATTTAATAGAGACAGACAATTCTGAATTAGGATCAATAAGCAGAAACATTAAATAAAAGTAATTATTTTTGTTAGCGTGATAAGTTTTTCACATTATGTGCAGGAACTCTAAAAACACACAAACAGAGTACACTGCACCGGTAAGATATCAAATGCAGTGTTTCTATTTCTATCACATTGTGCTTCTTCTAGCAATCAATTATTGCAGAATTAGGTGACTGATGACACCATAAGAGATCTTTTAGCTGTACTAACTTTGAAAAGATGCAACTGTACATACAACTATATATATGATAGTAGAGTACATCATTATTTTATTACACTTGTAAATGTGAAAACAAATTTACATACTACATATGAAAAGCCTTCTATTTAGGAGCATATTGCATGATTATGAGTAAAAGTTAATACTGATATAGCCTAATTTGACAACAAACTCATTTACTGAAACATGTATATAGTCCCCCATAGAGAAACATGCACAAAACAGCTTATAGTAAGGATTTCGATATTTTTGTAAGGATAACGAGGACATTTTTTGCATGAAAAGTTAATGACTATGGACTGTATTCACAGATCTGTTTTCACGTGGAGTTACGTGCGTATTATTAGGATCGGATGAACTGTGCATGCATAGTAACTTTATTTATGCTGTTTATGTTGATTTTACGCACGGAAGTCCATTAGGCACATACTTGGGAATCGCACTTGGGGACATACATTCAGAGGGGCATGTTTGAAATCTATATGTTCAAAGTTACATGAGATAGGGTGGGGGATGCATTTAAATAGGCATTTGAGGGCTTAGATAGATACGCACATTTGTACCTAAACGTATTTCCGTAACTACACACGTAGACATAAGGGTATGACTCATAAGTCATAGACAACCCATCAGTGTGAGGGGATTGCCACGGGTGTTGGGGAGTGTTGGCTTGCAATGTGCGTGCGTCTAATTGCAAACTTTTAAAAAATGGATCTCTGAATATGGCCCTATGTACCAGATGCAGACTTACAAAAAAGAGGATGTTTTCTGATTGCTAGGATTAGAAAATGCCCACTGTCCATAGGCAGTGCATTCCCAGGCCTTCTGTCCTGGAACCATTTCTAATGGCAGGTTGATACATGTTTGAAGGAGGAGGTATGCTGGTAATACAGTGCTAAGTGCCCTCCATACTGTCCAAACTTCCTCTCTATCAGCATTTTAAGTGTAAGTAACACGAAAGCTTTAAAGCCGGGTCTTTGGGATCTTAAATTCAAATGATCAAGGCGAGTGTCCTGCAACGGGGATTCACCCATACATAGAGTGCCATAGAGAGACATCATAAGTCTAGATCCAGGCCTATCTTCTTTATTCAAAAAACAGATATATTTATGTGGGAAATTAATAAGTACAGTGGCTAATAACCCATTTAGAATGTACTATCTAATCTGTTGTTCTATTGGCAAAATAAAAATAATTGTATTATAACTNCTATATGTTTCTAACTTCATATAGTGTCTGCGATAAAGGGACGTGGGAGTGTACAACAAAGCAATGTCAGTCTGCCTGTCATATCTTTGGTGATGGACGTATTTTAACCTTTGATGGACTGTGGTTTGCTTTTGATGGACTTTGCCAATATACGCTTGTACAGGTGAGTAGTCACTTGATGATAACTTCCATTTTATCTTCAGGTGTATTAAATATTTCAGCTATTTAGAAAAAACATATATCTATATAAATATGTTGAAAATCTTTCTATATAAATGTAAAACAGTTTAATTCAAGTTTCATGCTGTGTTACCATGTTTACTTAGCTATTTACAGCAATTAGTCATAATATGTTTTGCTATTTGTGAATGTGCATTAATTCCCATGCACTGTAGTCAACACATTATTTTATATGCTATCTCCAAACATTAACTTTTTCATATCTGTAAATTATCACAATTTTTAATCACATCACTTTGTCATTTGTAAAATTCCCCCATATTTATATTTAATGCACATATTTTGTAATGTTGACAAGCTATATTATTGGTATTATATTTAATTTTATGGCAAATTTTAAAACCTGTATATCTTCAGACCTTTGATAAAGTCATATATTCCATTAATGTTATAATTTAAAGAAAAACATTAAATGGTAGTTTAAATAAAACTTTATATGAGTCAAGTACACACAGGACTTTTACAGTTTTATTGATAAAGGCAAGTCCCAATAAGTACACTTTATACCAATTTACCAGATGATCTCTGCTCAATATCTCTTATAGCCAGGGCCGTTTCTAGGGGCGGGCGAGCTGTGAGATCGCACAGGGCATGCCCCTAGATGACTTAAAGGGGGGCGCATCCCGCAGTTCTCCCCGCGACTCTCACAGGCGCCGGCTGCATCACATAATAGATGCGGCCGGCATCATTCAGATAATAGTACTGGTATACAGGGCTCCTACAGGAGCCCTGTAGGACCAAATAATTTCCATTGAATAACACTAAGGCAGAGTTATTCATTGCAATAGATTTGGTCCTACAGGGCTCCCGTACTATGCATGATAGAACTGACTGCACCACAGAGGAAGGAGCAAGAGGGAGAAGAAAGTAAGTAAGTTTATTAATAGGTTTTTAAAAATAATTTTTTTTTTAAAGGGGGCACAAAGGAGGCTGTACATATATGAGGGAGTACAAGGGAAGGCTAAATATATATGAGGGGGCAAATGGGAGCAGGGGCTGGCTGGCAAAGTTTAACCTAGGGGACAAGCCTGTAGCAGTGGCCCATTGTGTCTATATGCCTGATAATTTTATATGTGTGTGTAATTTTATATACAGTATATATCAGAAAGTTCACTTACCTTTTTTCAGGCCTCTCACATTTCTTCCTTTTTCGTCTGGCAAAGGACACAAAATTGGTACTCATTATAGGTATTATTCAGACTTCCGTGCTGCGATCGGAGCGCAAATATATGCACGGACGGAGCAAGTTACACCCACCAAAACCCCAGTCACTCCCCTTGCTAATCCATCCTCTCTGAGACTCCTGCCTCCATAGACTAGCCCTAACTCTCCTCTGCCATTTAAGAGCGTATGTGTCCTCCATCCGTGCGTATCTTTTTAATCCTGCCCACTTCCCTTCATTTAAATGCCTCCCCCGCCCATTTCTATGTAAATTCCTCCTTGTGTATATTTCTGTGGGAATTCCGTGCAGAATTTCCTACATCCGATTCCCAAGTCCGTCTGCTTGGTACTTCCACGCTTATAGTCTACATTGACTGCGTGTAAAAAGTTACTACGCATGCGCAGTTTAAACGTACTTAAAAATACACTCGGAAGTTGCTGATAATGCGGTTCTCTGAATACGGCCCTATATCTATACAAATAAATATATATTATACTATAAGAAAGGCCTCTGGTCTTGAAAACAGTGAAGGATATCTATTACGTGGGCTCATGCATTAATTTGTATGCTAAATAAATAGGCTCCTGTGCTGTTTACAAGACTCTAAAGTGTTTATCTTATGCTGTTTTCTATATTATGTATTTACTATGGGCCTGGATCTATTTCCTGCAATGTTCTGTTTGGGCACAATGTTAGTTCATTTGCATATATTTTATTTAATAATTAATTTATCAACATTGTGGTGATATTATAAAGATTACCATGCTGTGGAGTCCAAAACTGCATATTTTCAGACAGGTGGGAATTACTTATAACTTAAAATGCACCCTTCTATTATTGCAGTACAGGAGTTACTAGCGGCAGGCATTTAATGGCAGCCTGGACCTGCTGTAATCTCTATACTAGGGGATAGTTTGCATTTTATTATGTTTCTTGGTAGAGGGCGTATTTCTTTAGAAATGTTTTCATTTGTACTTTTTTAAAGACCTAAAATAAAACATCACCCACATCATTAAAGAACCCCCTCCTTCCCCAAATGTCCTACACTACTCCCATGTGAGCTTTGTGGAAATGAACCTGTATGCATGAAATTGATTTGTGTTTATATAAATCTATGTGAACAGGTCCCTCAGCTAAGTGTAAAAATATTCCAGGGCTGTAAATAAGCATTATAAGGTAGTGTGATCCCCAAACCAATGCAAAAAATGCCCCCAAAAACTTCCCTTTAATCTTTTACTGCAAAATGCAGATCAGGGATGAGCTAAGGTTGTTTCTGTTTGGTTTTTTTTTCACGTGTAGCTGGGAGTCAGAACAGAAAGTTAAGAAGAGGAAACTCTAGCCCTGTCCCTGATCTGGTCACATGGTCGTTTCCACAGGTTCTGTAGCTTGTTTGCACCTCGGCTGTAGCGCAGTGGCTGTGTCCCACTGAATGGCTGCCATGCATAGGCTGATCTGTACTGACAGCCTGTCCCTGCAGATCAGCTTATGCCTGGCAGTCATTACTTACTAGCTATGTCGCACTAGCCCTCCAGGGAGGCGGCCCTTAAACATACAATGGCAGTGTGACCCAGGGGTCACAAGCCCCCTTGCCCCCCTAGGGCAGTCCGCCACTGAATGGAAGGCTAAATATATATGAGGGGCACAAAAGGAGGCTGTACATATATGAGGGGGCACAAAAGGAGACTAAATATATATAAAGGGGCACAAAGGGAGACTGAATATATATAAAGGGGCACAAAGGAAGGCTGAATATGTATAAGGGGGCACAAAGGGAGGATGAATATATATAAGGGGGCACAAAAGGAGACTGTTACATTTAAGGGGGCACAAAAGGAGGCTGAATGTATATAGGGGGCACAAAAGGAAGCTGAACATATATAGGGGGGCACAAAATGGTTAAACTCTCCGCAAAGAAACTCTAAATTTCAAAACAGGGACATCCAAAAGTTCCTTTTCGAATTTCCCTTTTTCCTATACTTCGGCATACTTCACCCATTCACTTTCGCAATGCGCAATATCCCTCCGCCTCACCTCTGCCGCTGCTATTGCCGGACCTGGAACAGGTAAGTAAACTATCTCTGCGGTTTTAGGGTTAGGGTTGAGGTTAGGGTTCGGGTTAGGGTCAGGCTGCAGGGGAGGGAGGGTTAGGGTCAGGCTGCAGGGGAGGGAGGGTTAGGGTCAGGCTGCCAAGAAGGGAGGGTTAGGGTTAGGGTAGTGAGAGGGGAGGGGTAGGGTAGAATTAGGGAAAGGAATGGGGGACTATTTTTTTTTACAAATTTTCGGATCACGGATCTTTCGGTGCTTCGTGGATCGATTGCTATGTCTCTTCGAGGATAAAAATCCCAGCCAGTTCACAGATTTTCTCTTTTTCTTTGCGGGGACCCACACCTGGCACAAAAGGAGGCAGAACATATAAGGGGCATAATTAGAGGCTAAGCACACAGCAATTGACAGAAGTGGATAACTAGGCACATACAAGGGGATAAGGGGATGTAAATAAAAGTTGGATCCATACCTTTTTTTAAAATTTATTAATAAAAATAATTGGGGGGGGGGTCAGAATTTATTCCGCCCTGAGCTCTGCTAGGTCTAGAAATGACAGTGCTTATAACCATCTGCTGAAACAATCATAGCTCTGCACACACTGCTGAGTGCATGCGCCATACTTGCTGACTTTTTCTTTCTTCCTGTGGGGAGATCTTGTAGAGAAGAAAGAAACAGCTATAATGGGGCAATGCTTTAGGCAGTATTTAAACATCTTGCCATCCTCACCCTGCATATCAATGCTGCCAACTAAAGTGTTATCTTAGGATGGGGCAGCTTACTGACACAAATTACATCTTTAGTACTGTTATGAACCACATCCTTGATAGACAGAGATGCGGACTTGAGGCAGTGATTTGCATTAAATTACTGCCTAACGCCCATTTTAGGATATTTGCCTGTTCTTCCAGGATACTGGGAGCAATGCCTGAGTTTCAGGAGCCTGTCAAATATTCCAAAAGAGTCAGTAACTATAGCGTACACACACCCCACATTAGTCTGACATTGAATCATCAGTGATCATGATAGTAGATAGTAGTAATGTCTAAACTTATGTAATATTGTCCCATCGTTCCATCTTAAATAATAAAACTTGGTGTAAAACACTGCGCTGAAGATGGCATGATTAATAAAGTGTTAAGTCCTTTCAAAAAAGTCCTTAAGTCTCTCCATATATGTAAATGTCAGTGGTAAACGCAGGATTTTTAATGGGGGGTTTCCAATGTGTGTAATACATGTGGGGTATATTAGCATACTTTCCAACATTTTGGAACCCAAAAATGGGAAAAATAAGCTCCACCCTATTCTTCCCAAACTCGCCCCCACTGTCATACTGGGCAAAAATTTAAATATGACTTGAAAAAAACAAAGAAAACCTGCCTCCAGTGTAGTCCGCTTATCAGGACAAACTAAAAGGCAGTTGTGGACAGCAGGACAGTGAGGCAAAATCGGGTCTGTCATGCTGGAATCGGAACAGTTGTGAGGTATGTATTAGGGGTCTGGACATGGCACATATGCTAATCCCAGACACACACTATATCCCACATAAAACTAAAATTACCCCTAGCCTGTCAGTGTGTGTGTGTGTATGTGTGTGTGTGTGTGTGTGTATGATAGGGAATTAAACTGTTACGCGGCAGCAGTTGATGTGATGGACTGTTTCAAATTGTAAAGAGCTACTTAATATGATGGAACTGTCAGAAAAAAAACATGTAAAATGGCAATACTGATAATATGGTCGTACTATCTGACTGCCAAGACATGTAAGACATCCATTAACGGTCTCTTTGAAAGCAGGAAGTTTATAATGTAGATTTGAAAATAATTAAAATTCTACCTTATGGAATTACATTGTTTATTGCTTGTAATATGTCCTGTTTTTTATATTTTTCTTAGGTGATTTAAAAGTTATTTCTTTCACACTTTAAAATAGTAGTTTTTCTTTTAATGTACACCTAATAGGTACATCTAATAGCAATAATAGAACACATTACGCAATAGACCCCTTTCCTGGCACCCACAAAGCCATGCCCTTTTTTCAATTTTTCACTTTTTTGATAGTTTTTCAATTTTGTTTTTAAATGGGTAAATGTGTGTGTGTGGTGTTCTGGCCAACCAGAAATCCCCCTGGGTGTGCCACTGAATGCTCCTTTGCTTTCTAAAAGCAGATTCCAAAATGGGTTTTTCTTAAGTCCACCAATTCCCCCCAGCCCCAGCCATGAGACAGACTTCCAGCAGGTTCGATTGTCAAGTTCCCTTAATGGTTCAGCTCTCCCAATACTAATCAGTATATAGGGAAGGAAAGAGACACATAAAAACTGAATCACTATTTGAAATCACAAATGATGTTTAATCCACTAAATTCCAATAATATTTAAAACCATAAAAGATGTTATAGAATAGAAAATAAAAAGTAAAGAGAAAAACATGTGTATTCTTTCTCAGGGCAGTTGTAAATAGAGTGGCCTGCTTTGAAAAAGAGACTTCCTCGAAACACATCAGTAATAAGCAAGGACCAAGCACTGTGGACATGGCATTGTAGACTTGCAAAGTGGGACTCCCTGAGAACTGGACTTCACCATCCCTTGCACCAAAGTTTTTTAGGCTGCCTTTATCTCAGTAATACCACTCTGTTTACACCAGCATTAAAATGGGACCTTTTTTGCATGTGTTCCTCTGTTGTAAACAATTATTTATTATTTATAATTCTTTATTTCCTAAAATGGATTTTTAACATGTTTTATTGAGTTAAATATAATTGGAGCTTAGTATATTAAAAATGATTTTTCATTCAAAATAGGGATTCAGTTTTATGTATCTCTCTCCTTCCCTGTATACTAGTTGTATTGGGAGAACCGAACCATTAAGGGAACCTGACAATCAGACCTGATGGCGTTGACATATATGTGGAGACTTAAGGACTTTTGTGGACCTCGTTGCTCACCAACCAAAGTAGTCTTGATTAGTAAAACCCTTCATCTTGGTGAAATTCAATAAAAAACACTGGCATCAAAAACTGTAGATTAGCTACCTTGTAGATTTTTAAGAAAGACAAGATTTTCACAATGAGTGTCCTGAACACAGTAGCCAGGAATAGCAAAATAATGTAATTAACATTAATGTTTATTTACTAGAGGCCTATTTGCAGACTTCAGTCTCTTCAGAAACCTCCAATAATTAGGTTTGCTATAATGGGTTGAAATGGAAAATGGATAGAACATTCTATTCTTACTGCTTACAATTTCTCATGATAAATAATGGCTTAGCATTTTATCTATATCTAGTCTAAATGCAAATGCTCTACCTGATGAAAATGTTCCTTCTGCCAGGATTATAGCAAGAAGACTCCTGGTACTTTCCATGTTACAGTTCAAAGAGTTCCTTGCTTTGAAGAAGGACTAACATGTTCCAGAAACGTTACCATAATATATAAAGTAAGTTTACTATAACATAATAGCACACTTTAAATTTGACAGCAGGATGTCTCCAAATACAACATTTGTGAAAGACCAGTCCAGAGTGACAAATGCATTTATTATTTTTTTTTGGAAGAATGTACAAGGAACATTATGTATCAGAATATATTTCACATCCCCTACCACAGCACATCTAATTGTAATACCCAGGCAACTGGTTTCAGCCTCTGTCCTCAGGCCCATCAGCAAACATCTAATGGGACAGATAATTCACATGTATATGGCCAGAAATGTGAAAAAATTGAGGGTTCTTCATCATTCTTTTGCTATCTGTCTGCTATGTAAGATTTGCTTTCCTGTCTACATTGTTGGGGTACTCTTACCATACTGTAATTAATATATATTTTTTTCTGTTATTTCAAGAATCATACCATTAATCTACAAGATGGAAAAACAAAAACTGAAATTTCTGGAGATTCAGACTGCGCTTCCAGCGAATTTAGAAAAGACTATTCTGAAATGAAAGTCGGCATGTACACTGTCTTAAACTTCGCAAATAATGTTACTTTAATCTGGGATGGAGCTACATCATTGTCAGTGTTCGCTGGCCCTACTTGGAATGTAAGTGATCATAACACACTTTCTTGTGTACTTTTTTAAAACATTGTCACACAGGGTGATAATTGCCATTTTCATGTGTTAACGCATGCAATTGAAGTGATCCAGCTTTGCAGATTTTTCATAATATTTACAAAGTGTTGGAGTGGAGTTTCTATTTGTTCGGAGTTCTGTGTGTATTTTTAGAATCGGATGAACTGAGCATGCATAGTAACTTTACGCTATTTACGCTCAGAAGTCCATTAGGCATGTACTTGTGAATCGTACTTGGAGACATACGTGCGGAGGGGCGTGGTTGAAATCCGTACGGACAAAGTTACGTAAAAGTGGGTGGGGGGAGGCATTTAAATGACCATTTGAGGGCGCGGTTTGTTAGATACGCACGTACGTAAGTATTATACGCGCATAAATGCACACGTGAAGATAAGGGTGCCCTATGGAGTCATAAGTCACCGACAACATGGCCGTGTGAGGGGAGTGTCATAAGTGTTGCCTTGCAATGTACATGCATATAATTGTGTACCTTTTACTAACGGATCTGAGAACACGGTCCGTGTTTTTATAAGAATTTCAGTGATCTCTCCATATACTTCCCTTTTCCTTCCCCAGTAGCTGTTATGACTGATAGAATACACACAGTGGAGCTCAGATACAGCTTTCCCATATAAGATGCATCTTTAGAAAAACCATAAAAACTTTGTTTATTTACCATTTAACAGCTGCTGGCATCATGCAGAGATCAGAGAATTGAGTAGACATCATCAATTCAATTCACAGGATGAGTCATACACTCTATCTGTAGGACAGTGAATGGGTGACATCAGCTCCATTGTCTGATCTCTGCAGGAAACCATTAGCTGCCAATTTATAAGTAAACAAGTGTTAATGATTTCTAAAGCCCAATTGAATATTCACCACAGGGGGGTCTGCCATGTGTGACAGACTTTTCTCTGATTTTGAAAAAGGTAACAACTGTATATATGTAAATAAAAAAATAATAATTAATAAACATTTTTAATAAGAAAAAAACAAACAAATAATCTCTCACACTTATATATAACATATATTTTGCCCACTTGGATAACCAATAGTGTTCCTTGTTCACATCTGACTGGGACAACCCATCTCTAAAGATTTTTAAGCCACTGCGCATGCACAGTGTTTTTCCCTGTCTGGATATACAAATGTTCAGTACTAAAAGAAAATAACTGCGCATGCTCCTGGACTTTAATTCACTGGAAGATCCAACAATGGCAGCGAATATCTCTCAGATCATAATGGGACCTTACCGGAGGAGTTAGTATTTGTAAAGCTTGCAATCATAGTCGTTAACCTCGCAGCGAGGAGAAGTGGACCTGGCTAAGTAGTGCCTGCAGCATTTTTTTTGTAAATAGACTCCACAGTATTTATTTATTTGTAGACAAGGAGTTAAGTAGTAATCAATCAAGAGTTGGATTAGTATCAGATATTACACACAAGTCATTGATGACAAACAAGGTATCCCAGATTGTTTGCTATGCAACCATTTGGTAATTGTCTGTTCATTACATAGATATGTACTGTAACATTTGTTGTGTACATATATGTATATATGGAGTGTATTAAAATGCATACATATGAATATAATAAATAATTATATCTGTATGATTTAAAATTCTTTCACACAGAACAAATTTTCTGGCTTGTGTGGAAATAACAATGGTGACATAAGGGATGAGCTCACAACAAAAAATGGTGTGAAAATAGCTAGTAATCTGGAAATGGGAAATAGTTGGAAGATTGACCCATTCTGCCCAGATGCTCTCACTCAATCGTTGCCTTGTGACAGAAATCCTCACTGTAAATCATGGGCCTCTAAAAAATGTCAAATAATAAAGGAATCTATATTCAAAGATTGTCACTCAAAAGTAAGTTTTACATTTTTTTTTTATACAAGAAATATTTTAATGTAATGTACTGTAACTTACTATTTGTAGTAGGTAATGTTTGGTGAACTTTATTTTAAGAATATTTCTTTTCTTTGTACAACATTCTTTGGGATGAAAACTTTTCTGTCACACAATTATTATTTTCTTTTTTATTTAAAGATAAAATAATATAATTTCTAAGTTATGTTTTTGCATATACAAAATGAACACTAAGATTGTGTTGTTTTAGGATAAACATCTTTTTTTATCTAGCTATTAAATTGACTTGATGAAATCTAAGTAAAACATCTAGATGAACATGTGTTATATGAGAAGTTTTCAGGAATTATTCCCTTATCCTCTACTGTGTGTTTGAGATAACAAAGTTGTTGTCTGCACTAATCAAATGGACTACCCCTTTAAGAATAACCACGTATAATACGTGAAGGGTGTGCTACCGTGTGGCAAAAAGTAATCAGAAAAAAGAAAGAAAGATTTTCCCTCAAGAGGGATCGTCCTTCAAAAAACCACACACTGGTGCACTAAAAAGTCCAATATAAATTGTAATCTTTATTAAATATATAAACCATAAAGGTAAAAATGCGAAATAAATTCAATTTAACAAGTTGCAAACATGTATGCATACTAAAGTGCAAAATAGTTAAAATACAAGGTAGTGGAAAGCCGTAACTCCTATATAAATACTGACACAATGGAAAATTACAAGGAGAAAACAAAGTAGTCACTGTCACATTTCCAGAGCAGCAATACACATGCAGAAGCTGGGATGCACAAACTTTATAAGTAATATCAAACGGCCGCTATCCCTATGCATCTGAAGAAATAAGAAAATAAAACAAAAAAACCTCCTCACGGAGGCGCTTCACTCTGCAGAGCCCCTAGAGACCCTGCCTATCAGGCCGTTAATATAGAGCAGACAGGAGACAGCTGTAACTTGCCAAGGCAGTGAGACGGTGATCCGGTCTGACATCCACCACCAGAGAGAGCCGACACATGTTTCGCAGTGCTTCGTCAGGACATGAGTCATCATTACAGGTGCAGGGCTTTTAAATCAGAGGCAGCCAATCATCGGATGCATAGATCGCGCTTCTAGGAGATACAATAATAAGCTGTTACACTTTGTTACTCATGCTACATGTTACAAAAAGTATTAAATTGTATCCAATCTACACCCAGACTATAAATTAGGGTAGCATCGGGTTTGTTAAGGAGAAGCACAGTATGTAAAAAATGCAGGTCAAAGGCTAAATAAAAAGGCAAAGTGCAGAACCAACAGAGATTAGATTGTTATTAACCCTGTCACTGCTAACAGCAACAGAAGAAAAGAGGAAAAAACATATATAAAAATAGGAGAATCATTAGCTCAAGTCTATATAGTACATGTAGATATATGTTTATTAAGCTGTCTTGGCATATAAAAATATGATAGCATATTATTTTCTCCAAGATAGCGTTATATTATCTGCACCAATTATATAAATAAAATAAAATAAATATCCCACAAAATTCATCCTATAAGAATTCATATAGTATCCGTATCCATCTTTAATTCTAACATCAGGAAGAAAATAAATAATTAAATAATTACATCTACTATTTGGAAATCTTATATTTTAAAAGATATTAATTAGTCTTTCTCAATTCAATTATGAGTCTGCAGGAGATATTATAATAATCTTATCTTCGTCTTACGCTACCATAAAGATTACCACACATCTATATATCCTCATAACAAACCACTGTGTGTTGTTAGCAGCTTGCAGTGGGTGTTTATCATCTCCCTGGCACTCCTGGTGGGGTTGTTTTTGATCGCATTATCAAATCTATGTCTATGTTCATTTAGGTTGATCCAACTCCTTATTATGATGCCTGTATTAGTGAAGCATGTGTATGTGATATGGAAGGCATGCATCTTGGGTTTTGCACCACTGTTTCAAAGTATGCTCAAGCTTGCATTGCTGTTGGAGTGTGTGCTGATTGGCGTACTCCAGACCTTTGCCGTAAGTACCAAACTAATATTCTAACATTATTCAGCTAAATATTGGAAAAGTGGGACTGATTAATACAGATTAATACTGACGTAAATACAAAAAAAAATCACTTTATTTTATTATATATTTGCATTCTTAGCAACTTACAGCACAATTTAGAGTTCAATGTAGTTTACACCACTATGTTTGGAAAGGTGCGTAGATGTTAACGTGTTTACAATAGATATTAATTTTAATTATTTAATTTTTGTGGAAAAGAAATACGATACATAGGACTAAATCCCTTGAAGTCACAAAAGTATGCAGAGATCCCAAGGCAAAAAAGCCCTATGTGAAATATCATTGAAGCCCTTCCTAGTATCCCTTGGCCAATAGTTAGCAGGGTAATAATGTGACCTTCAGAAAAAAATAAACTATGAAGCATCTAAAACTAACTAACTTACTGCTATTACTGTAACTATAACTAATAACTATAACTTTTAAACTATGGTGTCAACAAGCCACAGCTGTCAGAGACAGCCTAGACAAGCCAAAGTGCTTATGTATACTGGAATTGCATAAAGGGATTTGTTTGCATGTGACCCTAATGACAAGGAAGAGTGAGGAAAGTATGCACAGATGCAGACAAGCATGGACTGTCCTACCAAACACACAGCTTTCTTTGCTAAATGCTCTTTCCAAACTAAGCCAAGTTTGTGCATTTGGCGTAATAAATTATACATTTTTAAGTCAATATTTTTTGCCTGTGGTCACTGTAATATCTGTAATGCCAAAAGATTGGGGGTGGGGGGATTGCCATAGTGAGCATTTTAAACACCAACAGGAACTAATAAATTAGCAAAGAAGCACTAAAGTGTTTTATAACAAAAAAGAACAGAACTCACTTCTCACACATCCTTTCCTCATTTACCTAAATCCTTTGTTAGCATGGGTTTCCTTTTATCACCAGCTCAAATTTTTGGTCTAATGCTTACAAATTCACAATTTCAGTTTATTTAATTAACATTTCTAAGTAATGAAAGACCCATGAAAAGGCCTGTCACGACTACATCTGCAGCCGTAAGGCCGCAGACCTATTCGTAATATTTAAGTGTCCAGATTTACTAGCAAAAGCAGGCAGTGCAGGGGGCTTGCACTTCCTGCTACGCGATCGTACTTACAGACCCGCGCAGGCACGTAATGCATGCGTGGTTTGGATCTGCCCCATAGATTGCAAACTCAAATATACGCAAATATTGGTCATCAGATAAATCATACGACCAGTAGAGGTTTTTTGGTTTTTTTTAGAGCAGCGCAGACTTACTACTAAAATGGAATAATTGTTGTGAATCTTAACTCTTTTACTTTCATGGTTTATTTATTTTACGACAAAGTCTGTGTCCCTCCTCTAGTTACAATAGCCCCAATTATTTCTTATTCAGTTTTTTCCAAGTGAAACACCAAAACTGACCAGTAATTGATAAATTTCAACTGAGGAGTCTGTTGAAAAGCGAGCAACAATTGTGATGTACAAAAAGGTTTAGCCTCTAAATGGTTTATTACAGTAAATGATCTATTCATTAATAACAATTTGATCAACTTCAATTTGATCATGAAAAAAGTATAAAGCTCTGTAATTAAATAGCAAGATGTTGTCTGAATTTCCTAAATTGGTCTAAATAAACTATAAAATTAAAACATTGTACATTTTTCTATATATTTTTTTCAATATTTTCATTATTCAAATTTCTTTAGCTGTGTGTTGTGATCATTATAATGGGAAAGGAGAAAACATTTGGCATTATGAACCGTGTGGATCAAATTATGTCAAAACATGTGGTAATCACAACATTGCTGAAAAGTTTGCCCCGTTCTTAGAAGGTAAGAGATATCCATTTTCACTAGTAAACAATGTCATCTGCATGTAAACAAAGCCACAAAGATTAGGATAAAATTTATGTTAGTCATGTTTTCTAGTGTAAATGTGAAAGATAACAACCCTGTGAATCCCCTCAGGGTTCAAACATGTGTTTTTAGAGCAAAGCAAACTGAATCCCAAAACTGCTTGTTTGCTTTATCTGATCAAGTAACCTTATCATTCTAAAATAGTGGTTCTCAGCCTTTTTTGGGGGGAATAACAGTTACTTAGTAGGGAATCATGTCATGTACCACTTTTCATATCATGTAGACACATATCCACAAACCATATATATATTTTCAGGGTTTTTGTTATTGTTTAAATATTATTGTAGTGATTTTCTACATTTGTAATTTAACCCTCAAAATATATATTGAGGTCTACCCATGGTCTAAAATAACAAACAGAAATTAAAATATTTCTGAAAAAACTACTTTTGCTATATTATGTTATTCAATAGTTAATATTTTCTTCATGTCTGAAAAATAATTGTGACTTTGGGTTTTAACTCAAGAGCAGACAAAGCATTTAAATTTCACTTACAAAAAATAAGCGCTAAATATTATAAAACAAAATAAATGAGTCTCCAATAAAATAATAAAATGGTTAATTGGATTTTTGAACAGACTTTCAGTGTACTCCCCGTTTTGGTGGTAAGATCTTATCCTTCACTGTGAATTTCCTGCTTTGTACGTTAGAGAGCAGACTTTCTGCATATTCTGCACCTCTGTTGTGCCTATAATAATTTCTTGAGATGTATCCATCCAATTGAGTTTTTGGAAAGATACAAGAGAGGACCACCTGCACACCGATCAGCTAAACTGTGTTTGACTTGGAACTTTTATTCCGATTAACAAATAGGCAATTGTGCCATTTAGGATTGAAATCTATCAATGTGCTTTTAGACCCTATATGGTCTTTTTTCATTTTTTTTCAAACAGAAGACGTTTGTACAGCCTTGATTACACTTTGGATGTTTGGCTCATGCTAATGAGCTCTATGGTGCTTTTTGTGTATGATGACTCTATCAGTATGAGGTTACTTCAGAATGATTTTTTATGCATGTGTTTTTATACTAATAATGGTTGTGGACATCTGATTAATTGATTCTTGCTCATAACTTTAAAGGGTATAGAGCCACAGTACATTTTGTTATGAAAGACCATTTACTTTATATTACTTTGTATGACCCTTATGAAAACAATAGAGAATAACACTTTCTTGCAGCTTTTTTTTTCTTTAAATATAATTATGAAGGTGATCACAGCAGTTTTATTTGCAAAGAGGGAACTACAATAGCTTGTTAGAGATATGTAATTAGCCACGCTTCCAAAAAACTGGAACATGATAAAACTATATTGATGTTTAAAATTAGTTATATAACATTTAATATGTTAATTAAGCAATATCATAATATATTTTTCTTTTCTTTGTCTGAACTATAGGTTGTTATCCAAGATGCCCCAGTAATACTCCTTATCTGGATGAAAACATCATGAAATGTGTTCAGCATTCTCATTGCAGCTGTTCCTACCATGGCAAAATTATGGCAGCAAATTCAATGATTAGAGATCATTGTGGCAGAAAATGGTATTACATTATATTACAGCTAATTATAATAGACTGGATCCAGAACTAAATACGCTTTAAAGTCTCCACAGTGGAGGCGAAGTTATGCTAAGCGTGATCCAATATTCTGGAGGTATGAGGGTGGAGATATGACGGTAGTGTTTTTCCGTGCCCTGAACCCTACCTTAACTTTTACACACATGGCCCTGTGTGTATTGGACTGTTTTGTAATGTTAGAATTTCATTTATACGGATTGTTCTAAATTGGTTACTGTACATAATTCAGAATCATTTATAGTGCATTCTGATGTGTAACTGACATGTTTAAGCATGCACATTATGCACAGAGTACTAACATATTCTGAATGCGTAAGTGAGCTGTTGTACCGTACACAATTCTGGATCCAGTCCAATGCAGCTAATATAGATTGAGAATGTTACATAAATTCATTCTAGGACTTATGTTTGCTTATTTGGGAAGGGGTAATAGAAATGTAGACAAATAGAGACAGAACAGGACAAAGGCAAAAACATACTATGGTTTTAAACCAGAGTTGATAGTATGCCCGATGGAGTAGTGTTTCTTGACATAAATTTCCATAGTGAATGCACAAAACCGATGCACACACAATGGTGGGCGATCCAGACCTGAACACAACTGCTACTACGACTGCTTGCATTCAGAAAACCCTTTTGTGGGAGGAATGAGTGGTGGTAGGTTGTCAATGTGCAGTAAGGGTGTGCTCATACAATTGTAGACAGTTCAACACCAAATGCAGATATTGGTACATACAGTTTATGGCAATACATTTTTATCAGCCACATGTCTCAGTTTAGGGGGCTGACGCTCCACAGTGTATTTTGGACCATTACGTTACAATTTCATTTTTCAAATGCAATACAAAGGGTATGGAATCACTGCAATACAAAGGGTATGGAATCACTGCAATACAAAGGGTATGGAATCACTAAATACAATACAAAGGGTATGAAATCATTAAATGCAATACAAAGGGTATGGAATCACTAAATGCAATACAAAGGGTATGGAATCACTAAATGCAATACAAAGGGTATGGAATTACTAAATGCAATACAAATGGTATGGAGTCACTAAATGCAATACAAAAGGTATGGAATCACTAAATGCAATACAAAGGGTATGGAATCAATGCAATACAAAGGGTAGGGAATCACTGCTTGATCAGTTTGTACAATGAAAATAATAAAATAATGAGGCTATTAATATATACATTTTTATTCTTTTTGCTAAATTTATTCTTGGCTATAGTTTTAGTGTATTCACATTGCAACTACAAGTGGAGTGTGGGTCCCTGCTAATAACAGCCAAACCCTTCTCCTAATTCTGACCCTAACCCTCCCCTTCCATTGCCCTAACCTTAACCCTCCTTTCCCCGCAGCCTGACCCTAACCCTCCATTCTCCATAGCCTGGCCCTAATACTCCCTTCTTTATAGCCTAACTCTAAGACATCCCTTCCCATAGCCTGACCCTAACCCACCCCTTCTATGGTCCTAACCCTTCCTTCCTAAGAGCCTCACCCTAACCCCCTCCTACCACTAAAAGTCCCAGGAGAGGTTACTCAACTTTTCGGAGCTGTCAATGGTGGGATTGTGACTGGTGCATCGGGTCCTGCTAATGGCACACTCACCCATTCATAAAAAAGAATCTAAAATGGCTGACATTTGAATTAGAGACTGAAACTTTCGCTTGTCTCTATTTCTAAAGGCAGCCCATTGGACTCCCACTGGTAAAGGTCTCACATCAATCATAGCTACCATTTCTAGCATACATTAGATTATTGTACTATCCTGCACTAATGCAATGTAAAAACAAAAAATCAGCAGCACTAAAATATCTCAAGAGTAATTTCTAAAAAGTGATAACCTTTTCTCCAGCACTAATTACTGTGTAACGGCTTTTGCATACTAACAGGTTCTCTGACAGCATATCTGCACAGTGCTACTTTCAGCAATCATTTAGCTCCTGCACCTAGTTGCTGGATACTTGAATATTACAGATTTGATGATTAAATAATAATTTACCATATATGGATTACACGCAGTATGATCATACTGATTGGTAGACTAAGCAACAAAAGTATCATTTGCTGATAATTTTTTTATTATTTGCTATTTTATACTTCTATGTTACACTTCTATGTTATACTTCTATGTTACACTTCTAACTAAAATGGTACATGGCCTGTGTCACAAAACATACCAAGAAAGGCTAGAAGAACTAAACATGTATAGCTTGGAGCAGAGAAGGGAGAGGAGGGTCAGGATAGCAGCTTTCAAATATATCAAGGGTTGTGACCGACTAGAGGAGGGTGGCATTTTTCAAAGAAAGAGGTGTAATAGAACACGAGGTCATAAATATAAACTGGAGGGTGGTAGATTCAGAGGACATGTTTTTTAAACATAATTATATGGTGAATAAAACTGTGTCTCAATAGGATCACAATTGTGGACATCACCTTTTATAAATTACTCTTGAGATATTTAGCGCTGCCCCTTTCTACTGTTCAGCTGCTATTTTGTTCATTGACATAATTATATTCAGTGCTGACTGTGTTATTTATTATTCCTTGTGCAATGTATATGGCCACATAGCTGCATTAAACTTTCATGTTAATGCATTCCATTTACGTGCATCTCTAGATCCTTCTCTGTTGTAGGATCACAAGTGCAAAAACTGATCCACAGTTTGAAAATAATAAAATGAAGAAGAATGCTTCAAGGCATAAGCAATCGTTTGCCCAGCCAGTTCAGAACTGACTGGGAGAGAACGGTCCTTTGGAAATAGGGCTATTTGCAACAGGGACTCACACTCCTTTGTTTTACACTTACACCAACCCATTAGCTGGTATGCGTCTGACTTTCTGTGCTTGCTCCTAATCTGCACATGCACTGAGTGGTTACCTACTGAACTACCACCTCAAAAATCAATGGAAGCGCAACTCTGGATCAGGTCCAATATGCTTATCATTAACAGCAAATTTAGACACGCTTTCTTCTCAAAACCATTTGATGCACTCATTTAATAACTGATCTCTCTTTCATTTTAGTTTCTGTCTGAAAGGAAACGTGATATGCAAAGGTAAGCATTTCTTCAGCCGTGGTAGTTTTTCTTCATCAAAAAAAAAATGGTTCACAGAAAGATTTGTTACAAAAATGTATTCAAAAAGCTTTCTCGGTAACATATCCATGTAGATGGTCTTTAAAAATAAACCCAAATTTGCACATTGTAACACTTTGGTTACAGTGCTCTCTTAATGAAATTAGCTTTGGCCGCTCTTGCCCTAAATTTAAAGAGGTGATGCTTACAGTAGGAAGCTCAGGTTTTCTGTGAGCATTGCTGGCCATAAGCTGGTGTCTGGCAATAGTGATGACCCAGCATGTTTGAAAGTTCTACTATCGGCCTTGCAGACATCTCTCAGTGGCGCTGTCAGTGAGAGGAGCTGACAGATGGTAATAATGGTAGATTTTGGATACAGCTACTATATCATCTTTGAATTTAGCAGTTATTATACTGTCAAAGTATGACTGTTAATTTGTTATTTTTTTATTTATTATTTTATTTAGAGCCTTATTGTGGCCATAATTTGTGCACAATAAATCAGGAGTAAAAGATTTTGTTTATGTATCTTTCAGTGTGCCTTAAATTAAAGCTCTTTGTGCTTCCTTTTATTTGAATCAGCTAAATACTGTTGAAACTATTTGTTTTTTTTTAAAGTTAGATTCTTTGGCCCTGATTCAGAGATTGAAAATAAGAACTTAAAGTTACACCTGGGCTAAACCATGTTGATTTCAGGGGAGTCAAATTTCATTTGTTGCAACAGTATTATAGTTAAAAGGTGATGTTTCCCAGCTCAAGTCTAAATAGCAGTTTAAAAGTGAAGCTGATCAGGTATTTGTGTGCAATAAGTAAAAGCAAAGCATTCTCCCTGCATGCATAGAATAAAATTAACTTGACTCCCCCTAAAATCAACATGGTTTTGCCCAGGTGTAACTTTAAGTTCTTATTTTCAGCCTCTGAATCAGGCCCTTTGGGCCCGATCCTCAGGTCCATACGACAGAGGAATTACGTACAGCATGTATAAAATTCCCGTCTTGAAGGTTGTGCGCATGTGCACAACCTTCTTACGATACCATAAGGTTCATGTACGATGACTGTCCCCTCGTTTACAACAATAAATGAGGAGACGGGGTGGGAAAAGCCCCTTTACGACAAGGTATGAAGTCTTAAGGTCGTAAAAGTTAAGTTAAGGTAAGATTTACTACCTTAAGTGGGGAGTTTGAAAGGTGCGCATAGGTCAGGATACGGCCTTTGTCTCATTGTACGGCACTGTGGGTACTTTGTAACAGCTTATTAATAAAGTTTATTATTATTATTATTAATAATAATAATAATAATAATAATAATAATAATAATGATAACAATCATCATCATCATCATCATCATCATCACAAAAGAGACATTACATGTGGATGGTAGGGTTAGGGGTAACAAAATGGATGTTGGTTATTTATACATCTCTAATATTTTAAACTGATTTTAAAGGTTATTTTTATATACATACTAGTAGACTATTTTATTTCATTTCAGTAACATCGCCACGAGAGCCAGAATATACAAGTATGAATTTTTTACATAGAAAATACCATATTAAATTATCATGTAATTATTTGTAGTGTATTTCAAAATGTAACACTAAGAAATTTCCGTTGCTTTCCATACAGAAATGAACAACATTAACTAAGAGACGTCTTGCACCGTATTGTAATATTACTGAATTGCACATTTTAAAACATTTGTATAATCACAGCAAGTTAATTAATAAAGCGTATTAATAAATGTTATTATTATTATTATTTATTAATATTAATAATAATAATTAATAATAATAAGAAGAACAAGAACAAGAACAAAACAGACATAGTATGTGGATGGCAGGGTTAGAGGTTAGAGAATGGATGGTGTTGGTTATTTATACATCTCAAATTTTTTTTACCAATTTTAAAGGTTATTTTTATAGACATACTAGTAGACTACTTTATTTCATTTCAGTAACACCATCGCCACGAGAGCCAGAATATACAGATATGCATTTTTACATAGAAAATACCATATTAAATTATCATGTAATTATTTGTAGTGTATTTCAAAATGTAACACTAAGAAATTTCCGTTGCTTTCCATACAGAAATGAACAACATTAACTAAGAGACGTCTTGCACCGTATTGTAATATTACTGAATTGCACATTTTAAAACATTTGTATAATCACAGCAAGTTAATTAATAAAGCGTATTAATAAATGTTATTATTATTATTATTTATTAATATTAATAATAATAATTAATAATAATAAGAAGAACAAGAACAAGAACAAAACAGACATAGTATGTGGATGGCAGGGTTAGAGGTTAGAGAATGGATGGTGTTGGTTATTTATACATCTCAAATTTTTTTTACCAATTTTAAAGGTTATTTTTATAGACATACTAGTAGACTACTTTATTTCATTTCAGTAACACCATCGCCACGAGAGCCAGAATATACAGATATGCATTTTTACATAGAAAATACCATATTAAATTATCATGTAATTATTTGTAGTGTATTTCAAAATGTAACACTAAGAAATTTCCGTTGCTTTCCATACAGAAATGAACAACATTAACTAAGAGACGTCTTGCACCGTATTGTAATATTACTGAATTGCACATTTTAAAACATTTGTATAATCACAGCAAGTTAATTAATAAAGCGTATTAATAAATGTTATTATTATTATTATTTATTAATATTAATAATAATAATTAATAATAATAAGAAGAACAAGAACAAGAACAAAACAGACATAGTATGTGGATGGCAGGGTTAGAGGTTAGAGAATGGATGGTGTTGGTTATTTATACATCTCAAATTTTTTTTACCAATTTTAAAGGTTATTTTTATAGACATACTAGTAGACTACTTTATTTCATTTCAGTAACACCATCGCCACGAGAGCCAGAATATACAGATATGCATTTTTACATAGAAAATACCATATTAAATTATCATGTAATT
>WWET01001505.1:11547-26641 GCA_011038615.1 Limnodynastes dumerilii | reverse complement strand
TAGTTTCCCAGAGAAAAATATTAATTACCTTTTTGTACCGCTGACCATTATTATTTACATTACACGTACATTTTCATGTTTGGTTTAAGCTACTGGCCACATTACCTATTGCGTTAAACCTTTGGGAGACATTAACTCTTTCGAGTATGCTGAGGGGGGCATGGACTGTAATTTTATATGAAGGGGGGCATGTTTTGGCCTCTATTGTGCATAGGATTATCGTATGGCATATATTGTGTACTGGGTTATGGTATGGCATTTATTGTGAACGGGGCTTATGTTACTGTACAATAGAGCCTGCTCCAGACCTACGCATGAGAGCGGAGCGTATTACCGCTCCAGCGTAAAAACTTTCACTACCATGACACTCTCCTTACCTTCCTTTCAGTACGCCCACCGAACCCTACCCTAACTTTTCCATGTGGTCGTACGTATTTTCGTAGCAATGCGCTGTTTGTAGCGGCCTAAGCACGCCCATACTGTACAATTTAAATGTCTCTCCCCGCCTACAACTCCAGCGTCCATACTAACTTCGTACTATAAACACGCTTGTCGTCGGAAAATACGCAAACAATACGGACACCCGAATCGCCGCTACAAAAAGGTCTTTGGTGTGACCAGAAGTTGTCACTATGCACATGAGCAGTGCATTTTTTCTGCGGTTTTTTCGCTTACGATCAGGGTACGTTCGCATGTGAGCGTAGGTTTGGATCAGGCCCATAGTGTGTATGGGGGGCATTATATATGCAGTGGCATGCCATTAACCCTTGGCATGCTGCCGATTATGGTACTAAAAAGCACATCATTCCCTTCATTAAATGGGCATGCGGTGCCTTATAATACTATATGCTGCAGCATGCTAAGGGTTAATAGCATGCCGCAGCAGGGGTTTTACATATTATTAAGGACAGTTGTGTTATTTTAAACAAACTTGACAATATTTTTATACATTTTTTTTTAAATAAAAAAGGTAGAGTTTTTTTTTTATCTACGTAAGTGACAATTTCTACTGAATCGACACTCATACCCACCTCTATTTTCTCACACGAATTTGAGGTGAGTTGAAAGAGATTTTACAAATTTTTGTATAGTAAATACAGCAATTTGTACATTCTGCCTTTGCTGTATAGCCATGGTGATGGTAAAAATAGAGATTTAGACGAGGCAGCATTTTGGATGAATTTCAGGCTAAATACCTTTAGTAAATCCAGCAATTCTATCATTGCTGGAAAATCGCCAAATAAACAGTATTTTTTTTTCCAAATTTTCTAGTAAATCTGGCCCCTAAAGTTGTTTTACCACTTTAGGAATTCAATATTATTAAACACTCCTTTGATATAGTTGCATAATTGGGACAATTGGTAACTGCAGTATAAATTTATATTGACCAAGTCTGATGCAATGAAATAAGCCCAAAAGCATCACCATGCCAAATGTACACTATAATCTCTATCCAATGAATGAAAAAAATAAACGCCTCATGAAGTCTGCTGCTCCTCACCGCACTACTCAGGTAAGGGAATACAGCCCAACTTGACCAGTCCAAATACAATCAACATAGGGAGGAGTAAGCGCTGACTCAAGTAGAGTTGAGATAACCAAATATACATATTATAATGTCCTTTCACAGTAATCTTCCATATCATATTCTCACACCAGGAGCATTTTAAGAAATGAGGGGGCTCTTGTGCAGAATTTGTACATGGGGCCCCATCACCCTTACCCTGAGGCAGGACTATCTCGATTTACAGACCTCAAAAGAGGCGAGGCCTATCAGGCAATTTAAATCCTTCCTAATTTGCGGCCCGCGAATCGGGACAGTTTCACCGCAGTGGAAGGGGGACCCATTCAGCATCTATTTCTTCCCTATGGGAGATTTTGGAGAGAAGAAATATATGCCAAATGGGCCCCCCTTCCCCTGCCAACCCGGATATGTAGAGACTTAGGTGCAGAATGAATGCCACAGGGCCTCCTGTTGTGAGGGGCCCGTGTACACTGAACACCCTGCACCCATTATAGATTTGCCTATGGCTCACACTAACAATCCCAGATATTCCTTTCTAGGAGCAAATCTAAATTGATGTAGTACTCCTATTAAAAATCATAGAGTGATACAGGCACTGGTATGAGGAAGCAAAGTAACAAAATATCCAATTCAATGTTTGTATAATTATATAAACAAGGAAGATGAAACAGCGCTATAAGGATATATACACACAGCAAAAATAGATAATAAATAAATAAATCTCCAGCTGCTATATTTGAGGGAGACCACCCCTGCTAAAACAAATATAGAAAAGGAAAAATAGCGCTAGGAGATTTATAGAAATCACAATTTATTCGTATGACTATATGAATAAAATCACCAAATATAAATGCATAATAAAAACCATGAATAATATGTATCCAGAAAAATCAAAAAAAGCATTAACCATAGGTAGCAGTACCCAGCGATAATCCAATGATAATCAAATGATTCAGTGCTAAAAATCTATCAATTTGTATACGCAGAGATCCATGTTAAACAACAGTTAATATTGCGATATGGGACCCAGATATCAAATGGTGTAACGGCTTATCTTGAAACTATAGTTCAGTAAGTAGCCGTGAGCCCTAGAGGTTTAATGGCTGAGTAAGAAGCGGCTGTGGTGGCTATTTCCCAAGTAATAGGAGAGTAAGAAGCTAGATAGCAAATGTCAATACAAAAAGTCCTGGCATATAGCCAAAATAGTTACCACTGAAGGACGTGTCACGATAGTCCGATACTACATGCAGGTAATGCAGCGTCTATGGCCGTCGGAAAGCTGGACAGTGATGAAGGTGTGAGATACCTGTATGATTACCACTCCAGAGATGTATATATGCTGGAGTAAGTGTCTTGATGGTCCAATGCCACGGGCAAGCGGTGCAGCGTCTGTAGCCACCGGAGAATCAGACAACGATGATGGCACGAAAAGGCCGGCACGTTTACCTATCCAGAGACATGTGCATGTGGTCCAGTGTGCTTTTCAGGTAGTGCGGCGTGCACGACCGCCGGATTACAGCGGGGAGCGTGTATAGGCTCCTCCTGCCTGCTCGTAGGTGATATGTAGTCGGAATAATCACTGATAGTAAAGAGACTATGTCTCAATGATGTAATAGACAAGTTCTGGGTCCAGTAAGGCAAAAGAGTAGTGCAAAAGTTCTGGGTACGGCAGAGTATGAGTGTTAATGTTCAAAAAAAGAGCTCTTACGAGTTTCTCCGTATAGGATTTAAATCTCTCTCACTGACACATTAGTCACATGCTCTCTGATGAAACCTATACGGAGAAACGCGTAAGAGCTCTTTTTTTAGACATGACACTTTTTTATGACACTTTTTGTATTGACATTTGCTATCTAGCTTCTTACTCTCCTATTACTTGGGACATAGCCACCACAGCCGCTTCTTACTCAGCCATTAAACTTCTAGGGCTCACGGCTACTTACTGAACTATAGTTTCAAGATAAGCCGTTACACCATTTGATATCAGGGTCCCATATCGCAATATTAACTGTTGTTTAACACGGATCTCTGCGTATACAAATTGATTGACTCTTAGCACTGAATCATTTGATTATCATTGGATTATCGCTGGGTACTGCAACCTATGGTTAATGCTTTTTTTTATTTTTCTGGATACATATTATTCATGGTTTTTATTATGCATTTATATTTGGTGATTTTATTCATATAGTCATACAAATAAATTGTGATTTCTATAAATCTCCTAGCGCTATTTTTCCTTTTCTATAATTATATAAACACAGGCCAGTCCGTTGCAGCCAAGTCCTCCTCACAAATCACAGATGATACTTTCCTGTGTGAAGTATAACTGCAGAAAAACACACAAGTTTGGAGCTGTCCAGCTGTTACTGATAGAACATCAGACTCACAGTTCTGGAGAGAAATAAAGTTCCACACTATCAGTGTTTAGCTCCATCTCAGAATAGACCAGGCTCGCAGGTTTGCTGGCGCATGTCTCCAGCATCTTCCTTCCTACTTCTGTCAGTTGTGCTAAGGATGCGTCTCTGTCTCTGCCTCGCTCTCGACCAGCGGGTGTTTCCCCATATGCTAATTAGAATGTGTCGGTGATTAAACAAATCACAAACTTGAGTGCGCGCCACAGTGATTTCAGAGGCTAGTTTATTCCAAAATAAGAAATCAGAAATAAATTGGGTAATTGTACTAGTCTGCTCACATTACATGGCTGACTGCAGAGCTGAAAGAGTGCACCACTGGAAACAAACCCATATATATCACTCAGCAAATAACTATATAAACATTTATTGATTTACCATTTACATTGAAGGGGGCCAAATATGTACCAAAACTTATTGGAAAGAGTTGGATTACAATGGCTTTCTAAATTACAGGAGTAGCCATGCAAGATCTTGGAAAATTAATATACCCAAGGGCCAGATGTTGAGAATGAGAAAAAATTGCTCATCAGATGCCCAATATGAGATCCAATCAAAGGTACTAATGGGAGCCTTTAAAGCACAGGGGAATCCATAGGAACTCTTGTTTAAAGCTAGACATGAGGTAGCCACCATCAAAAGGGACTCTCTTCTGCAATATAATCATAAAGAAAAAAAAAATTCTAGTGCTAGTGAAGGAGCCAGTCAGAAACTGTACTTTGTGTCCAAATTCAATAGCCACACCGATAAGATTAGGAAAGATATCAAAAAGAATACACCCATTTTAAAACTTGATGATCTCTTGGACAAGGAGAGTATTGATTATCTGAATATAGTGTTCAAAAAGTTAAGAAATTTAAGAGATATGCTGGTTCCAAGCTTTCTAAAGAAGGCAAGGACAGAGAAAATTAATCCCATAACTGACTTTAAAACCCTTTCAGACGCTCATGGCGTCTTTCTCAAGGTGTATGAGGCAGAGATGCATCCTTAGCACAGCTGACATGAGGAGGAAGGAAAACGCCGGAGACACACGCCGGGAAAACCTGTAAGCCGCTCCACTCTGCGACTGAGTTAAATACTGATAGTGTTGAACTTTGTTTTTCTCGAGAACGGTGAGTCTAATGTTCTATCAGTAACAGTTGGACAGCTCCAAACTTGGTTCTGTGTTTTTTCTGCAATTATACTTCATGTAGGAAAGTAGCAACTGTGATTTGTGAGGAGCACTTGGCTGTAACAGACTGGCCTGTGTTTATATAATTATACAAACAATGAATTGGATACTTTATTACTTTGCTACCTCATACCAGTATGAGGCTGTATCACTCTATGATTTGTAATAGGAGTATTACACCAATTTAGATTTTGTCCTAGCAAGGTACTGTATATCTGGGATTGTTGGTGTGAGCATATGATATTGGATTGAGATTTTATTGAAGGACATTATCATATGTGTCTTTGGTTATCACCACTATACTTAAGTCAGCGCTTACTCGCAGTACACCCCCCTATGTTGATGATCACCCTGCCAGCCTGCAATTCGATTGCATTCTATTTATTTAATTATTTTTTGCAAATTTAACACTTGTGGAACCTGCACAAAAGGGGAACTTTAACTGTGATGTTCTTATCTGCAATTCTGCAGGGATGAGCTGGCTATGTACACCACAAATGAATACTTTGTACAATATTTTCACACTTACGATGTTTACAGAGCTTTTGAATGTAATACAAAAAGTTTAACTCCCAAACTGTATTAAATGGTGCTGCATTATGTTTGTTCAATATATTGATGGATTTCGTTTTCTTTTTTTTTTTTTATTAGCTCCTTCTATAGTAACTACACAAAAAACAGAAAGTAAGTTAACAAAGTTGTAGTCAATTTATTATAATAACTAATCGCAATTTTCAGTGTTTTAGCTTAGAAAACTTTATTTGCTTTCATGCTAGTGCTTGTTCCTAAGGTGTTAGTTTAAAAATGACTACATAAAAAAAAGCTTTTTCATTTCGTATTTTATTATTTTATTTATTAAGGATATTATTTATTTTATAAATTTGAGACAGATTTGGTTTTAATGGCTGCTTGGCATTGTTTACTGTTTTTCTGGTTCATGCATAAAATGTAAACACAAAATTAAAAATTATAATAATAAAGGACCAGATCCACACCACTGCACATTTTCCATACATGCAGGGGTGTTTAAATCTGCACGAGAGAGGGGAGTTAATGCCTTCTGTCACTACCCTCTCTTGGTTATAAACAGTGTGACTTATACATACAACTCCTTGACAAAGCTCAAACAAAACATGCATCAGACAGACCTAGGAAACCCACCTTTGTGCACTGGGAGTTTGCTTCTTTAATGACCATTCTCTTTTTTCTGTTCCTTGCTGACCAATTTTTGAGAAGCCAGGGAGGGACATTCACTGCCTGGAAAGGTAAAGCTCTGGCCGTGAGGCTGCTCATTGTTGATTATAGGGACAGGCTCCTGTTTATAGATAGCGGGTGTTATGGCTGTGGAACTGACAAGCGTGTGCTTTCATGTGGTAATTATGACATATATGGTCTGTTATAATAATCTTTGATATATCACCTACAATGTTTTAAAATGGTCTAATTTAACTTTTTTACTTGAGAGTTGATATTTTAATACTTTAAAGACATGTGCACCGTTAAATAGTTTCTCTTTCTTAAGTATTGTTAGTTTTTTCTCCGTTTACAGTTTTAATGGCTGCTTAGATTGTTTACTGCTTTTCTGGTTCATGCATAAAAAATAATAAATACAAAATAATAAAGGACCGGATCCACACCCCTGTGTGTTTTCGAAATGTGCAGGGTGTGTAAACCTGCATGAGAGAGGGGAGTGAACTCTTGTCACTCCCTTCTCTTGGTCGTAAACAGTATGACTTACATTGCCATGAGGCAGCTTTAAGTCACACTTGTGGATCAGCGGTCCATCCAACCACTGATCCGCTCGTAAGTGGGATTCCTATCCCACACTGTAAAATTTAAATGCTTCCCCCCAGCCCACCTTTGCGGGCAGAGGGGAGCACAGCGTCTTTTAAAAGCCATTGTACGGAAGTTAGTAGCTTAGAGCATGCGCCCTCCATTCTATAGAAAACACTTATGCACTTTGGATGCGTAATTGGGTTCATGTTACTAAATGAGGATCCGGTCCAAAGTCATACTTTTTCTATTTAATATGTTGCACTATTTCCATCATAATTTGTTCAAAGGAGGATGATGGCATTGCATGTTAAACAGTATTTTCCAGGTGAATAGTCAAGTTAAAAATGTTAACTCTAAGGGCAAGATTTACTAAACTGTAGTCACATTCTTACATATTGTGAAACCATAGGTTGAAAACTTAGTAGACTTCAATGGATAATCAGACCTTTAGAGGTAAATTTACTAAACTGTAGAAAAGGAAAAATGGAGATGTTGCCTATAGCAAACAATCACGTTCTAGCTGACATTCTCTAATATGTAATACAAAAATGAGAGCTAGAAACTTATTGGTTGCTATTGGCAACATCTCACCTTTTCCTTTTCTGCAGTAAGGTAAATTTACCACTAAAAGTCTAATAATCCATTAAAGTCTACCAAGTTTTCAAATTATGATTTCACATCTAATAATGTGATTGCACCTACAATACAGAACAACCAAAATTTGAAGGTAAAGAGTAAGAAGCATGAAACAATTCTGATCATACATAACAAAGGACCTGATTCACATTTATGAAAAAATTTAGGAACATTCCTAAATATACGCACTGCCCAGATCAGTAAAATGGATTCATAGATCCTAAAGAAAAATGCTAACCATATCCTAGCTTCTCAGGAGCTAAGAACGTTTTTTTCCATATATTTTTAGGAACAGCTTTGTTTCCCAACTGAGGATCATGTGTATATTTAGAATATTTCATATCCTCATTATTCATAGCTAAGCAAAGAAACACATTAATTCAGTTAAGAAGCAGATTGATTTTCTTAGCCTTCTTTGTTTTATAATTAACAAAACTAATAAAAAATGCAAAAATTTAGAAAATTATTAAAATCATAAATACTTATTGAAGGATTAAGAAAGAACCATTCAGCATTAAAAGCTGTTATAACATAAATATCAAGATAATAAATATATACATAAGTTAGACCTAAACAAAATTTGTATCTTATAATCACACACAAACCATGCAGACATGATAAAAATAAAATAAAAAAAAACAACTTATGTTTAAAAAATTCTTACAAACAATGAAATCATGCAAAAACTGCAAAAAAAGGTAAATAATGATTATCTTTCAAATTTAAAGTCAAACACAAAATGGTAACATAACACTTGTTTTAATAAATGAGCCTTTAATTGTTTCAATCAAAGTGAACACATTTATTCATTATAAACACACAGTAGCTGTGTGCTGAACAAACAGAAAAGCATGAGGCTTTGGCTCTCTGTTAACCATGTGGATGTCAACTTAAGAATGGTAGGGAGCATTCTTATCTTTGTTTGTGCATATGTTAATTTCTGCAAGGCCTTCTTAACTGTGAATCATTAATAAGTCTTGAGGAAAGCTAATACTGTACATTAGTAGCCCAAGTACTTGTCTTTTGCATTAAAAGTCTTGCCCCTCTAACCATGCATTTGGAAGTCATTATATTCCCCAACATGAATTATTCTTACGTTGCCATTCTTATCTGTGAATCATTCTTACATGGTTTCTGTGCATAGTTTTGAGTTCTCAGCATGCTCAGCTTAAGCATTCTTTTATATATATATACACGCACTGAAATCCTGTTCTTATTTAGTTGTGAATCAGACCCAAAATTACTCATCCTGGCAAAGACCATTGGCAGAATTACATTCAGTCAAAATAACTCATCATGACATTTATTCAAAATGGAAAGCATCATGTACTGTGCAACAGTTGTATTTCTAAGTAGGGTGATAAATACAATTCTAGCTTGATGTGACAATATCCTGTCCAGAGTGAAGTATAATTTGATGATGGTCTTCACAAGAGACCTCTACAAAAGTATTAGACATCACTGATTGTGATCTTCAGGACAGAAATAAGCAACTGGGCCTATTACAGTATTGGCATGAAGTAATGGATAACAAGCTGCATTAGGAATGGATGAATTGCAGTTAAAAGGAAAATTGGAAATGTTAGAATGGATATTTGGAACAGGCTTGGTACAGATTCCCCAGGTATTAGAGTAATTTGACATTTTCACTCTCTATTAGGGGGCAAAAGTTCACTTTGCTCTTTACTAATATATATAAAAAGGTCATATATAGGAAGCTCTTAAAGAGATAGAAATTACAAGGGAAGAATTTTTTTCATCACATATAATGTAATTGATGTTATGGCAACAATGATGCAACCAGACTAGGAGTCCAGGACTGTAATTAGGGTGTTCGATAGGGGTGCACACCCAGGGCACAAAGCTTAAAGGGGCACTAGTTAATATTAATATAAAGGTGAAATTGGCTTGGAATTCAGTGCCAGGGGGCACCATTTTTCCTTTTTGCCCCTGGCGCTACAATTTCTAGTTACGGCTCTGTAGAGGTCTGTGTGTCAGGGTCTCTGGATTTTAGGTTTACAGGCCGTAACCCATTGTGCGAAAGATGGAGGACTGAAAGCTGATGCTGGGAGCTTTAAGGTAAATCTTGCTCATCAGAAATAACCCACAGGGAAGACAGAACTTGGCAGAGTTGTAACACAAATGTTTATTTGAGAGTGGTATACACGGGTTTGGATGTGAGAGCTTTTATAGAGATTTTATACACAAGGACTTGCAATAAGAATTTCATACAATAGATGTGCAAGGCAGGTTTGGTTTGAAGAAGTGCACATACTGGGACTGGATTTGGTGAAGAGGTGCTCTCTCTAGAATAACAACACAGACTGGAATGTGCAATGCTGGATAGACAAAAGCTCTCATTGCTGGACTCACAGACTGTAGTTTACAAAGCTGAATATACAGACTGGATTTTGTAAAGTTGGATGCATAGAAAAATAACAGAGCCAGGAGATGTACACAGGATACTGGCACAAGGGTATGGTAATGCTGGTTTTTCAGTAGTGTGCTCTGCACTTTCATTGTTGGCCAGGATCAGGTAGTTAAGAAGACTGGATTCCAATTGGGCAGAACTGGTGAACTGAATTGGATAAAGATGCATGGTGCCCATGCAAGGTGCAGAAAGAAACATGGACACCAGCGACATGGAAATCCAAAGTAGATCATGGCAGAAAAACTTCCCCAGAGACAGTGTCAAGGCCTAGGACGAGTGTGGGGACTTAAATATAGAGGCTCAATATAGTAAGCAGGTCCAGTACCACAATATGTGATACTGTGTAATGACTAAATAGGAAAGAGGATCTAAATGTTGCACCATTACCTATAGCATGAATGGCTTTATTCAAACAAAGATACTTGGTTGGCGCTTAGTTTGCAATACACAGCCACAGACATATTAAGTTGCACTGGAAATATCGTCAGGGCTCCTCACCACCAAAGTCTTGCTTGAATGAAAAATATACCTATGATAATAAGATATATTTTTAGTGCAAATGTTTGGAGGCTCTGGAATGTAATACAAGAACCAGGAAATATGCTGCACACTTAGTACTGGATATGCTGATTAATTACTGTAAATATATTTAAAGTAGATTTTAAACATTAAACATTTTTTTTATATATTTCTGTTACATTAAAAATGAGCGCTTATCACTCCATATTCCTTATGTAATTGCAGATCTATGTTTTACATTATGACCGAATAAAACTCAGCCATATTATAATAGATCAGTAATTACTGATAAGGATAAGATATTTGGCATACTGAATACCTTTAATGTCCTTAATAATAACATTAAACTAACAGAAACTTTTTTTTATATTTGCAGAACAAGAAATACAAACATATCCAAGCCATCAGGGTGAGTTATTTAAAAAAAAAACTTATTTATTAAAATATAAATTATTCATTTCTAGCAATTTAAATTGTTGTAAAACATGGATAACCTTAATGCAATTTACTATTCTTGGCTAAGCCCTTGCGTACAATGCAGTTTTCTGCACAGAATACTTAAGGTAGGGTCGACAATCCACATTTAAGGTAGAGCAGGAGGGTGCCCTGCTATCCTACATGTGGACTTATGCATAGCAATTCCAGGCTAAGTTTAAAAATGTATACACAAAAGAAGGATAGTGTTGCACCAAACTCCGAATAAATATTAGTCTAATAGCCAGGTAAGGGTGCCGGTAGACCTAGTCAAAAAATCATACAGGGAAAGACAAGGGGTCGTCTACTCATGCTAGAGTGACAACAAGACACGGTTTAAACAGCGCACACCTTAATTCATGCAGAGTCAATTGAGTTTTGAAACAAATATAAACCTTTATTAGCACATACAAATAAGCCTTCAATAAGCGAAATAAACAAATATATAGATCAAAATATACATAAACACAGTATAGCAGTGCATCCAAAAGTGTTGCAGATCGGGGGAACAAAGGCTAAATTTAGAAAAAAAAAAGTGGCAATGGACCTAAGACTGAGCCTTATGGTATTACAACAGATAAAGCAATAATAGGGAAAGCAAATACTAAAAGATGTAAGTAGGATGTGAACCAGGAAATGACTGTATCTTGAATTTTAAGTGTAAAAAGCAAAATAAAGATTCAGAAGAATTAGAGAAGTGACCTTTAGATTTAGCAGTAATTACAATATTAACCACCTTGATCAGTGTAGAGTCAGAGAAATATTACGAACGAAAGCTTGACTGAGCAGGATGTGATCTCAATCTTCTCCTAATTGTTCAGTGCAAGATCGTAGGCACTGATGAAAGTTGGAAGATTTTGCACAGAAAGGCTTCTGGGAATTAAGTGTAGGAAAGAGCATACCCTCCAATTGTACCTATTTAGTAGGTACAGTACCATTTTTTAATGGTCTGTTCCAGCTAAAAGGGCTCTTGTACCAGATTCTGAGCCAGCAGTTCCCTCCCCCTTATACTCATCTTCCAGTTCTATAACATCTGATCACTATAGCAGAGATGCTGACAGGGACAGAACTGTACAGCTCTGATAGTGACAAGACCCTCTCCTGTGAGTTCTTAGCTCATATGATAAGGTATAAAATTAGATTTTACACCCTATCATACATGCAAATGAGAGCACACCCCCTTCACATACAAGACCCTTCAGGTGTACGTATTTTCCATTAAAAAAAATGTTGGAGGGTATGAAAGAGGCATTTGTGATAAGAAACCATATGAAGATATATGGGATTAGGATGGCTTTGAATTGGCATTTCATATGTACTTCAGAACAAATTTCAGTGTTTAATTAGCTATTACCATAAAAACCCTGGAAACAAGATTAATGACACATAACTTTAAAACCTATGAAAATAGGTTCATTCAACTCTAGCTGAAGGTGATTATGTTTTTCTTTATCTCCTATGTTGGATAAGGATGATGTGAATTTCTAAAGATGAGCCATATTTTACAGTTAACCCACAGTAAAAGTTACATCCTCTTTAGAATTCCCATTACATAGCATCATGTTTAACTTCACAATAATGTCAAAGATCTGCTTGCCATAGGAACATACCATGGATCTTTTGTATATTAAGAAGTTTAACATTAGCAGGGAAAGTAAGTTTTTTAAGGAAACAATAAGGGAACAATTGCTAAAGAGCAAGGCCACAGCACAGCAGAATTGTTGAGCATTTCAGCAGTAAAACGCTTGTTCTTAGAGGAAAGCATTCTACATCTATTAAATTCTCAAAATAATAAAATTCAATTTTTCATGCTCTTTTTTTGACCTGTGGAACCTTATTCAGTTCAGCTTTTCACTATCACTGAATGTCAACCTATGACAATAGACAGCATTAGGATGGCTTGGAATTGGAATTTGATGTTTTCTTTAAAGAATATTGAGTGTTTGATATGAATATGTAATACTTTCTAAAAATAAACAAAATATTCAATATTCAACCATAATTTAGAAAACTTTAATATTAAATTGAATTGAATATTATTATAATTTATTTTTTTTACCTTCTAGGACACGTTTCTATGCCTGGAGGTAAAGATTAATATTTCTCTCCTCGTATCCTATTAATCTACTGTTTTGTACTATTTAATTGGTTACTCTGGATAAGAAGGATGTGATTTTCTAAATATTAGTCATATTTTCCAGTAGACCATTGGTACAAGTTACATCAACTTTAGAGTTCCCATTATATAACTTCGGACCAGATTCAGAGTTTGAAGATAAGAGAGGGAAGTTACACCAGGGCAAAACAAGTTGATTTCAGGGGAGTCAAATTTCATCTATTGCAAACAGTAATAAAGATGAAAGGTGATGTTTCCCACCCCAAATCTAAATAATGGTGTAAAAGTGAAGCTGGTAACTCTCCCCTCATACGGACGGGTTGTCTGTGACTTACAAGTGCCTCGAGCACCCTTATCTTTAAGTGTGCATTTCCGTGCGTATAATTCTGTACGTGCGTATCTTCTTAACCATGCCTTCAAATGGTAATTTCAATGCCTCCCTCCACCCACTGTCACGTATCTTTATCTGGATAGATCACAACCATGCACCTCCGTACGTATTTTCCCAAGTGCGATATACAAGTCCGTGCCTAATGGGCTTCCATTCGTAAAATCAATATAGATACCGTAAATTTAGTTACTAAGCATGAGCAGTTCAACCAATCCTAAAAATACACACTGAACTCCCCGCAAAAACATAGCACTGAATAGAGCATCAGGGATATCGGGCCTGATCCAGACCTATGGGCGTCTTACTGCCACCCGAGGTTTGTACAGCCGCCATCGTAGTGTACTCCCCCTGGTGGGCATAAATCTGGACACTTACGTACGTGTCCAGATTCCTACCCTAAAGTTTAGAATCAACTATGTGGCCTTATGGCCACATAGCTGATCGTAACAGGTATTCCCCTGCCCCGTGCCAGCCGTATTTCCCTGGGTGGCCGTAGTCCATCATGTTTAACTTCACAATAATGTCAGAAATCTGCTTGCCATAGGAACAATACTATTTATCTTTTGTATAATAAGAAGTCTAACATTAGTAGGGAAAGTCAGAGGATTTTATGGACATATGAACGGTTGATACCTTGTCATTTTGTTAAATATCAAAACATTGATTTGAAATAAATACACACACACCATAAATATGCAATCAAAAATTTTGACAGCTTTATTTAAAGTTACAATATAGAATAATGTTATCATAACAGGTGGTGAATTAAAGGCAATGCGTAGTGGCATATTGATTCACAATTATATAACTAACTTATAAACTTAATTTGTCACTCAAGTGATCAAACCTCAGAAGGGGCCACCCTTCAATGCACCAGACCGCCAATTGCGTGCTAACCCCTCCCCTCAATAAAATGGGGTAGTAACGACAAATTCCAAACAGTTCATAGCATAGAACTGCAATATACAAAGTCACCAATAAGCTACGCATATGCCTTTTCTGCCCAAAGATGACCAAAAGAACAATAAACAAACTTATCTAAACTATCATTTCCTTACACTCCCCCTTTTTCTCCTTCTTTTTTTATTTTAAATATAATTATAATTATAGAAAAAAGGAATAAATAAGGGTGGGTTGGGAGGGAAGCACCCAGAATAACCAATTGTGTCCACACCACTTGTTCTGAGGAGAAAATTCTGCCTCACACCCTACTAACATTATTATATAACCCCACTATCACTAAGGAAGCTAACCTATCATGAAGCTCCCAACACAGGATTGGCCACTTCTAAACCTATCAAAACAATCTACCCAGAGGCGGAACTACCGGCGGTGCAAGCGGTGCACGGCCCTGGGGCCCATGGAGATAATGGGGCCCAAAGCACCCACCGCATCAGCCACTACTGCGGTGGCTGTGGGCCCCTATATCTCCATGGGCCCCGGCTCTGTGTGTGTGCATGCAGAGCCGGCGCGGTCTCCCCGCTATGGAGTCTGCCAGCGCTCACACAGGATGAGCGCTGGCAGTCTCCACAACAGGGAGACCGTGCCGTTCTGCATGCACACAGAGCCGGTACATACAGGAAGTTTCTGTATGAGCAGCTTCCTGTATGCGCCGCAGAGGAGGAAGAAAGAGGGAGGAAA
>WWET01001504.1:305548-316884 GCA_011038615.1 Limnodynastes dumerilii | reverse complement strand
TCTGTTCTGTTGTGACTGCAAAAAAGATTTTTGTTCCGTGTGCTCTACACTTCAGGAAAACTTCAGGCGCTGTAGTACCTGCCATTTACTACAAGAAACCGCATTTCAGCGGCCTCATGAAACTGAAATATATTCTAATGCAGTGTACTCCTTTTTGTTCTCCAGCACATCTGTTGTGACTGCAAAAAAGATTTTTGTTCCGTGTGCTCTACACTTCAGGAAAACTTCAGGCGCTGTAGTACCTGCCATTTACTACAAGAAACCGCATTTCAGCGGCCTCAGTTGATGAAACTGAAAGTGAAGGATCTGCGGCAGTACCTAACACTTAGAAACATCCCCACTGATAGCTGCAGGGAGAAGGAAGACTTGGTGGAGCTAGTACTCTGTCACCATGGCTCATGTCCTGCAGAGGAGATGGATGTTAGTGTGGACAATTCTGCAAGGCCGCAGACCTCTGCCTTCTCATATTTTACTGCAATTTCTGCACCTTCGCCTTCCATATCTTCATCTCAGGGAGAGCTGTCTGAGAGAAGCGGGAGCATGGGGAGTGCATCTACCTCCCAGGTAATGGGTTTTTGTTGATACAGCCATTGCTTGTGCTACTTTTATGATTATTTATTTATGAACAGGATTTTATATAGGGGCATTAGATTATGTAGCGCTTTACAATTTTTAACAATCAGTATAAACAAGTCTGGGTAGTAACAGAGACTGGGTGGGTAAGAGGGACCTGCTCACAAGCTTACACTCTATAGGGCAGTGGGTTTGATACATTAGGGCAAGTTCTATATATGGCACAATGGACCAGTGAACTTACACCTATCTAACAGACTTTGTTTGTTTCCAGGGAACAAGTGAAACCATATCCATAACGTCTGATCTAGAAACTCCGGAATTGCAGGTGACTGTTAATCGGCATATATGTTTTATCTCAGCCACTATTATCTGTGTTCCTAACATTAATATACATATCCTATGTTTTATGTTTATATACCCTTGTAGATGACTTTGTAAGGTATATCTGATTTTATGATAAACACATGAAAACAGTATTAATATATGTATTAACACTAAGGGCCTGATTCAGTTGCCGGCGATGACGGGAAAAAGTATGCATTGCGCTTTTTCCCGTAATATACGGTATGAAATTTTGTATACTCGCCTCTATGGGGTGCAGATAAAATTCGGGCCAAAAAATTTAGCAGAATCCGCTTCGCACCGCAAAATACGCCCGTGCGAAGCTAATTGAATCAGGCCCTTAGGGTTGCGTGCTTCATGCTACCATTTTCATGAGCGCAACAGAAGCAAAATGTGTCCGTAAATAGGTATTTGTACATAATGTACTATTACTGCCCCTAGTGTTTTTTCTATAATGCTGGTTATACACTTTACTCATTTCATAATCAACTGAGCACTATCTCTCCAGTTTCCAGTGATTGTTCCATGTCGCCCATAATCCCTGTACAATTATTCCTGGCAGTTTATATCATTATCTGTTGTAGTGATTGTGCGCGTGTACACACAGCACAAATTATTAGCAAAAAGTAAACAGCATTTAAATAATGGTTGGGACAGTCCTAAACTCGGGAGTCACTAGTGTTTACAAACAGAACTTAAGTGCCAATATATGTTATTTAGCTCTATTGAAAAATCTTAAAAATCTAAAATAGATAATTGGGGGGAGAATGTTGTAATGTCCCTTTCACTTAGTACCAAACACTAGTGCTGACAACCCTAGGCTGGTAGCAGGGAAAATCACATTTTCACCCTACCAGTACCAGGCTTTACTAGCTTGGGCTATTGCAAACACAAAGGGGCACATGTAGTGTGGAGTTCCCTAACCATGATTGCAGCCAACCCAAACCCAGTTAGCTTCAGGGCTTCTTCCTATAAGAGGGTTGGGCACACAAATATATGTTCAAAGCCTCCCATTCCTAGGTACAGCACGCCGCAGTGCCAGTAGCACTCTTCCTGCAATCTCTGAGCAGTGCCTAAAGGTTACATAGTTTGCGTAGTAAGCATGACATTCGCACACCTTACCTACGGAAAAATACACACCTAAGCTATGCTCAGGGCCATAGTGTGTACGCAGCTTAACGAGAAAAAGTAAGAATAAACTTTGTTGTCACATTGTTTCTGCAGCTGGTGTAGACAAACTAAATGTCCAATTCGATCCTTAAAAAAAAAAAAAAATGATTTAAACAAATTATAGTAATGTCCGTTATTTCTTTTCCTCATAAGAGTGACCTATCAAGAAAGCGAACAAGGGCATCATTGTCTGACTTATCAACTCTGGAAGAGATAGAAGGGCTAACTATCCGGCAGCTGAAGGAAATCCTGGCCCGGAGTTTTGTTAACTACTCAGGCTGCTGTGAGAAATGGGAGCTGGTAGAGAAGGTCAACAGACTGTACAGAGAGAATGAGGAGAACAGGAAGTCATGTATGTTGGGGAATTCAGTCTGCCATTTGTATACAGAAGCATTTATTTTTTTCTGACTCTTTGTCTTCGTATTCATTTGTCACGTGAGCTGCAGTATATATTCCTCATGTCATGCAATTTTCACTCATTTTTTTGTCTCTCAAAGAGGTAGTACATGCATGAACCATGCACATTTTAATGAGCTGTATTATTTGATTACATTTTAATGTTTTTTTTTTTTTTTCCCCCTCAGTGGAAAATCTTGAATTCAAACCTGATCCAGGTTAGTCAATTTCATACCCTAATCCAAAATCCAAGTACTTTGAATTGTTTGAATTAGTTGTGTTTCAGTTGGAAGTTAACTGAACAATGCTTATAAAGTGTGTTTTTCATAATATTTCACCTTCCTCCCTCTTCTCTAGTTCGGACGGTACCAAGTTCTCTTTTGCCCTTTTTTCCAGAGCATGAACGACTGCAGCTGACTGGTATCGATGATAACCTTTGCCGCATATGCATGGACGCTGTAATCGACTGTGTTCTCTTGGAGTGTGGCCATATGGTAACATGCACCAAATGTGGCAAAAGAATGAGCGAGTGTCCAATCTGCCGTCAGTATGTGGTGCGAGCTGTACATGTCTTCAAATCTTAAAGCGCCAGACCAAAAAACACATTGTGTGACGTAGCCCCAAGCTTTGAGGCTCAAATTGTGTAAAAAGAAATCTTTTGGTGGACTTGTTGTTAGAGATGTATTTTGTAAAGCATTTAAAATGTAGGATGTGTTCAAGTGTGAAGTGGTCAGGTAATGCATGCAGTGTGTGTTTGAGTTTGGAATGGATGATGTGATTCTAGTCATTTTAAAATACTTGTATGAACAGGGAGGAAATTTGTCTACATTAAAGAAGTGGCTGTCCAAAGGAATCCAACTTGATATGACTTAATAACTAGCATGACCAAATATTAGTGCCTGAATTATAGGATCCTATGTAATTAATCATCCAGCCTTAAGTTACACTTAAACTCATGAAATTGTGTACTTAGCCCCTTGCAATTGAAATAAACTGCATGCAAGACTGGGAGAGAAGCTACGCACTAGTAAAAATGATGGTATTTCTTGGTTTGTAAGCAGATATGACCGCAGCTACCATAATTGTAATGTGATGTAGACACCACCTATCTCCATTCATAGGACTTCATGCTGACTTCTGTGCGTTTTATGATCAAAGCAGGCGGGTGCAAAACAAACAATTGTGTACCTATTCTGCCCAATGTGCCTCTTTAAGGATTTCCCACCCAACTTGTGTAGGGTGTGCTGATACAACACCAGAACTAGAAATGAATGACACCATTGGCCGGAACATAACAATCGATGCCCTGCCAACTGCTGCAGTTGCATATATTTTGGAAATGAGCATAGGACAAATTAAAAGCACCCATAATACAAACTGCCCAAAGTATGAATGTCCTGCCATCCTTAACTGTCCTATTTGTCTCAAGGTGATGAACATGTCTAGAAAGAAAAAATTGCTACATGTCATTTTATTTAGTTGATGGAAAGAAGGCAGCTTGGCAGTGGAGGCGCAGCCTAACCTGAATCACTACTATATTGAAATATACTTTCCAGTTTCTTGTAGTAAATGGATCCTCCTATTAAAAACCCTGCAATCAATCAAATAACTGTATCAATGAGCTGTGTCTAGCACTACTAGAGATTTAAGCAGATAAAACAGTTTTGTATGGAATCAGTACCACAAAAAAAATATTCAAACATTTAGGCATTGGTTTTATGTATGTTCCCAGGCAGGCTTTGCAGTGAGTGGCTCTCTTTCTGAGAATTTTAGAGAGAGACATTCATTTTAAAGACCATTGTATGTTAGCTGAATGTAGATTGCAGGCAGTTACTGGCAGTCTGCATTGTAGAAAGTGACAGTGATGTGACTCCTAGAGTCACAAAGTCATTCAGGTGTTTTTAGCTAACCCTACCCTTAACCCTTTTGTAACCCTAAACCTCTGTTTCCCACTTCTGTGTATAAAGTTGGAGAACAACATGGATAAGATGAGAGAAAGAAGGGATTTAGCATTATAGAGTCTATTGCTGGCATGGAGCCTGCTTTCACAGAGGCAATTATATTTTCAAGAAGAATGTCAAATAATCTCAAACTGATTATAATTTTCATTGTTTCCTTTACACACCTTTTGGACTGAATACATGACAATATTGTTGCCTTGCTCTTTAGCCAGTCACTCTCTGTATTATATTTATTTGATCCCACAACAGGTCCGCAGCACTGTACAGACGGAATGTATGATATACAGGACAGTACAGAAACAAAGTGTGATTCTAATATCAGCTCTGCTGCGAAAAGGTGAAACTGGGCAAAGAGATGGAAGGAGTTCAGAACACTTACTAACTAGGAAAGAGGAGTGAACAAAGAAAACTGAACCTGTGCTCGTTGTGGGTGCACTAACCAGATTACAACCAGTGTTTCAGATACAAAGGCAAGGGAGAAGAGGAGACCAAGGAAAGAGGCTTAATGTTGAAGTACAAAAAGGGCTGAAGTGCCCAAGGCAAAGATAACCTGAAAGAATTAGGAATATAACTTTAGAGGAGGAAGGGGGCAGCACAGGAGAGATGTTATGTGGGAGTGAGACGTGGTAACCAGATGGAAGGTGAGGCAGCAGTTGTTTGCTGATCAAAGACGATGAGCATAAGTGTGGAGGAGGCAAATAAGGAAGTTATCAAAATGGGAATTTGGGGAATAGAGGAGATGTATTGCCAATAATAATGAAGAGAATGAGAGGAAAGGACACTCTTGAGGGAGTGAAGACTATAAGTTCAGATATGGCCATGTTGCGTTTAATTAAACATTGGGACATCCAAGAGGAGATAACAGAGAAGCAACAGGACACTTTAGTGAGAAAGGAAAGAAGATGAGGTAGATTTGGGTGTCATCTACATAGAGGGTGTTACTGGACTGGATGCAGAGATTGAAAATAGGAGGAAAACAGGTGGAACTTTACACCTGGGAAAAACCGTGCTGAATTGCAGGGGAGGCAAGATTCATCTGTTGTAAACAGTAGTCTAGTTGAGAGGTGATGTCTTAATAACAGTTAAAATGTAAAGCTGCTCAGTATCTGTGTGCAATAAACAAAAGCAAAGTATCCTCCCTGCATGCAAAGAATAAAATCTATTTGACTCCGAAACAAAAAAAATAAAACTTGAGAATCCCTGGTATAATCCATATTAAATGTAAAAATAAAATGTGCATTTACAGAAAGATAACACAGATGGTTAAAATGTTTCCTTTGTAGCACACTATGCACTCAACATGTCATTTGTGCCAAAGAGTTTATATTTCATCCAACAAAAACACATACAAAGTAGAAAGAGGAGAGATGGATTCAGACTGTGGTCATGCTTTTTAATACATTCATGCCAAGCATGACATTATCATTGTATAACTGGAGATGTATGCTTTTTGCTGTCTGACTGCTTATCAGAAAATAGTATCAAAATAAACGTATCCAGGATCCCGGCAGGGTATGAACAAACTGGTCTTGCAGTTATTTACAAAGGGACCTCTAGGTTTTTTAAGGTTTACATTGTTTAAATAACAAGTGTGAATGCGCTCAGGTGTGGCCATCAGTAAGTGGCTATCCATATCCAAAACATACATATGGTAAGCTGTAGTTTAACATTAATTTATTAGGCTGTTCACCTTATTTTGTAGGATTATGAATTGTCCAGATCAAGGATTATGGGCTGGATCCAGAGTTCCAATTTTTGTAGTCTGATTTCTTTGCAAAAGATTTGTACAGCCTTGGGATGCCTTGGATTTTAACCACTCACACTTTAAGGGACAGACTTCTAATACCTGGGAGATAACTTAAGTTGTCTAACTCAAATGCAAAGACATTTACAGAAGTCTGAATTGGTTTACATCAAGAAGGAAAGACCCCTTGTGAATACTGAAGCTCTCTGTCTTAAACATCATTGCTCTTATGTGTGGATGGGTTAAAATGTGCTTAAAGTAATTAGATCATGCGTGATGTGTGGCTTACATAAGACCGTACACAAAGATAGAAGGATTTAAGCATGTGTACATCATGAGCCTGCAATGAATCTAACAGTAGTATGTCTGGAGGAAATGTGATGGGTAGACTTCTATCGGGGTAGGAGCTGATACTAATCTGAATATGTGCAGTAATTTAAACATATTTTAGATCAACAAGAAAATTCTTAATCTTAAAAAGGTTCAGATATGGATATTGTGAGGTTAAACAAACAAATGGAAGGTTGGTAATATCACTGTTTATATTGAAAAACATCTATTGGGATGGTAGGTCTTGCACCAGCAATTACTTTGTATAGAGAACCATCTATAACAACACCATTCCAAATAAAATGAAGCAGCTACATAATCGCTATATACAGTATCTAGTGATTTTTTTCCACTAGTAGATTATGCATATTCACCACTTCATATACGTTCTGCAGAGCCCGTTACAAGATATCTTTATAGTCACTTATGTGTCTTGGTACTTAAAGATTAGGGATCAGATTCACACTTGAGAGAATACGCACGGATGAGATGTGCAAGAGAGATTTAGAGATGCTATCAAGTTAACCACACAGTCTCGGGACTGCCATGTAGTCAGTTTTTTTTAAGTGCAGATTGTGTTTCCTCATTGTGAATCACACAGAGGCTATCTACATACTTATAGTTAATCAGCATTTACTTAACCGCAATTAAATGCAAATGTTGATTAACAACAAAACTTTAATTATCTCTAGACTTTTTTTTTTTTTTTTTTTACTATTAATTTTACGATTTGTTTTTTGCTAATATAATGTCACGTTGTAAGTTTAACACTTAATGTGCCTGGGAGCAACGAGCTTCATGGGTGGTTTGCTAATTGCTATTTATATACTTCTTTACAATGCTTTATTTATTTTTTTCAAAACAAACTTTTGAAAAATTGTAATCAACTTTTTATATAAAGTTTTCATGTTTTTTTTAATAAAAATTACAAATATTGAAAGGTCTAATGGCATTAAAACCACACACAAGAAGCATAGGCAAGCACTAAATTAACTTAAGAGTGATTGAGGGCTACCTTATTTTTTTGTGCTTATGTATGCATACTTCCTAACTTAAGAGCAACGCCCATACTGTACATTAGAAGCCTGTGTGCAGCTCATTTGCATTAAGTCATACCCCTCTAGCCCCACATGCAGGACTCAGTCTGTGCCGATGGGTGAATCAGTCCTAAGTCAGCCGTCTGTGGTTTCCCTTGTGTGTGGGTGTTTGAGTTCTGGGCATGTGCAGTATATCCGCTTGTAATAGTACGCATGGAGATTCTGCTTAAGTGTGAATCAGGACCGAAAACGTATTTATTTTTAAATAAACAAATATTTTGTTCTGCCATCCATGTAATAAGAGATTAAGCTTTAACACAATTATTATTGAGAAAATCCTACCTTTGTAATGCAATGGCTTTGACGTTTCATTTTTCCTATTACTTATCTTACATATCATAGTTGCTATACTATTTGGGGCATATTTATTGAGCAGAAGGATTAGATGCCTATTCCCATCTATTACGGTAGCTGAACATTGCGGATTTTGTCTCGCACCCCTACGTGGTACGAGATAAAATCCGTAATGTAGATTTGCACATTCAAGTAACTCTGCCCGTGTGTCTAAGAGCATTTATCGTTACAAATGCAGACTTAATTTACAAACAAATGCAAATTTGTACAGTTGTTCCAATGGACACCTTGTACGTTTATAAATTCTCTGAAACATATGAAAATGTACATATATTAAACATGGCTTCCACATCTTCCCATTAGTGTAATAATTAGTTAGACCAGTTTGTTTCATCTAATCAAACATTAATATTCTGCAATACGTATCAGTTACATTATCTTCAAGAAGTCTTCAGGCCTGTTTGTCCATTGTAATAAAATTTGTTTGTAAAGTATTATTATTATTAAAGTATATCCATATTACAATACTACACATTTGTATCATTGCAGCTGTACTAAAAATATTTTCTTATGTAACTAGAATTTCTGTTCATATTTTACTGCATAAATATTTTAGAAAGCCCTCATTGTTTAGTTTTTCCCCCATAAATAGTGTAACATCCATTTTATGCTTAAAACAATGGTGCTGTAAATGTAGGCAATTGCTTGTCTTTTTTTTTATTTTTTTTTTACAATTAAGCAAATTAAAGGCTTTTGAAAGTGACTTAATATGGTATTGTTTACTATTTGCTTAGTTCTAGAATGTCAGGGCAAGAAGAAATGTTCTTTTTATTTTGCTGGAAAGTGGCCATTGGTCATGCAAATAGCACTACTTAAGTCAGTCACTTAATTTGGGAAAAATGTAGCAAATAGCATAATTTTATTTTTTTAAACAACCAGACATATGTTGCAACATTGGGAGCAATGCATCTATTTCCAAGTAACTCCATAGACTGCAAGATTTAAAGGTATAATATGGATAGCTGCACAAAGATCTGACACAAAGTGTGAATGCACAATTCAACCAATTATTTTGTTGTTATTTTCCGTATACCGCACTAAAATTGTGGGTATTTATTGGCCAGATTTAAACATTTACTGTTTATTGTAATCTCAGTTTAAGACTATGACTGACCTTTTGTTAGGTAGGTCTCAAGCTGGGTAGACACTGGAGAATTATCTGACAATTATCATGCAGATCACACAATAGTCATCAGATAGCTCCAGCCAGTGTGTACTGTCCCACAATGCTAAAAAATGCATTCCATGATTTGATTTTTAAGAGCTTCTAATTTTTCCAAGCAGCGATGTCCTAATATCTAGTGAAAACTAGTTCCACACTGAAACACGATTTTCTCTGAAATGATTCCCATTCATATTATTTATATTCATGTACGCATTGGAAGAGTTCAGTAAAATTCCAGACCTATGAATACAAGCATAACTTTGCTTATTGTAAGAATGCATAAACTGAACTGGAGCTTCCTTCCTACAAACTGACCACCACCACAAGGGGTTAGAAGACCCTTTATAAGAAGGATGAGAATGCAGATAGGTTTTTGGTTTCAAGACTAATATATGCAAATTTCATTCATAAAATTTAAACTAACCCAGAAAACATGCAATTTAAACTTACTAAACTTGGGAGATTTCTGTTGAGGTAAGCTAGGTGAAGTGAAGCTACTATAAAATACAAAAAGAACCAAGACACTAAGGCATGGATTCAGAGTTGCACTTACACCTTTTTTTTTAGGTGCAAGTGTAGACCTGAGCAATACCATGTTAAACTGCAAGGGGAGGCTAATTTACATTGTGAGAGCAAAATTATTAAGAGGTGAAGTTTCTTAGCTGAGCTCTGTTTCATAGATTAAACATAAAGCTATTAAATATTTTGAGTTCTATGTGCAAAAATAAAGAATTTTCCCTGCATGCAAAATAATTCAAATTAATTAGCACATATTAAAGATTTAAGATTAATGAACACCCCTCACTTTGCAAAATGGTTTAGCCAAGCTGTACACTTGCACCCGTTTTACCCTTACTCCCAAACTCTGAATCCAGGCCTTAGTGAATTTCTTAAAATACACCCGACTTACCCCTTCACATAAACAAATTAATTAACTTATCCCTCCCCACTATTGCATTAAAGAGGCAGGCGTAATCCTGGGGCATCAGGTGACCGATAATACAAGTCATACTTACTGTTCACAATGTTTCTGTGTTTAATAACTTAATACAGGAGATAGCATGATTTTGTATAAATTGGGCAAGATATTATTTCCAAAGTAAAATCAAAGTTTAGGTTACCACAAATGATTAAAAATCATATTTTGACCCTGTAAGTGTCCAGTGGGAAAAATGTATCCACCTTAAATCTTTTCTTAAAAAGCAGACAAAGGTGCAGAATCTTGCACTTCTCCAGACCTTGAAGGTCAACATAGGTTTACCCTCCAACACTCAACTTTCACATTATATATTTCTAGAACATAATGAGGGTCATCTGAGGGTGCCTGAATTGTTGGATTAGATAAAATAAAAACCAGCAGTTTGCTTGCCTAAGTGAATTTTTGATACTTGTGTTAAATGCTTTTCTCCTAAACCATAAGAGATATGAACACTTGGGTGTAGAGGCTGTTTTGAGAAGCTCTGGCACTTAAACAAAACTCCCTATGCAAACTTATTCATATTGGATACATTTTGTATTCCCAGTGCTTAATGCCCAAGATAAATATATGAGCTTATGTCCAGATGACATTTGCACACAAAATAAAAGGATGAAAGTTATCCTATAAACTATGAGAGTGACTGTTTAATATGTTTTGTGTTTGTTATTATTACAATTTAAAATGTAACAATATAATTTAAAGGTAGAAGAGAAACACTAATGATTTAGTAAAAGATTTTAATAAATGTGTCCATAAATAAACATGATACACTTTAATTCCAACAACGTTACTTACATTGAAAAAAAAAGTATACATCTGACTCCGTGGTGTAGGAGTGGAATAAACCTCCAATGCATTGGTGTAAACGCATTTGCCTAGTCTCCTATACAGCGATAACCCCATTCTTAAGTTTCCAGTGCAAGGGGCATCTATTATACAAAAGTAAATTTACAAGTGGTGTGTGAAAAGACCCAAGTTCTTCTTGGTAACTGGTCCGGCTGTACCTTCTAACAATCTGCAGCCAGATAATTGTGGCAAACCCTCTTTATTCTGAACAGTGAACACAAGTCTAGCTTTAATCTGGTGGAGAAAACTACAAAAAGAAAATCACCTCACAACAATGGCACTTCTGAAGGCAAGTGTGTTACAGTTGGGACCTAAGATATGGACACTAGTCCAATGGCACATGAGTGGAGATTGCCTGACCGGTTTGCCCTAAATA
>WWET01001504.1:294336-305027 GCA_011038615.1 Limnodynastes dumerilii | reverse complement strand
ATATATATATATTTGTTCAACAGGCTACAAAACTTCATGCTCTGCTGGATCTTCATGTGCAGAAAGGATCTTTAGCAACTGCAATAACATACGTGTGCTCAGCATGCATATGCCCCATGTAAAAAAAAATGAAGATAAACATGCTTTAGAAGTGGTCACACACAAAATATGGGCTCATTATGTAGCCTTAATGAACTATACATGGAAAAATTGGCAGTTAACCCTTACCCCCAAGTTCCCAGAAAATTGCCACTGATATCATACATTGCAAATATAACTTTCTAATAGTTGTATACAAAAATAGTTCTGCATAATGTATGACAAATTATTTTCGCCAGATTTCGGAAGGCTGTGGTCCACTTTTAAAGACACACAGAGCTCAAATGTTGAACAGTGTAAGAGCCAATACAATAAACTTTACTAAGCACATGCCCTTGGATTGTGAGAAAAATGTCCTGAAAGGTTAAACTTTAGTTCCAGTGTCAACCTTTTACAGCTGGTGTCTGTGGTGCTGGAGGAACCATTGGAGGACGTCTCAAGAAAATTGAGGCTGGTAAACCTCGAATCTAATCTTAAGGCTGATACTGTCTTTCAGGTGCAGCTTATAGATGAAAAGATTGTATTAATTGTTTCTAGATTAGCTGATCTTTTGCAACAGCTTTTCCTCTATTTGTCCAAACTGTACAATTACAGACATTTCTGCTATGAACTGTTCGCAACTTTCTTTAGTAACCTGCTTGCAGTACCGGAGGTCAATCAGACAGATATTGCCACAGCGTTTGAAGTATGTCAGACACAAATCTGTCACATTATTGCAGTCTGGAAATAAAGAAAAAAGATAGTCATCAGTCTTTTAGCAACCAGTAAAATTATAATAAAACATGTAATAGCTGCAACAGGACAAGTGCAATTTTTAATATACTTCTGTATATTCTTTAACTAGAATTACAATTTTAAAACAACTGCTTCATCATCATCACAATCATTTGCAGATTAAAAGGTTTTGGCTGTCTGTAATTCAAAAATAACTATGGGTTAAGCCGAATTTATTTTTGAGCATACTTCCGAAACCCAACGCACTGGACTGGAAGTGAGTGTACAAGGGGAGTCTTAGGGTTAGGCTGTGGGGATGGGTCTTAGGCTGGGTACACATGGGAGCTTTTTCAAAAGATAATCTTTCAAATCACACAATCAAAACACTGTAACCAGATATCTTACCAGTATATACTGTCCAAAAATGCTCAAAATCTTTTAAAATGGTCTGTGATCTTTTTGGAGCTCCTAATATGCCAGATCAAAGATATCTTGATTTTTTAAAGTGTGAACGGTGTCTATTAGGAGATCTTTGGATAGTTCACACTGGTAAGATATATGGTGAAACAATCTTTGATTGGGCGATTGGAAAGATTATCTGCTGAAAAGTCCCAATGTGTGACCTACTTTAAGGTCAGGCTGCAGGGAAGGGAGTCAGGGTAATGGAGGGGGGAGTGTTAGGGTGAGCATTAGGATAAGGGTTGAGTAGATAAATATTCACCACTCGTCACTGCAGATTCGTTCTAGGGATGTTCGATTGCTTCTCCTTGGCAAGGCAGAAGCAATTGATGTGACAGCCATTTTGAAAATGGATGGTATAAAACAGCCCTTTCTAAAAAGGAACATTCTGACAGTCGACCCACAAACTTTAAAAGTGTACATAGTAATACTTATTTAGAGATAGCAATTACAGACCGTTCATTAATATTTTCTTTGTTACCTGACAAGTTGATTTCTGAAAGCGAGTCCCTGGTAGATGTGCCCACTGCAGTCAGTAGGTTAATAGACTGATCAGTAACATGGTTACAGTAACTCAGGTCTAGTTTGGCAAGAAGAGGCATGTGCCGAATCATAAGGCGCAGGGAGGCATCTGTGAGGTCCAGTCCTGCTAGACGAAGATCTGTAATATTCCTCAATTTGCTACGGTTGTCTATCTGACCTGCAAGAAAGCAAACAGCAGTTTTAGTTGATGATTTGGAACCTTTTCTTAATATGCTATTTTTATTATTTCTGCAACTGCATCAATTTACTTATGTCGCCGTGCTCACTAGACACCAGTACTGTATAATATTAATGGGCTGGATTCACACTTCTGATCCCGTTGCACTTTGAGCTACGAGCGCAGAAGCAGCAGGGATCTGACTTCCAAGAGGGCGATCCAGACCATGAGCAGAGATAAAATTGCTAATCCCATACATTGACATACGTTTGCTGTCAATGCTCTTAGGACAGAACTCTGGGTCTAGATCCATCCTGGGAATCCATGCTTGCGCTTTACAGAAAAGCAGTTGTTGTACAATGCAAACAATCAGAAAATGGACCCTTTTCTGGATCTGTTCTAATGTTGTAATTTACATATTTTAAAGACAAAAGTAATAAAACCATTTACAAATCAATACTTATACCACTCAGCTGAACAGAACATTGGACCTGATTCACGCTTAAGAAATCATTAGGTTCTTAAATATATCCAACTAGTAGCAAGGTGACTCCCTCGGCACACCCCCGGCTTTCAGGTTCTTAAGCGACTTACGAATGCCATAGGACTCCTTTATCTTTAGGTTCTTAGTTGTGTGCGTAGGTCGACTGATTAAGAACGTTACTGCGTAATCGCGCTCAGATTTGCTCATTAAAATGCCTCCCTCCACCCAAACTTCTAATCTTCATACTTAATTTTTCCCGGAACGCCCCTTCTTAAGTCTGTATCAGGTCCTAGGTTTGTAGTGGTGATTCACAGCAGTCCCGCTCCTAAGTCCAATGTAGATAGCGTATCTAAGTTACTATGCACGCGCAGCATATCCCTTCCTAAATATACGCACCTAAAAACCCACAGATTCTTAAGTGAATCAGGTCCATTGTTTTTATCAGGATTTACAATATAGGTTAGCAGAATTTATTAAAGGATATCCAGAAAAATAACAAAAACCTTCTGTGACAGTAATCCTCGTGTGTTTAGATTGGTTTATGCCAAACATTAATCAGAACTTTATTGCATAGGAACAGATTTGATGCATTGATCAGCATAGGAAAAGGTTACTAACTCGCTAGAACTGTGCTTGATTATGTGACGTCCTTAACATAGGGTTCTGATGAATGGTAAATGAAATAATGGAACAATTAAGTGTTGTGTTAAATTATTAAAGTATTTCCTGTAAAGTATTTAACAAATTCATTTAAAAGTAATAAAAAAAATGTATTCAGAAAGATTGGTGTTACCTATAAAAAGACATCATGTTACTGCAGATGAAGCAGCACACTAATCACATACCTGGCCTGTTATCTGTTGGAGGGGACAGGAGATCCCTCATTTGTGCATCTTTTAGCCCTTCTACCCACTGGACATTGAGTGATCTCAATAGTGGACAGCTGGAACAGCAGAGTGCTGATACAGCAATCCAAGAACAGCCAGATAAGTTAAGATCTCGTAGAGCTGAAAAGAGGAAACAAATGAAAGAAGAAATGAACACAATGAACTGCCAGGTGGGATAAGATCAATAGATATGTATCTGCAACTGTACAAGGTACCTTCGGATCACATACTGAAGACCATGTAGATTTGATTAACATAACGTGTACATTATTAGACTCCATATAATTTCAGACATTATACTTCTACGTATGCAAAAGTGTTAAAGGGAACATATTGCGCACACATGAAAAAACAGACATTTCTATGACCTCAGGAATATTCAGGATAATGTAAACTTCAATGAGACAGAGCCCCGAATCACATGTTGTGTGTTCAAATGCTACTACAGACCTTTTGCTGGCTTAAATGATAGAAATAATGAAGAAACAGCTTTTGAGTCAACTGCCCAATTTCTTTTGGTCCATTAGAACAGAGGGAGCTACATATTAAACTGCTATTTAAGCTGTAATTCCTAAACCTTCTCTTCAATTTGAATGTAAGTATTATAGAATTAAAGCTGATAGTCTGCACTTTAAGACTCTACTCATTATATAATGGTCAGTGTTTAAATATATATGGATCTAACAGTATTTCATTATTCTGCAAGGGGACTTTGGTAAGATAACACATCCCTAACCCTAAGTGGCACACCCTAGGAAGGGGGTTTTTGGTTGCCCAGAAACCCCCCACATTGAAAATGTAAAAAAATAAATAAATAAATAAATAATTGAAAAAATAATTTACCAAAAAAATAAAAAAAAAGGGGCGAGGCTTCACAGCCATGAATGGAAGACTGACATAGAGGAAGATGGTAATGGCCTATGCTAAAATAGGAAAGCAGGTGGGTCACAACAAATTCAACCGTGCTTTTGCACTGACACAAACACTGGCCCATTGTGTAATGTGCTCTACTATTGCCATTAGATGAGTACCTTCAATATAAAATACTATTTTAATGTGTGAACGTAACTTATAATTCACCTAAAAAAAAATATGAAAAACAGGACTTGTTACAGCCAGTAACCATTGCAATATGGTAGAATTGTTATTTTCAAATCATTACATTATAAACTTCCTGCTTTCACAGAGAACGTTACATACAACCATATTATCAGTAATGTCATTATACATATGTTTTTTTTTAATAACAGTGCAATCATGACAGTGGGGGTGGGTCGGGAGCAGAGCTTGGGCGGGACAGAGGTGGAGCTTATTTGTCTCGTTTTCAGGCTCCAAAACGTTGGGAGATATGCTAATATACCCCACATGTATTACACACATTGGAAACTCCCCTTTTAAAATCATGCGTTTGCCACTGCCTAAACAGCTGGCTAGTGCCCCATAATATGATAGCCTACTCAAACCTGCAAGACCAAGTAAACTTCAAATATGGATGGTAGGCATCTCCCACAGAAGTTCCTGTCACATTCAACCAAAACATGGACAGAGTAGTACCTGGAAGCCTGTTCATGAGCCAGCTGAGCTGTTTTTTGGATATATTTGTCCAGCTTAAATCTAAAGACACCGGCTGTCGTCTGATGATCCCACTGAGCATAAGAGGAGTAATAGATTTGCAGCGGTTCAAGTCAATACGTGTCCACAATCTTTTATCACAACACCTACCAAAGAAAAACATTACAACCAAATTATTATAAAGGGCCTCTATAAAATACACAAATCACTTGTGTATAATAGCATTTTACATTTCTTCATATAGCAATATAATACTTTTAGCATTTCATAGCAATCAAGTTAATTGGAAGCTGTGCTAAATTCTTTAAAAGAATAACTTAGCTAGGCACATCTGTAGAATATAAATTCAAATGAACAAATCTCACTGCAAACTATTATATACAAACAAACCTTAACACACAGATTATTCACATTCTGAAGCCACTGGGTTATTTTATATGTAAAGGGGTGGGGGGCAGCCTATAAACGTGTGATCATACAACATTTAGGATAAAGTATCCCTCCTCTCTAGGAAATGGTTTAGCTCCACAACCACACAATGGAGTTCATTATTAAATAGCAAGATGTATTTTTAGAAAAAGCTCTAAAAATAACAGAGCGGCAGAGAATAAAATGATGATGCACCAATATTTATCAGAAAGCTATAAACCGATCACAAGGTCATATTGCTGCATCAGCATTTTATTGCTACACCTTGCAATACCACAGGGGCAGTAAATAAGATTTGAAGTCATGTGTACCACACAATATACAGAAAAATGTCACTACACAGTTCAATATAATTCTACACAGTTCATAACATATTTCTCTAAAGGCAATAAAACAATTTAAAACCGGTACATATATAAATTTAAAAGTAAATATTGATGCATAGCTGTAACTATTAGAATTCACATTGATTGGTAAAGGATATAGCACATCTTGTTGTATCATTAAAATAATAGATAAAGGTAGAGAATAAAAATCATGTGGTTACCATCTGTTCCATGTTTTGCAGACTCTCATACAGATGCACAAATCCCTGTGGCTGAGGTAGCTAAAGATGGTCATCCAGACCTCTCTCTGCATCATATGGGTTGCACCATTTTCCAGAGGTAGGGAATCTGGCGGAGGGCTTATTGGAGGTGGTCTTATTACATGGCGCTCCATCTGCATACATTTGGGAGGTGACAAAGAAGGAGGAGGGCGTGTAACCCTTGGTGTGCTTCTTGGACTTGGGAATGGCCTGTACTCTTTTGTAGTCCCATTTAGTTCCTTGCTGAAGCGGTGTATCCTTTCCCCATTGCTATTCATACATTTCTTGGGCTCTTCATCATCGCTCTCTGGTTCTGACTTGATGGGATGATGGTTCTCATTAGCCAGACTGTTCTCGGTCTTTTGTATCTCTTGGTTCAGCTCCTTGCTCAGTTCTTTGCTTAATTCTTTGTTTGGTAATTTCCTTTTTCTTCTATTTTTCTTCTTCTCCTTTGGCTCTGGGCCTTCTGTGCTGGGACCTGCAGTAGGTGAACTAGACCTTGATTGATCACTTTCCTTAGCTTTTGGGACAGCTTCTGGTAGGTCATCATCTGGCTCTTGTTTTATTCGCCTTAGTGTTTTGGCCATCAATGCTCGTTCTTCTGGTGTCTTCCAAGTTCTCTTCTGAAATAAAAGAAAGGACTGTAAATTTGTACTGTAGTGATAAATTAGACAGAAACATAATAAAGCTACTTAGATTTCTTAAAAATATAAAGTGTTATGGAGGTAGATATTTTGTTTGCTAATGAACAGGGGCAATTAGACTTCTTCTTGCATGGATGGAAGAGTATTGGCATTTGGCTATGATGTCATTGGCCCTGCTATCCTTGTATTCAGTATGCTTTACCACCATTCTGTGTTTTAGGATAGGTATACATACACTGTGTGATTTTTGTACAAAAGAATAATTGAATTACTAATTAAATAAAGTAGGCTTCTTTTCTTTTTTTATTTGGTCATTCCAACTATGTTAATAGACTGCATAGTAATCTGTGTGTTTCCGATTATCATGCAGTGTGTTGCCAGACTTAATCACCCTTTTTCATAAATGCAGTACATGTTTTAGCCCACTGGATCTCAATCTGGGGTACTAGAATGAGTACTTGAATATACCTTTTTTTTTTACCAAAGCTACACAAGGTCCGGGTGAGAATATGCAAAACATGAGCAGAAAAGCACTATAATCTGCTGTGATATGCTCTTCATATTCTGAACAGTGTATTCACATTGTAATTTTTTTTTTTTTTTTGCAAATGCCCCATCTTTCATAGATAAATACAGAGAATCATATTAATCCAGGTATGATAAGATGATTTTGTTGAACAGCTGTTCTAAATTGAGTTGATTTTAATTAATTATTCCCTACCAGTGGTATGTGAACCCGTCTGGGCAAACTTGTATGTAGGTAGCCGCGTCCAACAGTACGGCTACCAGTGTATTGGAGGCAGAATTGCAGATAAAAAAATTAGCTCAAAACGTAGATAGAGAAACAAATAGACATGTATGTCACCAATATGTAATAGCACAAGAGGGAGGGACATAGAAAAGTGGTGCTTAATCTGATTGTATACTAACACATAAAACTGGACCAATTTTAGAAAAAAAAAACACTGGTGGGTGTTGTGGGTTGATTTTTAGCTTTTTGCATGCGCCAGTTTTGACATATAATGGCATTTCTACTTCTGACATACCTTTTTCTTGAATAGCTTCTCGTCTTTCCCAAGTTTTAGCTACAGAAAGAAATAAAGTAAATGTATGACATTCTGTATAAAGCATATTAGTAATGATAAAGCTAATACAATACTACGATATTCTACTAACTCTCAGGGCACTTTTTATTTATAATCTCATACAGTGGTTGAAGTGGAAATTTAGATGGTGGTATGGACATTTAGAAGTGGCGCCATGAAAATATAGAAATAATAGAAGTAAATTAAGATTTACAGATTCTCAAATCAGTGTGGGACATGATGGTATACCCCCTCACTTTGAGCTCTGATCTCATGTAAATGCAGGTTCTAAAGGGAGACTTCAATAAATTCAGAGCCTAGTTTAGAATATGCCCCCACATTCTCCTTTAGTTATTAGTTCAATCTCAACTCAATTATAACAAACTATATTGTTTTGTTACTTTGAACAGAAGGCTACAGTGCGACTGCTAAAGAGTCCACCTTCCCTTCCTCAAAAAAACCCCTATTAGGCACAAGTGATTTAGTGACACACGTAAAAAAAATGACATGTGTAATTGCAGAAAACTGCAATACAAGCAATGGGCCAGATCCAGAACAACGCTTGTGAGCGAATTTACGCGTGGCGGAGTCGTAAAATCGCGGTTTGGTAAGTACTGCGCATGCGCACCATAGAAAATACGCTCCGTAACGTAGCGTAAATGTGAACATATGGGCCATTCACTTATGTGTCACGTAAATACTTACGTGTGGGCGTGCCAATTTTACATGAGTCTAAAATACGTCTGAAATACGCTATGTAGGCGGGGGGTTTTATTTAAAGTGTACAGTATGGGCGTGCTTAGCTGCGTAAATACGTGTTGCTCATACTTACGTGAGTGGATGACATCGGTTACATATAGTTAACATATGGTTTGGATCTCAGACAAAATACGTACATTCAAGGGGTGTGACAAGGGGAGTGTATAGAAGGCACGCACGCATAAATACGCTACGCAAGGAAACGTACTGCAAGCGGAGTTCTGGATCTACCCCAATGCCACTAAACCTAGTGACGTATTACTGGTAATGCATGATTCAACCATGTCCATTTGTGAAATCCTTTGAAGTAAACTAACTTGAATCAACTAAATTCAACCAGCTCTGTTTTCCCCAATTTTCCTGCTTACCCGTTTTCTGACTGCAGGATCTGTATTCTTTTCAAGTGGGCGTTTTCGCTTAATGGGGCCATCCTCAGGTTTCCGTTTTACAATCCCTTCCAAGATTTTCTTTTTGGGTTGCTCTTCCAGATTCTGCCTAGGGGTCTCTTCTCGTTCTTTTTTTTTCACTAGTTCACATAATTCCTTATTATCCCGATTCAACTTCTGTTCCTTAAGCAGAGACCCAGGCAGGTTGGAAGCATATTTAAATCCTGGACCTCTTTTTTGCTTGTAGGCCAAAAAAATGAAAAAACAAAAACAAATTTATATCTTATGCCTAAATATTAACAATAAGTTAACTTTATTAACACAAAATGTATGGCATTAAACACAACACTAATTGTATAAGACAATGCAGTAAACTGCTCAAGAATAATACTATAAAAAATGGACTGGATCCTAAGCTCATAGCTAGAACAGGTGTCTGATAGTGGATCCCCACTAGATTCGTGTATCTTTGGGAGCACTTGTTCCTTTGTTCCCACAGCCTGATGATAACAGAACCATACATTAACATTTATGTTCCGTTTACACTTCAAATGAATACAGGCTGGAAGTATGAATGAGTCAGCCGCACAAATCCCTATTTTCCTGTACATTTTAATACTAACCCCCACCCACTTATGAACGTTTAACTCTTGAAACAAACAAAATAAACGTCCCTACCAATTCCTGGGGTCTGATTTACTAAGCTGCGGGTTTAGAAAAGTGGAGATGTTGCCCATAGCAACCAATAAGATTCTAGCTCACTTTTCTATTACAAACTAGAGAATGTCAGCTAGAATCTGATTGGTTGCTATGGGCAACATCTCCACTTTTTCAAACCCGCAGCTTAGTAAATCTGGCCCCTGATGTTATATGAGAGCTATTGCATCGGTAAGACTGACTGTTTTATTATTTACTTCTTGAAGTAACCAGCACACATAGATCCTCAATTAATATCACAGATGTGCAGTTACTATAGACTCACTTTCCCAGTTTTCCCAGCATGGTTACACTTTGGACATTCCCAGCAGTTTGGAAGTTCATCATTCACCACACCATCAGATTCCTTTATCTGCAGAAATACATAAAAGTTAACATTTTTGTCAACAGTGATATTTACAACCCACTTCCTGCCTGTACAACAAATAGCAGCAGCATTAGTTTTACCATACATAACACTTCACTTAAGAGATAAAGACAACAGCACACTGATCACATTAACACATGTAATTCATAAATATACACAGTCCAAGAACAAGCACCATATTAACACATGCAATAATATGTGATCAATGAAGGATGACCAGACATTATGAGATATGGACCAGGCTTAGCAGGCGTAAATAGAAAAGAGAATGTGGTAGAAGAAGGCTGTATGTCGAGGAATGAAAGACAAGTGTATGTTGTACCAGATCAAAGCATCTTGTAAAATAGAAATGTGGATGATATGCTGGTAGCACAAGTTTTAGACAAGTACTAGTTAAGAACACCCACAGACCACATTTTCTTGTGAATACGTTAAGAAAAGCAAATGTTTCTCAGCATTAGATTAATAAAAAAAAAATTAATACACATATGTACACATATATACACACAGACACACACACTCAAATCAATTTATAAGTATCTAGAGCAGGTGCTAGAAAGGTATGGGGAAATCCTACAGATAATCAAACACTCTCTGGGCTGAGTTTTTTTTTTACTGGTTAATGCAAGGCTGCATGTATGTATGTATGTATGTATGTATATTATATATTTATAATAGGCAAAAAATGGATTGTGCTGCAGCGGGGGCTTTTTTTCCACTGTTTTGTCAAGATAAATGATCTTTGTCATTTGTTATTAAATAAATGACAAAGCTAGTGTGTGTGTATGTATGTGTGTGTGTGT
>WWET01001504.1:277152-294165 GCA_011038615.1 Limnodynastes dumerilii | reverse complement strand
ACACACACACACATACATACACACACACTAGCTTTGTCATTTATTTAATAACAAATGACAAAGATCATTTATCTTGACAAAACAGTGGAAAAAAAGCCCCCGCTGCAGCACAATCCATTTTTTGCCTATTATAAAGGTCCTTTCATGTAGTAGAAGTCATAATTAGAACATTATTTAGTCCTTTTGTATCAGATAAGTTGAAGCAGCAGAGCAGATGTTGGCACTTGCATAAAAAACTAATTATAACCACAAAATGCTATTGAAAAATTCTGCAAGACTATTAAAGATGGAACTCTGCCAAATACATAGGACTTGTGCTAGCAGAAATTACGGTTGATCAACTGGAATTCTTACACTGCAAACATATTAAAATTATTAACCAATTAGTAACATCCATTGCAAATTGCAATTTACATGGCCACACATGATACATATATTATAGCAAAAGAGATTGCTCACATTAATATGTTTTACCTTAAGGCATCCTGGGTGGATTATTTCATTGCAGATGGAACACTCCATCAGCATTACATTAAATTTTGCTTCTTGTCCTTCCACACAATCCTCTTTCCCCGCTTCTCCACACACTAAACAAACAGCTGTATGGGGCAGAACAGGCTAAAAATAACCCAAACAAAAAAAGAAAGAAAGGTACATTAAGGAAGCTGCATCAAATGAGTAAGAAATGCAAACTAAGAAAACTTATTTTACCAGACACCTATATCTTCATCAACTCTGCTGATAACAGGCTTTAGAATATAATTCTCCTGCAGTGGCAGTGTATTTATCAGAGCCAGTGAATGGAGACGTGGGTCTGAGCTTATTACACACATCAAAGTTTCGGTACTGATTCTTTATATTTCCCAAGAATCTGAAGAATGATCATATACTGTATGTGTATGCAAAGTGCGTGCCAGTGACTCTGTCCATGTCAGCGAGATGTTACTGTGCCTCCCACTTCACAGACACTGATCCGTCTTCAACACCCTTACCAAAAAGGATAAAGCTGCAGCCAGCAACACAGATGGGCGATTACTATTACTGCAGACTATGACGTAGGACCACTTCAGATAGTCAAAATAGGAACTTAGGCATTATTTTTTGGCATATTAACTGGCACACCCTCTAAGAAGCAACAGATATGCCCCTCTGGCAGCCCAACACTAGCAAGGAATCTACTGAGGTACACTCTAAGGGAAAGTAATCATAGGACAGTTGTAATGGCTGTAGGTAGAGCGCAGGAATAAAAACACCCATTTATAAGAGATACACAATACTTGGCTCTGCATTCCAAGAAAAAATGACTTACTGCTATACACTGTCGCATGATACATGACTGCTTCATCCTTCCTGGTCCACCAAATTTCTTCATGTCTTTGCAAAAGTGACATTCCCCACATTCGGTACGCAAACAGGCCTCACACTTGCGACATCGTGTCCGTCTTCGCCGCGCTCCAGCGCTAGTCCTGTTAGCAGATAGTTTTACTGCAGGAGAGGTGGCAATTTTTCCTTTTGGCCTTCCCACAGCACGGTTCTAAATCAGGAAAAAAAAATTGCAATTACTTCACAAAAGGCTGTATACAAAATTTTGTAACTTCTTCTTAATAAAAAAATGTTGTTTTAGTTTTGAGAAAAACAACTTTAAACACAATGTCTGCTTTAATTTCTATTGTAGAAAGAAACAGAACATATACACAACTGTTACTTAATATAATTTGTGCTGTTATACTTTCAAGTAACATCAAACTCTAATTTAGTGAAAACTGCTATTCAGTTGCTCAAACTGATTTACAATAATTACCAGATATAAAAAACTCAAACACACGCAATCCTTTTCAAAATGATACACCTGGGGATACATAAACAACTATGTAATATGTAAATCACATAATTTACATTGTAATCACATGAAACCTGAATAGACTGGCTGGTGGTGTCTTAGTACTTTACTGCGTATTGAAATATTTTCATATTGCTATAAATAGGATTAACTACAATCCACAATTGCCTGGATCAAAACTATATTAGAAAATTCCTGAAAACAGTTGTGTAGGTCTCCTAAAGCACTAGGCACAACTTAAACCCAAGGGAGTGCGGTAAACTGCAAGCACTATCTCAACCAAAATGAGAAACTATTCTTAAAATACATAACTGTAAGGCTGCTGCCTAAGTAGGGAAGATAATGTATCTTATTGTTAAGCAAGGGATCTCCAAATATTCTTCAGCATACATGTCAGCACAAGGTCAAGATTCTCAACATTAAAGCATAAGTGCCTTGCTTCATGGTGGAAACAAATATAATATTGTCATACAACATACGGTGATGATACATGCCTTTAACAAACTAGAGTGAAAAGCACTGCTTACATGTTTTTTTGTTATCATCAATGATTATCTGGGCATCATTAAATTTTCACATAGCTGGTGTTTCAAAATGATGCTAGATTCACGATACCACATGACAGCATTGCCGATAGAGACCTATCCGTTTTTACTAGTGGAACGTGTTAACGTACCATGGGAATCGTGTGACAAAACAACTACTGGTGCATAATTGTTGCTCTGTATAAAATAAATGGTCATAAAACATAAACCCACAAAGCAGGCTATCGTTAATTGCTCCCGGTAAGTCCCTCCCCCACCGTCAATGTAATTTCAGCTAAACCCCCTTTTCCTGCGCTCTCACTATTCCTAGAGCCTCACCTTTAGCCACACTAGCAGCCCTCTCCGTGCACCTACCTGATCCTGTTCAGAATCGTATTCCTCATCATCGTTGCTCAGAGAAAGAGCCATGTCTCTTCATCCGGGCCCAGTGTGACATAAAACCAAGGGACACTGCAGACTGAGCCTGCACGGCTGGTGGAAGGAGGAGGGCTGAAGACACACACTGCTTGCACAAAGGGGAGGAGGGGTGCTAGGCTAGTGATTATTCATGAGCACGGCCCAGGAAAGGGTTTGCCACCTGCTGATCACCAATCAGCGACCTGGGCTTGGCGAAGAGCTGCCAGGATAGAGGAAGGGCAGGTATGTGCCCAGGCAACCAGGAGCGTGGTCCGGACTTCTAGAATAAAACCAGCCACACAACGCAACACGACAGTCACTGAAGACTGAAGTCCCATCGGAACCATGACAAAGAATGGTTTGTTTCAGTGCCGCTGCTGCGAATGTTCCAGAGCCACAATATACAATTATCAGATCGATCCGAACCCCTTCCGGAGCAGATCACTTTCACAGAGATAGATAGATATTACGACGTTTAACCTACAACCTGTGTGCTTCATAATGGACATAAATGTTTGTAAAGATGAATAAAAGATGTCTGCTTATTTACTTTTCCCATTGGTAACGCTTTGTTGTCAATGGTACGGTTTATATGTAAAACGTAATGTATTAATCCAGTTACAGTCGTTTTTATATTTGTTTTACAGGTTTTTTTTTAGTTCTATACCACATGTTTAAAATTACTCGAATATGAGGGAACAAACAAAATAATGTAACTCTATATAATAAAAATAATAATAAAACTAGAAGTTTTTCTTCTTAGAATAACCTGTCCCAAAAACTTTAAAAAGGAGGTTAATGCTATTAATCATGGCTACCAATGTTTTCCGAGCCTTTGCTGGTATTGGTATAATAACTAAACTTTGCATGTTCCTGCTGTCACACTATCTAAGAGACATCAAAATCTGATGTCATGCTTATGAGGAACACAAAAAGCAGTTTATTGGGGTTCTATCGTATAAACATCTTAGATTAGTAATACCGTAGTTTATATAAGAGGCAAAATTGAATGCTTACAAACTAGCACTGAAGTCTCAGACCAATTGGCTCATACTCCTGTATATACTAGAAAATTAGAGTAAATTTAGAGTTAGGCTGCGCTGAAGCACTGCAGCCACAAAAGGATAGATGAGGACCCTACAGCCTCAAGGTAAACAAGATAAAACAAAAAGGATATCCCTTTTATAGCGCTGTGCAAATTTGCAATAGATAAAAAAGTTATCTAAACAAACTTAAAAATGGGGCCAGGTGTACGGACATTGTACTGCGTTTCAGCCTATGTTATGAGGTTCTAACCTCTTTATATGTTTTATGTGTCCATAATAAAATGTTATATTAATTATATATTTTTTTCTCTCTCTTTACATATTTGCTTTGGTTAAGTGATATGGACATTTTGAAGCAATTTTAAAAGGACAGTTTGTTTAGTGTTTTGATTGATTTATTTAGCTTTACAGTTATTTATGCACACCTGGCCCCATTTTTAAGTTTGTTTAGATAACTTTTTTATTTATTTATTTAATGCAAATTTGCACAGCGCTATCAAAGGGATATCCTTTGTTTTATCCTGTATATACTACACCGATGAGAGAAAATATAAGAAAGTATTATCTTATCCTGATGCACTAGTCTATTCCCTGTTATTTGTCGAGAACGGCATAATCTTATACCGTTCTCTTGACAAACGGAACAGCCTAGTGCATCATTTGCAGTTATACCCTATGCTTTAAATATATGGAGTATTGCAGTAAAAGTTCCACTAAAAGTTTGTCGTGGTATTAATAGGTTAAATATGCTCATTGACCAGTATTTAATAATCCACCGATTTCCTATCATATGGGATGAAGAGTAAAGAGGCTCTAGATATGAGCCTTTTGGAGGTACATTGCTCATAGTTAAAAATAAACCTCTCCAACCCTTAATTTAGCCAGGTGTATGTGTGTATTTTTCAACTTATTTAATCCTTTATTTGTATAGAGTAACAGTTCTCTAGCTAGCTATTTTGGGGAGTACCATTTACCCACATTGAAATTAGGTCAAGTACCACTTTGCATATCATGTAAACATTTTGGACCTGATTCAGACTTAAGAAAGTGCTTAAAATAAGAGAGGAAAGTCACTCCTGGGCTAAACCATGTTGATTGCAGGGGAGTCATATTTCATCTGTTGCAAACAGTATTAGTGTTGAGAGGTGATGTTTCCTATCCCAAGTCTAAATAACAGTGTGATAATATTTCCCAGCCCAAGTCTAAATAACAGTGTAAAAGTAAAGCTGGTCAGTATCTGTGTGCAGTAAGCAATTCAAAGATACATCCCTGCATGCAAAGAATACAATTAACTTGACTCCCCCTGCAATCTGCATGGTTTAGCCCAGGAGTGACTTTTCTCTCTTATTTTAAACACTGCTTAAGTCTGAATCAGGTCCTTTATACCTATTCCATTCAGACCAAGATATTTTATGAAAATACAAATTCAGCTGTTCCTTCCTTACAACTTTACCCAGTTACCACAAATACCACCAACCACTGGTCTGAGTAACACCAGTGGTACTAGTACTGGTTGATTACCCCTGGTAAAGAGAATGAGGCTGGTATAGCAGCACACTGAATGTTTGTGTGATATTTTGCCACTGCAGGGTCACTAACTGATCATATTACTACACTGGAGTTACCAAGGGAGAACATGGGGTGGAATTGGCAACAAGTGTATTATCCCAGTTTTGTAAATTCCAGATGATACAAATGTTGATTTGTACAATGACTAGTTGTTTTGTGTACTAGATACTTGATTCTGACTTTTCACATTGTTCACAGTTGGTATAATGCATAAAGATTATTTACAACATGAACACAGGAAATGTAAACCATAATATATGGTGTTATGATTTCTATGTATACAAGTATCATTTTGAATATTTGTAAAAATGATATCATTTATTTCTCACCTTGGCAGTCTTCTTGGGCCAAGAAACCACAGGTACACCAGAAATAGCCAGATTCTGATCATCATCTGCATGTTCCTTGAGTACAGTCTGAATAACAGAAACCTGGAGTAAGTTACACATATATTACAAGTATCTCTGCTGCCCATTCCAAGAAACATTGCTGACAAATTAAACTGTCCTCAAGCCCTCTCTTAAAACAACTCTCTCTATCGCCTCTAAATATCATATCCACTAGCCACTAAAGCAGGGTGAACACTGGGGTTTTTAAGCAGAAAGGGCCAGATCCACAACAACGTACGTCGGCCGAAATACGTCCGTTAGATGCAGAGGATAGCTACTACACATGCGCAGTAACTATTTTATGTAATCTATGTATCGTTTCGTGGATTGCGTATATGCGGTCTTAAAGACCGCATATATGCAATCTACAGAAGGAAACGATACATAGATTACGTAAAATAGTTGCCACACTTGCGTAGTAGCTTATCCTCTGCATCGGACGGTCGTTGTTGTGGATCCAGCCCATAAACTTTCTAATCACACAATCAAAAGACCAGACATCTTGCCAGTGTGTACTGTCCAAAGATGCTCAAAAATCTTTTGAAATGGTGTGTGATCTTTTGATTTCATCTTTTGGAGCTGGGTGCACACTGGGCTTTTCAGCAGATAACCTTTCCAATCACACAAAATAAGTTCAGTGTGTATCTTACTTACATCCCCTGATCAAAATATTGACACTAGTGAAACATTTTGCATTGGTGCAGTTTCGTTAATGACTGCATTTAAACACCTTTCATATATGATTTGTTAAATACAGGCAACCAAAGAGTGTATGGTGGCGCATAGTAACAAGAAAAAAAGCTTGGCTATAAAGATTAGTGTAAATGCTGCATGGAAAATAGATTGTAGGTATAGACTTGTAATATAGGAATGCATTAAATGGCCTTTATTAATAAATAAATTAAAAATTAAAAACTACTGTTCATGTAAGGGACTTCTGTAGTTGAAGAGGCCGGTGAGAAGAGAGGGGGACAGTGGTAAAACTATGGCAAAATGCCACTAGTATAATGGAAGCATTTGCTGGATTAGATAGTAGGTAAAATACACAGTTTTTAAAGTGTTTCCAATAAAACCAGAGGCTGGTAAACTTTAAGTCATGCTGTGTAGGATTGTATTTATGTATTTTCTATTTTGATCAGCAGAAGATCCAGGTTTAATACTAAAAACTATTGTGCAACATGATAATAATCCACCTTGCAGTTTCAATGCCATTTTACCAATAGGCTGCAATAAGCAGGTAAGCACAGCATTTGTGAAATGTAGTATCAAGGGCCATTCCACACCTATCAATAAGGATTGCCACCATAACATGATACAAGTGGGACAGGGCCAACAGCATACACTTTAAATACTGCTATTGGTGTCTTTAATATTGTTGATCCATTGAAATATTTTTTGTTAGAAGTGGTCTGTTTGCCATGTTCTAGTGATCTTGCGTAGATCAACTAAGAGGTTTTTTAACTGTAAAGTAGAGATATGACATGTCTTGGCAGGCCCTCGGAAATGCAATGTGCCTTCAAGCAGGTCTCCTCTCTAGATTGTAAAGAACAAGTCAACTTGAAGGTAAATGGAATAGTCAGTACCAAAGGAGCATGAAAGGGCAACTTTGTGAATCAATAGCTGACCAGATTTTCATACTTTTTGATAGAGCCACTGTTGTCATGAATTGATTAAGGTGGTCTTACCAGTACAGGAACACTAAAGGTGGCCACACACTAGAGATGATCACTTCCAGCGTGTGGTGGCCGATATTTGGGACGATTTTCCCCTAGGTAAAGGTCCTGATATCAGCGCCACACACAGCAGAGGCTGGGAGAATAATCTCTGAAAGAGACCATGCAGCTAGTCTATTGGCTGCCTGCAATCTCGCTCTGATTTATTGGGACTCCTGTCAATCTTGGCTGACTGAACAAAACATTTATGAATGGGGGGGAAAAAAGGACCGTGAGAGGTTCTGCAGCGCTGTGCAGAGCCTCTCACACTTCCTACAAGCAAAAGTGTCTGAATTTTGGGAGGGGGAGGGCACCAGATAACATACTCATAGCCTGTCAGTAAACAAGCTGTCCTTCACTGCAGAGCGATACCATACTATTCAATATTTCATCACAAAAAAACAGTACTTCCAGGTACAAGTCAGATGGAGGAGGCATGTCTTGGCCCACCCAGCTATTATTTTACACCTTATCGTGTGTAGAGAAGAGCTGCCTGTCACTTTAGCAGAGCTGTGGAAGTCTGTTCCTACAGTGCTGCTATACCACCAATAAGCAGCTAGTTACAACATATGTTAAAACATGAATACATTGGTGCCCACCAAAAATGTCATAATTTTTTTAAGAAATAGCTAGTGTACCATCCTGCAGTGGTTTCTAATAATAGATTTCTCTTAAATGGAAACATGATTTTTCACACAACTGACTGTTTCCCCTTACCAAGGCAAAAGTCAATGTGCATGTTACAATATAATACTTCCTCATGTACTTTTAATAGAATAACTACCATTTACTAAGCACTGTAAGGTTTATTTTCTGCATCTATCCTCATAAAAATACAAAAACACTTAACAATGACTTCCTATTTTCAGTTTGCAATTGTACAGCAGATAGTAACATTAATAAATAGGGATAACTGAGGTTCATATAGAACTAAAACATGAACAGCACTGATGCACTGACACAAATAATATGCAGCACCTATATCCTATGAGCAGCAGCGACTGCAGGCCCCAGCCCTGAATGGGGGAGAACTGCCCCGGAGGCCAGTGCCTCGAAGGCCTCCTGTAGTTACACCACTGTTAATGTCATAGTTTTTTAGAAGGTAAGAAGTATATATCTACATATAAAAGGTTGTAACCCCAAGCAGCTTTGGTTTATTATACAAAATAATATACAGCTTCATTTTTAATAAGCTATAAGGATGTGTAGTACCAATATTGGGTGTTAAGATTACAGTCAGTGTACAGTAAATGCAACAAATTTCAGGGGGAAGGGACCATAGAACATTGTTCAAGAGCTTCCCCCTCCAACTGGAATACCGTCCACTTAAACAGTGTTCAGATGGGTATATGGGCTCTAGAACTGGCGTTCAGGTAGGAGCCTATATAATATAGATATTTTATTGTTTTGTACAATGGAAACCCATGTAATGTAAATGTTTTAGAATTATAAAATTTGAAAGTATTTTTAGCAAAATAATACATTTGATAAAAATAATGTGCAATGAACTATGAAGTTTAAAATAAATCACAAGTTGATTTTTGAAAACAGAATAATGAACAATCGTATACATTTGTATGCATAGTTAAATTAGCATATAAAGCTAATGTTTTTGTATAGCAAAGAGTGTGAGGTCTATTTATAAAGATAATTTTCCTGTGAAAACGGGCATTATCGCAGGAAAAAGAAGTTTCTTTATATTTACAAACCATGCATCGCCATGGAAAACTACAGTTTCCATAGCGATGCATGTACATAACGCATCACTCCACCGGTCCATTCTTTTCAGAGTGGGCTGGCGGTTCCTTATATTTACAAAGCCTAGGAGCAGGGTTTTACACTCCACTTCCAGTGTAAAACTATTGCCAGATCAGGCTGGCGTTAGGGGTAAGCATTCCAGCGATCTCCCCATATACCCCTCTTTTCCTCCCCCTAAGAGCTGTTATTAGGGTTAGGAAAAAGGGGGCATGTATGGGGAGACTGCTGTAATAAACCTATGGGTGGAAAGTAAAAAAAACCCAATAACTAAAGAAAAAGTAAAAAAAAAAAAAAAAAGCAAAACTTACCTCTTCGGTACACACGTCAGACTGAAGATTTTAGTGTCCAGATGCGCAGTGTTTTACATATATCGGGACTCTGAAATTTCCAAAGTTCAGCACGGGAGTCTCTGCGCATGCGAAGTATGCATAAAGTGTCCTGTGATGAGCACAGAGATCACGGGACCTCGCAGGGCAGGTAAGTTTTAGTAAATTTTACGAATGAAGCTGCCAGGCTCACTGCAAGGAGAAGCGAGCCTGGAACAGCTTCGTTCATTAAAAAAGAAGCTCTATGTAAATAGAGCCCTGTGTATTACTAAGTGGGGAAATCAAAAATAAAGGAACTGGGCTGCAGATATTTAACTATTACCTCACTTGCAATGTATTTTACCTGTTTATATTGTGTATAATCTAACTATGTAGGGCTAAGAAACGAACTAAGAAAAAAATCTCACATCATTTGTGATTGAACAGTGTATTATAATTGTACTCCGCTTTAATGGTGTCATTTCACATTAAGATACCCTAACATTTGCATATTCTGGCTACTCCTAGCAAAAACATCTACTCTTACACCAGATGCACTTCAGCTCTATTTACAACTGTATCTGCTCGGACATGAACACTGTTAAACCAGTGGTCTCATTTTGCCTGTTTCTTTCATGAACTTGCCTATTTTGTATTTTTGAGAACTTCAATAAAATTATGACCATAAAAATAGAGAGAGAAAGGATAAATGATAGCACAAGTAACAATGAAGAAAATTGCTGTATACAAACCTTTATGTCCTCCAAAAGTGCATGTGGATTTTCAATTCCCTCTGGGACACATTTCTTATTTTCAGGGAGTGACTCTAATTTCTCCACAAGGGCTTTCAACCCCTTAAGTTCAAACTCTGTAAGATGTGTCCATCTGGAGGCAACCTCATTGGATGGAGATCCTGACGGGGTCTTGGGAAAGTCACTGTGGATAATGGACTTTGAGCTTTCGTCTGAGTCATTGGACAAAGTCCTTTTTAGGTATTGCATTAAAGAAGCTTTTTGTTTTCGTTCCACTGACTCTTTGCTATCTGAATTTGTACTGTTGGGTGTTAAGCATTCATCCCCGGACAATTTGGATACCTTTTCACAATTGTCATCTTTATCTTCCAGCATATGAGCATCACCTGACTCGTCCTCCATTTCTATCCAAGAATCTGAGGACAAGCTTTCTGTACTGGGCTTTCTTGGTGAATCTAGAAAACACAAGTTGGCATGTAATGCTTATTGGACTTCTGCTGCAGATTCATTTTCAGCATTCTGTGCATACTATAGGTTTTTATATAGCGCCATCAGATTACACAGCGCTTTACAATTTTAACAATCATTATAACAGAACTGCCACAGGCTTACACTCAGGATACACTACAGGATATTAGGGATTGATACATAAGGGAAAGTGCTATATAATCACACAGCGGACCAGCCAGCTTGCATGGTAAAAGTGCTCAGTGCTCTGTATGATCCAGTCACACAGCAGTGTTAGTAACAGAAATTAGGGGTAGTATAGAAACAGCAATTAGGGGAATTTTAGTATAGAATGAAAGAGAACAAGTTTGGTTTAATCATGAAGTGATGGTCATATAATAAGTTGTTGTAAATAATAGTGTAGACAAATGTTATGTAGGTTGTGGAATTTGGTACGCTTGTCTGAAGAGGTGAGTTTTAAGGGAGCGTTTGAAGGTTTGGAGAGTAGAGGATAGTCTTAGTGGGTGAGGAAGGGTATTCCAGAGAGTGGGTGAAGCCCAGGAGAAGTCCTGTAACCGGGAGTCAGAGCATTTGTTTAGTGTGGAGGAGAGCTGTATATGGGCAAAACAGCTGCCGGTCTGTGAATGTGCAGACTGGGGGCTATTCTGCACATGCAGATTATATCAAGCTGCTCTAGCTTTGAAGACTGGGTGGTTGTAAAGTGTTCAGTAGTCACAGTCTGTTCTGATCCAAGGAAGAGTGGTGTGACATGGAGGAGGGGAAAAGCAGGAAGACTAGTCACAAGCGGCTATGAAAAAAGTTTAGTCATGGAGAAGAAATTAAGAATAGTCTAGATCTAGATATCTAAATTTTGCTGAAGGACCATGTGTTTTAGTCGACACAGTCACCTTCTCATACTGCACACAATCCATGTTAACTGATCAGAACTCATTCCAACACAGAGAAATGACAATTAAGACATATGGGGCTGGGTTCACTCTGCAAGTGGGAAATCCCTCTTATCAATTTACAATATGAGCATTTCTCTTAATGTATACCTATCCAGGCTTCTGGGAGTGCTTACAATGCAAATGCATGGATGACAGGACAGTGCATAAAGACTCCTCTTTAATCTGTGTGTTTAACTTGCTGTGAGACTGTAAACACAGATAGTTACTTACAGGGAGTCTAGAATGTCAAATTTTGCCTAAACTTGGTTCAACACACCAAGGTACAGTGGCAAAACAATCAAGTCTATAGCTATCATACAACCACTTTGAATAATTACTAAAATTAACCAAGTTCTGTGGGTCAATAGGCTATAGACTAACTGTCTATTAATGTTAAACATTTATTTTCCTGGTATATTTTAAATGTAATCACTCAAATAGCAAAGTTAATGTAAACACTACTATATAATATGTAGCATTTCTTGGGGGGGAGGGGGTGGGGGGGTGTAATATCCATGAGGTAACCAAGTGGGTTGATAAGAATGACTGATGGAAGCCATGTGTCATAGCATATTAGGTCACCAAATGGAAAACAATTAATAAAACATTAGATGAGCTAACAATAGAATATCCAACAATTTCCCACCACTAAAAACTCATTAAGTGGCTATAATGAAGAAAAATGACAATGCATTCCTTCTGCACAATTTCAGACAACTGTAAACATACACTAGCTAAACACACATACATTCACAGATGGAAGCATAAGGGTCTGTTCCAGACCTGAACACAAAGCTGAATGGATCCTGCTTACATGCACAGCTACATGACCAGATAGGTTTCCTTTCCCCAGCAATCCAAGCAATCGTGCACAGTACTTCACTAGAAAGTATAGTGTTAATGGTGGTTGTTCTTTGTGTGAGCACTACTGTGAATGTGGATGCTCATGTGATGGAGTTCTAATGCTGATGCAAGGTGTAACATGTGAATGTATGGGCTTGTGTGATCTCTGGGTGTGTTTTGATTTTAAATTGGTTCATTTTTCCGGGATACTGAATCTGTAACTCAATAGCTGCTCCAGTTGTGTTATTCAATGCATCTACCTGACTATGGAATCTTTGTATGAATATGCATATGCTCTGTTTATGCTAGTGTATGCATTTCCATGTCTATGTAGGCATATGTGCAGTCTTATACATACTGTAACACACCTACTGTATCTGTGCCCGTCATGGTTATATTTCTCTTTTCTTGATGTTGCCTTTATTAAAGCTAAACAGTCCACTATGCATATACAGCACACAAGAAGCCATAGCTTTTGTTTAAGTCTAAACAAGCAGCTGAAATACATTTACACCTTACTTTTATACACTGACACATGATTACATGACCATTTGCCAGCGATTTTAGCAAACTCTCCACTGAACCCCCTGAGAATTATCTCTGGAGACTTTAAGGCCAAACACCAGTGATTTTAAAAAAGTCTCCCCTTATTAAATCCAGAGATTTGTATTCTCCTCATGCAAAAAAATCACCAGAGAGATTTAAACACCGGTGATTTAAGTCTCCACTCCTCCGGAGAGTTTGTGGAGATTTTGCTTTAGTAAATCCAGAGACTTGAAAATTGCTGGTAAAGTACAGCAAACACTGGCGATTTTACTCAATTCGTCCTTAGTAAATGAGTCTAAACTATGTGTATGAATGTCTCCAATTGGGTGCAAACTAACTACGAGGCTTACCCCTTAACTTCCACAAAACACCCTTCAGAATGCAAGCGGATGTTCAGTGACTTGTGTTTGGGTCTGCATCAAAATTGCATACACATCTTTTCTGCAAATGCATAGTGCTCAATCATGCCATGTATTGGTAACATTAAATGATTTATACCCAGTTTCTTACCAAGAAATTATTTCAGATTTCAGACTGCTTTGCATGACAGTAAACTTACCAAATAGCATTGACTCTTTCTGAAACTCCTTGTTGAGATGACAGCGCTTGGTTAAGGTGCAAACATATCTCTCCAGGACATACCAGCACATCTCATAATAGAAAGGATAGCGGAACTTGGCATGCACCTTAAATGAAGATTACAGGTAATCATTAAAACCAAATGTCACAGGAGCAGGTCTGTACAGTCACACTTGAATGGAGGCAATCATACAAACACTCAAACCCAAAATATAAACGATGGCATTAGAGCATGTGTCTAAAACTTTCATCCAATTAACATTATAACTTGCAGATTTTCCCATGTGTTAGGAATGAATTCTATGCATCATTCAGAGATCACATGTCCTACAATAATAGATCACTTATCTATGAACTTTCAGATGCATTTTCTTGAAGAATGTAGTTTGATATGGTGCACATACAGTTAGGTCTTGTCACGGGGAACGACTATTTAATAATTTTCATATTTAGTCATTCTCCATAATTTTGCTTTTCTGTTTCCTGTGTACCTTCACCACATCATTACTGTATCATCCCACTTATCTTTGAAACGTAGATACTTCACCTTTAAACAAAATATCTATAGCCATAGCTTATGACAGCTTAATTCAAATTAGGCCTATAACATATACTAAAGCCTTAGTCTCAATAACCTTGTAACTCTAAATCCCTGTAGTTCGGAGGTCATGGTACTTTGTACCAATTGTATGAATCACCCCTTAACATAACCAATGCACTGTACAAGACATATCCTATCATATGAAAAGAAGGTCAAAAGAAGGTTGATACATTTTCTCAATAGCTGCAAGAGTCTGCAGACAATTACAAACTGAGCAATACAGTGTCATTTAAAAAAAAAACCTGCATAAAATATGTATACAGGGTGTTATGGAAGAATTTTTTATCACATTTTCAATTTTACATTCATCTAAATCAAAAGCCAATAAATTACAATCATCACGTAAAATATGAGGAAAACATTAACATGTAGATCAAGGTTATAAAACAAAACAATTCAAACAGAATGCAGATGTCTTCACTAATAAGCAAACCCAGAAATGGTATCCTCTGGGAATCACAGGAATCTTACCCTTGTTTTGTCTTCAATTTCATATACACGGAGTTGCATGGGAATATTAAAGCTGTGCAGTATGTTGCCACCAAACACCAGTGAGTCTGCTGGAGTGTACACAGCATGAATCCATCCTAAAATCAGAAAGTAACCAGCTGTGAGAGGGGCTGCAGAAGCTGAGATGTGGATTCAGAGTAAAGGTGGCCTGCGGCAGAATAAAGCTGGCGTTTTTCAGTAACTTGACAAGTGGAGAGCTGCACATTGTGCTTCATAACAGAGGTTATTGCTTTAACACCTCTTTTCCTTCTATTCAATCAATCCTCATTCAACACTGCAGCTAGAAACTAATTTTTCTGCATGATATGTAATGCAGGGAGGCTGCGTTTCACGAGCTAACAAGCAGGAAAAAACAGACGGCCTCTCAGTCCAGTAAGAATGAAAGGATTCACTCTCCCAACCCCCTACCGGAGGGGAAAAATACACACTTGAGCCACTAAACATGGTCTGAGCTGTGCTCCAAGGAAGCAATTCCAGGGCAGTTCAAAGGAAAAGGAAGTTAAAAAAAAAAAAAAAAAAAAAAAAGACACTGAGAAGAGCTTAGAAGTTTTCACAAGACAAACAGATCAGACAGAGGTCTGTCATTATGTAGAAGTGCAGATAATATACATTTTATTCTGTATACTGACAGCATCAAATTAAGGTAGTAATAAATAATGATAATTCTATGTTGTGGCAAATTCAAATGTGTTTATTAACAGGTTTTTATATAGCACCATGAGATTATGTTGTGCTTTACAATATTAACAATCATTATAGCAATACTGGGTAGTAACAGACAGACTAAATAGATGAATAGATGAGAGGGCCCTGCCTGCAAGCTTACACTCTATAGGACATTGGTGATTGATTCATAAGGGCAAGTGCTATACATCATACAATGGACGGGCCAACTTGTATGGTAACAGTGCTCAGTGCTCTGTATGATCCAGTCACACAGCAGTGTTAGTAGCAGAACTGAGTGGAATCAAGTTTGTGTTAATCATGAAAGGAAACCCGGGTAGCAAGGTAGTTGTAAATAGGGTAGACAAATGTTAATAAGTGGATTGAGGAATTTGGTGAGTTTCTCTAAAGAGATGATTTTTAATAGTCCACTTAAAAGTTTAGAGAGTATAGAATAGCCTTAAACACGGGAGAAGTCCTGTAACGGAATCAGAGCAGTTGTTTTCTATAGAGGAGAGATGTATGTCCTGTGAAGATCTGAGTGGGGATAAATATTGAAATGAAGAGAGGATATGTATGTGGGTACAGTCCTGTTTATGGCTTTGCAGGTTAACAAAAGGATTTTGTATTTGATTCTGTAATATAGAGGCAACCTATGTAGAGACTGACAAAGTGGACCAACTCTAAAAGAGTGTTTTGTATGAAAAATCAGTCTAGCTGGTGCATGCAATATGGATTGAAGTGGGTAAATTTATAATTTGGGAATCTAATAAGGACAGAATTACAATTATCAATGTGGGCTATGATGAATGCATGAGTAGAATATCTTTTGTTTGCACTGCAAAAACTCTCAGCTGGTTGAAACTAGCGGTTAGCTGTTTTGCGACAGACATCATGCAGCGGCAGTTTTGCCACTCCCAGAGAGTCACAAAGATTTGACCGCCAACAGCGGAGGAGAGGAAACAATGAAGAAGGATGACACAGTCTTTTATATAAAGAAAAATTTAAATTGGCAAAGGGTCAAAAGGATGGATAGCGGCACAGAAATAGGGGGAAGAAACAAAGGACAGCTACAATGTAGTTTCCCAGACTCCTCCATGGCAGCACTAACGATGAGTAAATCCCGTCTGCTGTGTAGTGCCAGGACAGGAAATAAGACCCCGGGACTGCCTCTTCCTCCTTCAAGTATCATCCCATTGAACCAAGCTGAAAAACATAGTTAGGAATATATTAGTAATGCCGGGATGGGCAACTATGTGTTGCCATGGAGGAGTCGGGGAAAACTACATTATCAGGTATAATGTCTAGTTTCCTCCTCCTCCTCCCTGACAGCACTAACGATGGGTTCTACCTAAGCAATGTAATATATGGGAGGGATACATATACCTTATAGTACCGCTGAAAGCAACTTTCTGCCGAAAGAGGCATCGGCAGCAGCGTGCAGATTCAGTCTGTAGTGTGACGACGACCAGCCGGCTGCTTTACATAGTTCTTCCAAGGAAGCTGATTGCTTCTCCTCCCAAGAAGCTGCTGTAGTTCTAGTGGAGTGGGCTTAGATGCTT
>WWET01001504.1:245163-267202 GCA_011038615.1 Limnodynastes dumerilii | reverse complement strand
CCTCTGTGCGTACTTACCCTACTTAAGAGAGAAAATAAGCATGGGAAGATAAGATTGCTTTTAGGCACCTAAAAATGGGGCAGTGTTGTGGGAGGTGCCTGTCAACTTAGGTGCAGTGAAATGCTGACCATACCTACTTAATTCACACTTAAGTGTGAATCCGGTCCAAAGTGCTTACTTGTTTAAAGTGATTGTGCTCATCAATGAAATGATTGCCTTTGCTTTGGTTGACCCCAGGAGTGAGTTCACTTGGTTTCGATCACTGACATGCCTGAAGTCATAACAACCACTCTGCAGGACTATGCTTGAGACCAGCTTTATGATGATACTACTTAGGACTGATGTTAATGGTGTGGCAAAAATCACACAGTCACCATAAAGCATGCCATAGTTTTTTATTAAGAAAGATTTATTGTATATAGTTATTGCTGTACAAGACAGAGTTAGAACAGGTAGTTGTTTCTCAGTTCCATGTAACTCTTGTCTTAAAGTCAGCACATTTGTGGGAAACACTTGTTGGAGGGCATAACAAGGATGTAGTGCTCATGTATAACTGGTCCAGTGTACACTTGGTCACAAAAATATACTGCTGGAGTAGTACTAGTCATAACCAAAATCAGACGCATCAGACCGACTTATTCCAGTACTTGACACCGCCACAACCTCAAGGTTCACTACCTTCACCTAGCTCCCAGGATCTTGATTCCTCCACCATGTTATCACAACCTCAACCCGCCTCAGGGTCCTCGTCAAGCTTGCCTAACAGCGATGTCAATCTCATATTACTACGCCTGGAGGCCCCCCAACGACCTTCCTACCAAACAAGATCTCCAAGCCCTTGAGCAGCGCTTGCAAGATAAAATGACCGCGCAAATCGCCACGGTCCAACAGGACTTAGCCCAAACTTCTTCTAGAGTTGAAAAACTGGAAAATACTCTGGATGCACAAGCTGAACAACACTCTTCTCCATCACACAGTCGCCCTACAAGCTCAAACAATTAGAGAGATGAGAGATCGCCTAGATGACCTTGATAAGACAGGGCATAGAAACAATATTAGAGTTCGAGGAATTTCAGAAGATGTTCCTCCCCAAGGCTTGGTCGATCCTCACACAAAAATATTCAACGAGGTGCTTGACGCTGACCCAAACAATACTATAGAATTCTATAGGGCTCATAGGGCCCTCCGTCCAAGAAGCTTAACAACCGACACTCCCAGAGATGTTATATGTCGGCTTCATTATTTTAAAGTCAAAGATGCAATACATCAGAAAGCTAGGGGAAAAGAGAACCTAGAATTCAAAGGCGCAAAAATTCAGCTCTTCCTTTCCTGGTCCACCCTACAACAGAGACACTAACAGACCTCCTTCGGGACCAATGCCTTAGGTTCCGCTGGGGCTTCCCCATCAGCATTCATGCCACGAAGGATAATAAGTCGGTGACCTTACGTTCCCCAGATGATCTCACTGATTTCTGCAGCGTCATGGACATCCCCACTCCTGCCCCGCTAGATTGGAAACGCTTCCATACAGAGCTTTGTCCCACATGACGAATTATCAACTACAAATCATTCTTCATGGCTAATTCCCCTGAACATTTAAAGGTCCTTACTCTTAATGTGCAGGGCCTAAATATACCTAAAAAAAGGTCCACCTTGCTCAGATATCTCCACTCTGAAAAGGTTGACTTTGCATTCATTCAGGAGATTCACTTCTGGAAATCAAAAAACCCCCAAATACGTGATCAATTCTAACCCACCTCGTATTATAGCAGCTACTCTGGCGGCAAAACCAGAGGAGTGGCCATAATCTTTTCAAAAAGAACCCCTTTGACAGAGATGCAAACATTTGACTTAGGGGACGGAAGGGGCCAACTGGTTAAGGGGAAGATTTTTGGCCTACCTTACACGTTTGTTAACCTTTATGCCCCGAATACTAATCAGCTCCGATTCCTTACGCAGGTTCTAGATCGAGTGGACGCCTTAAAGGAGGGCACCCTGGTCCTCAGTGGGGATATAAATTGGGCTCCTGACCCACGCATTGACTCCACCTCGGGAGCACCAAGTTCCTCCCAGAGAGACCTTTGGGGAATCAGTTCATTGATGCCTGGCGCCTTATAAATCCTACTGGAAGGGACTACACCTTCTACTCCCGCAGGTACAGCACATATACACGTATTGATTACATATTTTTATCTCACTCCATACTCCACCACCTTGTAGAAGCAACAATAGGCAACATTATCTGGTCTGACCACGCCCGGTTCATTAACACTTGAGGTAAGCAGGGAAAAATTTAGGGAATGGACATGGTGCTTTAACGAGGCCCTAATTCATGACCCTCAAACTTCTAAAGCATTAGAAGAAGCCCTAGATGCCTATATCTCCAAAAATGATAGAGAAGAAACATCTCGCACTACTCTATTGGAAGCGCATAAATACGAGGACGATGAATACAGCTAGGGTCTTACTTGAAAAAAACAAGGTGAAACCCGCAGCGCCACCCTCCTTGCCAAAATACAAATGTCGGAGACGGCCTATAAATCGATGGCAAATGTCGGAGACGGCCTATAAAGCGATGGGGGGGGGGGGCACAACATTACAGGGGTTCACAATCGAGAGACAGGAACTAAAGGCCCTTCTCCATCACCAATCCAAACATGCACTCCTTCGTTGTAAATCAAAGTTTTATCAGTGGGCCAACAAACCAAGTAGGATGCTCGCTAGGGCACTTTGAGCACAACGGGCAAGCACATTCATCCCAACAATTAAATCTCCAGCTGGGACTACTCTTTCCTTAGATAAAGTTGCCAGCACCTTTAGAGACTATTATAAAGCACTATATAACCTCTCCCCCCTTTCAACTCAAGCCGATCTGGATCTCAAGCGCTCCAAAATTTCTGATTATTTGACGGCATGTAACTTCCCGCGCATAGACCCTAACATCCAAAAATCGCTTGACTTGCCATTTACTGCGCAAGAGTTAGAAGCTGTCTTGAAGGATCTTCCTAATGGGAAGAGCCCAGGCCCAGATGGGTACACTGCTCCATATTATAAACTCTTACATGGTAAGCTCCTTCCCATTATGCTGGCGGCTTTTAACGAGGTTTCCTTATCCAAACCATTCTCTGCCCAATCCCTCTCAGCTCATATTACGATTATCCCCAAACCAAGTAAAGACTCATCTCAGTGTCCAAGCTACCGCCCCATATCCCTTCTTAATCTTGACATTAAAATGTATGCTAAATTAATAACGAATCAACTTAATTTAATTCTCCCCTCAGTTATACATAATGATCAAGTGGGATTTGACCGGGGCGTGAGGCTCGTGACAACACGACTAAACTAATTAACCTTGTTTACCATGTCAGACTTCATAAAATACCGACCATCCTTCTCTCGACTGACGCCGAGAAGGCGTTTGACAGGGTGGACTAGGACTTCCTTTTTGGTGTGCTGGAGCACCTGGGCTTGGGGTCCGCTTGCGTTGGGAAGATCCGAGCTCTCTATTCCAACCCCTCGGCTAGAATCAGGATAAATGATTCATTTCAGATCACAAACGGCACACGCCAAGGTTGTCCCCTTTCCGCCCTATTTGTTCTTACTATGGAAGCCTTAGCTCTCACGCTCTGTCAGAATCCAGACATCAAGGGGATCCAGATTAAAGATAGGGAATACAAACTAGCACTTTTTGCTAACGACCTTTTACTCTCTCTTACTAGTCCTGCAACTTATCCTTTTAAAACAATTTCAACAATTTGGCCGTATCTCAAACTTTAAAATTAATATAGATAAATCGGTAGCAATGAACATCAATTTACCTAGTCAGCAACAGGCAGCACTAGAACAGAGCTTCCCCTTTAAATGGGAACAGGCCAAAATTAAATATTTAGTTATTAACCTTACACCGGACCCGTCGCAACTCTTCTCTTCTAACTTCCCCCCTCTCCTCTCTAAAATAGAAAAAGACTTATCAACCTGGACTGCTAAACAGTAGGATCAACATAATAAAGACGAATGAGCTTCCCCGTATCTTGTACCTCTTCCAAACCCTCCCAATTCACCTTCCAAAAGCCTTTTTTAAAACAGCACAGGGCATGGTTAGAACATTTGTATGGCAAGGTAAATTTCCCAGATGTAAGGCGGATGTATTGTATCGTAGTAAACTAAGAGGCGGACTTCAGCTCCCTTACCTACAGGGCTACTATTGGGCTGCCATGCTTACCAGAGTAGTAGAGTGGTCGAGACCAACAACACTTAAGTAATGGAAAGACAGAGTCTGAGATAGCTCCCACCCCCTTAATATCCCTCTCTTGGCTCCCCACGCTACCTCACATTCAACACCCCACTTTAGAACCTACACTCTGCTGCTAGAAACATCTCTGCATGAAAGCAGAACTATCTTCCACCCACTCACCCCTCACTCATCCACCCACCCACTCATACATAACAGAGACTTCCCCCCCTGGCTTAACACTCAGGAACTTTTCACATTGGCCCACCGCGGATGGTCTCCAGGCTCGATGGCTGGTGCAGGAAAGGGCCCTTCTGTCTTTCCAAGAGGCCCAAAGACAGTTCTCTCTCACGCAAACGGACTTCTGGAAAGTGGAGTCTGCTCCGTCACGCTTACTCTCCAAAATATATAAACAAATTGTAGACGGTCTTTTCATAGCAGATCTGAGACTTCACCCAACCACTCTCGGAGACAGAATGGAGTAAGATCTTTCTAGTAACATCTAAATGCTCCCTTAGCCTTTCTATAGTGGAGACCCAATTTAAGATCTCGATGGTACAGGGTGCCCTCTTTGATCCACTGTTTCCTTTCGTCCTATCCAGATACCTGCTGGCGTTGCCAAGCTAATGTTGGCACATACTTGCATATATGGTGGGATTGCTCCTGCCTTACCAGTGTTTGTTGGGAAGTGAAGGTGACAGCGTGTAAGTTATCACAACTAGTAGTTCCCCAGGGTCCGGAGATCTGGCTCTTATCTCTCTCAGACGTCCCTTTTAAGCTATATAAGAAATCTCTTTTGAAACACATGAATAATGCCGCCAAAGCTGTTATCCCCATTAGATGGAAATCCCCCATACCTCCCACACTGAAAGACTGGTTCCAAAATAATAGACCAATACATGTTAAAGGATGACCTTATTTCAACCTCTAACGTGCTATATCCGGAATTCCGTGACACTTCGTACTCCTGGCTCGAATTCCAACAAACCCCAGATTATTCCTTGGTAGTGGGCTCCCCGATACGATATTCAATTAATCCCAATACTTCCCCTTAATACAATTCACAGTATTATTGCTGCATAAGGTCTCTCATTCTTCAACTACGCTCTGCCAAAGTATGAACACCGCAGTTGGTCCTAATCAGCTCTGGATATCGTCTTATTGTCAGTCACTCTTAATCCCTCCCCTCTCTTCCCTACCCCTGTTTTCGTCCTCTTTTCTCTAGTACTAAGTTTATTGTTGTACTTAACTAAAAGACTAATAGTGATATAGTTGTCATAAATATCTTTTGCTTACAAGCTACAACCAACTTCAGACTGGACTTTGTATGTAATATGTTGTCCTGTGTCATATTATATTATCATACAACCCAAATAAATAAAGAATTGATTACAAAAATATACTGCTGGTCTTGTCCTATTTGTCAGAAAAGCTATCCTAAGCCGACGCTCCATCTCTGTGAACATCCTGGACACACCCAGGTGCAATCTATGTGACCTATGCTGCTAAATGTTGCTTTTGATTTATATCTAAACCGTATTCCTCTTTAAGCCTGCTAGTGAATCTTCTACATCCACAAATTTAAAAGAAATTACACAGCTTCCCGATCTTTACATCTATTACTCTCCCTCCTTCCAATCCCTCTACCTTTATTGGCCCCACTCTGCTCTACAATCGATTAACACACAATCCTCTACTATAACTTTCTCCTCTTCTTCGGTTAGCTGGATATATATTTCCAAATCCGGGTTCTCCTTATATCTCTCATACAAAAAATTATTCACATTCAGGACATTATAGAAACTTTGTGAACCGCAAACATATCACCTGTCTCCCATCACTCACTCCCACTAACCTCCATCATGACCTCTTTCTGTCTAGCAATCTCAACCTTCTTGCATTAACTGAAACATGGCTCACGGATTTAAACAGAGCCTCACCTGCTGCACTCTATCATGCCCTCCGGCCTGGGACAGACAGGGTGATGGGATCGGACTACTTCTTTCCCCAAATTGCACATTCACAGTTCTACCCAATGTCCTTTACTTACTGTCACATCCTTTGAAGTAGATACTATTCGCATCTTCAATCCTTTCTCTCTGCATGTGGCTGTGATTTATCATCCCCCCTACTGCATTTTTCCAACAATTTCTACAATCACTTCTCTGCATGGTTCCCTTATTTCTTATACTCTGACATTCCTACAATTACTCTTGGTGATTTTAACATCCGCATTAACAATCCTTCATCTACTGATTCTTCCAACCTCTCTGATCTTACTAAAACCCCTTTCACATCACAATTTTTTGTCCAAAAACCTGGGTCTCGGCAAAAACCTAGGTATTTGGTGGTGACCTGAAAGGTACAGGGGTCCTGGTCCCAGTGTCTGGTGAAAGCTGCTGTTTTTCAACCCGGGTCTCACTGAATACAACAGTAAACAAGTCCCTTCCTGGGAACCGCGTGCAGCCTCTTCACAAAGAGGGTCTACCCTGGAGTTTTTTGGTTTTTTTAAGGGATCCACCCGGGTTTTTGTTTTTTTTTATTTTATTTCGCTTAAAAGCTCTGGCAATAACCCGGGTTAAAAAATCCAAGTTATTGCTGGGGTGGTGATTTAAAAAGCAGCATAATACCCCTTTCACATCACCGCCAAAAACAGACTATTGCTATGGCAACAGTAAACAAATCTATTAACTGCAAGCCGTGCGCAGGCAAAGGAGAAAGCAGCCTTTTGTAGTACTTGTATGTCTCCTTTCTGGTCCGCCTACAGTTCAGCTGTTCACCACTATGAATTTAGTATCTGTATGTCATCTTTCTGGTCTGCCTGTGGACTCGAAAGGAGACAGGCAACTACTAAATTCATAGCAGCGAATAGCGGAACTGCAGACGGACCAGAAAGAAGCCATAAAAGTACTACAATATGCCGCTTACTCCTGTTGTAGTTGCCTGTCTCCTTTCTGGTTATTTATTAATAGTCCTCTTTAGGCGGATTGACAGTTGCTTGCAAGGGCAGAGACGGGCAATTCATGGCACACGTGAAACGTTCAGACCCGGGAATTTTCCCGGTTAGAAGTAGACTTTTTTTTTTGCATACATGGCAATTGCAAACCCGGGTTGAAAATCCTGTGTCTTTCAAGGGTGGTGATGTGAATGCAGTATAACTCTCCTCACTGTCTGTCAGACAATCACTTGCAACCTTGCCTCCACTAGCTTTCCCACGTTTGATGTCTAATACTACAAAACCTACTCACATCCGTAGAAATCTTAATTCCATTAATATTAAACAACTTTCTCAATCTGTGCAACAACTTCTTTCCTTAACTTTTGGCAACGTAACCGATGTCATCTGCTCACGTACGTATGGGCAACATGTATTTACGCAGCTAAGCACGCCCATACTGTACACTTTAAATACAAACCCTCGCCTACATAGCGTATTTCAGATGTATTTTTGTGAAACGTAAAATTGGCACGCCCACACGTAAGTAATTACGTGAATGGCCCATACGTTCACATTTACGCTACGGAGCGTATTTTCTATGGTGCGCATGCGCAGTAATTACTAAAAGGAGATTTTACGTCTCCGCCACGCCTTAATTTGCTCACAAGCGTTGTTCTGGATCTGGGCCAATGTATCTATTTTAGCTATTTCCAAACTAATACCTTTTTGGTCGGCAAAAACCTGGACAGAGAAAGGTATTCTAGCTCTTTCTGATATCATGATGGGCAACGGTCTTTTGTCATTCCCCCTAATTAAAAAAAAAATACAACCTTCCACCCTCAGATTTCTACAAATATATACAACTTAGCCATTGGTTCACCTCTTGTTCTAAACCACAAGGTATCTTCCAATCACCCCCAGAATTATTCCACTCTAGACTTAAGCCTCCCGGCGGTAAGAGAGCGGTCTCCTTCTGGTACCGGAAACTGATCCAACCCTGTGAATGTGTTAAATCTAGAGTACAGCTGACGTGGGAGGCAGACTTGGCTACTAGCTTTTCAAAAGATAAATGGGAGAAAATATTTAAAACTACTCAGACTGTCTAAGCGTTCTAACCACACAGAGATGCATATTAAATTGCTGAATAGGATGTATCTTACTCCAGATAAACTGCATCGGATCTGGTCCTCTAAATCGTAATTCTGCTGGAGAGGCTGCAATTGCGTAGGTGACATTTTTCATATATTTTGGGAATGTCCCTTCGTTCGTCCACTTTGGAATAATATCTTTGAATTCGCTAACAAGATATTACACCTTGACTTATCTCCTTCTCCAGAGCTAGCTTTATTACATCTTTATCCGACAGCAGCACCTTCCCATACTCGTTATGTCCTAGGACACATCCTGACAGCCACTGCCCAGAACCAGAAATACCCGGATCTCCCTTCCCTAGATAAAATTATTTCCAAAATCCATGATAGTTTTTTGATGGAAACGGAAGGCACACCATATTCTACATCTACCTCCACCCCCATTAAAAAATGGTTTGCGTGGCATGAGTACGAATCATCTGGGGAAGTAAATTCCGTCTCATCTGGGCACAGATCCCATGCCGTTTAGCCTTAATGAATAGCCATAATTCACTTGATTATTCATGTTTTCTGAGCCTTCGACTCCTTTACTGTGTCGCAGTTTGTTTTTGTCTGTACCTTGCATTTATCAAATTTGATCTTGATGTGGTTTCATGTCCTGCTCTATTCTATTTTATGTTATTAATGTTGTATACATATTGTACCCCTCCACCCCCATACCCTGTTTATTTTCTGTACCCCCCTCCCTTGAATATGTTTGAAACTTCAATAAAAATCCAGCCCTTGAAAATGTTTGAAACTTCAATAAAAATTATTGATGGAAAAAAACAATATATTTCTAAACCGTTATGTACAATCTTTGGATGTTCAAAGCCTGTGTATGGAATGCAAATAAACAACATTCCCACAAAAAAACCCCAAATATATTGTGCTTGGATAGCAAGGATATATCGTCAGAAGAACCACTTGACGCGTTTCGGGCTTTGCCGTTTTTCAAAAGTGATTCTAAGGTTGCTAGAGTTTCATATCCTAACCATAGAATCACTTTTGAAAAATATCAAAGACCAAAATGTGTCAGATCTTTTTTATACACAATGGGCCTTACGGGCGCCCGAAGTCATCACGGCCGTCTTTGAAGAGGGGAGTGCTCACCCCGTGTACTCCCCGCTGTCAGTAGGAAATCTGCACACTTACGTCCGCATACCTGATTGTAACGCGGCTTCCCCCGCCCATAACCCTATTTTACATGGCTATCTCTGCTTCTATGGTGGAGATACGACCATCGTAAAAAATTGTTAACACCCCTTTATCGTACCCACTGGCGTACATAATTCTGTCACGTACGCCAGCCGGTATGATATTGTAAGAAGGTTGTGCGCATGCGCACAACATACAGGACAATTATGATCTTGCCAATCGTAATTCCCCTGTTGTACTTAGTTGAGGATCTGCCCCGTGTTCCTATTTTTTATACAGGTCTATTATATTCTGTTTCCAATTCTCTAATGTGAGCTATTTTTAGAATGAATGCATCATTTCTATAATCAGCACAAGCTAAGCAGTTAAATTGTATTAGTTTTTTGTATATATTTCAGTTTGGTTACATAACTTAGTATCCCACTAGCAATAAGGGCATTGCGGTCAGATCAGTATTTACGCATAAAAAGGGACATCATCAATAACAAGAGTTCAACAAGTTTTCAGCAGCTTCTAAATGCCTGGAAACACATTTTTTGACAACATCTACTGTTAAACAAGATGGAGGCTTATGGGATGCATTATATACAATTAAATAGTACAACAGGTTACTGTGAACTACTTAATGACCTTGCTGCTGCTGCTACTCTCGTAACAGGAGAGCAAATCACAAGGTCAGAGTAAGTCATCAATTTATCTATAACGAAGCACTGACATTACCTGATGGAATAAAGAAGGTGTGTCCTTGCTTGAGTTCAATCCTCTGACATCCCTGTGACCTGTCTCCCAAAAAGATGTCTGTCTGTTTCCCTGATAAAAGCCATTCCTCATAAAGCTGCAAATTATACACAGTGGGAGGAATTAACCAAAATACCTGTTGGTGAAATAAAACATGTTACAACCAATTACAACCCTGTCCCACAAATACACTATATGGAGACATTTACAAAGCCAGGTACAAGAGAATTTAAAAAAATATGTGTTGAAATCTAAATAAAATTACATGTCTGAATTCCTATGTTCACCTGGTCCTATGATTTTATACCCAATAACACACCCTCTTCCTCTGCAATAACCATCCTACAGTGGCAAGTTCTGTAAGCTACTACCTTATAGTCTTAATAAAATGTTACACAAACATGCTTCAGTGTTTTTAAAACTGGACTAGAATGATGCTGCAGACATGTCAATTGAGAGCGTTAATTAGCAGACCAGAGCAATTAAATTGGAAACCTGCATTCCCTATGTGGTGTCACCACTGATATATTTTTTTTGTGCAGCCTGTCTATGAAACTGTATTCACAGTAGAAGAAATAGCCAGCAGCGGTGCATAAACCAAGACAATAAAATGTATTTTACATAACCATATTTTAAATTGCATAGTAAACTAGTAGATTATGAAATCAGAAAGCATGACAGACATGGACTTGCCTTTCCACCACGAAAAACATGGTACCAAACGGAGGTCCCACCAAAATCAATATGAAAGTCTGTGAAACAGCCCTTAACGCTCATCAGACAATACCTGTGGAATACAGATTCAGTTAAGATACATGAACAATACTTCAAAAACAAACTCAGAATTTTATATACTTAAAAAACCTAGCAATATAATATGCAAATATTAAAGGAGAATTATTACAGTAAACCACCAGTTTAATTTTGTGGAAATATCTGAAATGTTTGTCCTATAATGTCCAGTGGTAAAATGGAATGGATTAATAAAGAAAAACCACTTGAAAAATCTAAACATGTACTCGGTACTGACTCCATGCATTGCTAGACAAAAGTACAATATGAAGAATTCACAACTGCCCTGGTACAGTTTATTGCTTCACTGACCACATTGCTCTTTCTTACTCAGAAGTAACAGAAGCCTGCATTATTGATTTGTTGATTTCTCTCACAAAAAATGTCAGGTCCTGAACAAATTAAAAACATGGATGGTAGAATTCACCTCTAGAAAAGAGAGCTAATGTAGTATTACAAAATATAGTGCCACAAAGCTCACACACAGCACAACAACATCCTTAAATCCAGATGTTTTTGGAATCCAGATTAGGTAGTTGAATATATCCAGTAACAAGTTATGCACAACTATTGAAAACCAGAAATAAAAGCAGTTATTCGCTTCCTATTAAAAAAATTATTTTTAATAATAAAATAATAATTAACGCACAAATTCATATTTCCCCACACTTTTACACATTTAATTGCTCCAAACTTCTACATATCTATACACAAGGGGGCTGATTTAGAGTTTGGGAGTAAGTGCAAAACAGTTTTACAATTTAAAATTGACTTCCCTTGCAGTTTACTATGGTATTGCTCAGGTATACACTTGCCTAAAAAAAAAAAAAGGCGCAAGTTCAGTCCCAAGATCTCTTAACAGCACTATGAACATACAGTGGACAATTCCTTTAATATTTACTATTAATCTATACTGCATTAATGTACATCTGCGTGTGCATTAATGATATGTACCTTCACATGCAACATGATATTCTCTAAATCATACCCTTTATTTGGTTTTATGCAAGACTGAATTATGCAACCCTCAGTTATTTCTGGTCATTTCAAAATCAATGAACTTTATCTAACTTTATCTAATTTTCAGGAGCTTCTCTGTGTAACTTTAAACGTTATATTTGTTATAAAACCACAATAGAATATGCATATCATAAGAGTTACAACATTGGTAGATTTGAAGTTAAAGTTTGAAGTACAAGAAATTAAGTGTATAATGTAACCACATTACTTTTAGCAAGGTATGTATTTAAAATATTGCATTAGAAAATTGGTATATTAAATAAAAACATTTTTACAGTTATTTGTTGTATTCTATTGAAATCTATTTTATGCTCTACTATAACTTCCATGATTTTTGCACATAGTTCTATAGTAACAGTTCGTCTTTGGTTTCTTTTTGTAGCTCCCTGTAAAACTAGGAGTAAACCAAATGACATCATAAAAAGAACAAACAAAAATAACCTGTCATTCTCCATTCACTGCAGAAAGAAAGACAGCAACATGTTGTATTAGGTAATGTAATATCCAGATTTCAGACAGACTAGATAAAATCCGGATAAACTGGGTTCATAATTGTAGGATCTATTTTGATGACCTTCAAATAAGATCATTTCAGATGTATTTTCTAACTCACAAAAGCAAAATAAAAAAAAACTAATTTAATAAACACTTTAAAAATCAATGTACGTACTGTCTGAATTGTATAGACAATATTAGCAGCGTTGCAGTAAATAGTGAGACAATTTCTAATGTGTTTGACTATGGGAAGGGTAAATAACATTGCAACTCTTAAGAAAAATCACCAGCTAAAAATACGATCTTCATTTCGCATGCAATGCAAAAACAGACGATTATAGTCTAGTCTCCCGTCATCAATCTTAATTAAAACCCAAGAAAAGCAACAGCATTACATCCCCTCCCCCGCAAAAGCACTAAATGAACGCCGTATGGATTAGCCTTACTGAGTCTCCGTTACCTTTTTGCAGAAGAAACAACGACTGGTCACCAATGAATCGGAGAGAATGGACTTAGTAATGCCTTTCTCCTCCTCCCTAAGCACACCGTGCTGAAGGATGGCAGCAGAATGCAGACGACGAGCACGCTTTTGGCGCAAACCAGAAAGCCCTCCAGAATATCAGCGCCGGTTGCCTAGCAACCACATCCAGGGCTGGGCTGGACAGAATGATACGCAATGCTGACAGAAAGACGATCTCAGAGTTTCATTAACGGTCTCAAACCTTCATACTTATAACACGGATGCTATATGAAGTCCTCCTCTTACACGAGTTGTGCCACCATAATAACATGTTTAAATACATTTAAATGTGACCCGATGGAAATGGAAACGTACAGAAATAAAACGATAAAAGAAAACTACTACGAAAGCCGCAAAATACGTAAACATGTGAAATGATGGTTAAGCTCATAAAGCCAATACTTATGTATTTGCTGTGAGGTAATGGAGACTACATGTGCACCTCTATGTTTAAAATACTAGCTAAGCCTAAATAAATACCTAATTAAGCCAGCAATGAACACAAAAGCTACAGGTGCCAACCTGGCCCATGGCCAACAAGAAAGCCAGGGCAAGATGGCACTTGTAAAACCACAATTGTCACCATGCCCTTGCTTCAAGAGCCATTAGCACCTATAATGACACAAACTACAAGGTAAATAAACATACATACAAAAGTTTAATGTAAAATACCTACCTATTTAAATAAAAACTCCCCACACCCCTTGTTTGCAGTGGCAGAAGTACTGGAGACTCGCCCGGAGGTGGGAACTTTTCCACAGTCCTCTCTGGCAGTCTTGTCCAGTGTCCTCAGGGTGAGTCTCTTTATACTCTGCACAAGACTGGGCAGCTGGGATTGAGCAGAGGGAAGTTACATACAGAACCAGGGGTGGAACTACATTGGTGCAACAGCTTCGGGGCCCATGCTGATAAAAGGGACCACAGCCGAAACTCCCCATCGGATTACCTGGGATATCATCAGGGTCAAAGCATATTTTTTGCACCTGGGTTTACAACTCTTTAGTTCCGTTCTCTGTACAGACATTTCCTCTCCGCTGAGTCCACTCCCTTCTCCCTCAAACTTGACGGACATGACATCACGTCGGGCGTAACATCGTGAAGTCATTATGGCAACAAAAGATTGCCTCCAGGCGCCCCACAAGAGCTTACGCCACCGCTTGTGTTCCTTTGTTTATTAATGAATTCAAAGGGTCTTTATGCTTTATTATCTAGCTTGAAAATGCAACAGATATTCACTGCTCATTTGTGCACACACTGTAAAATAGTCAGGCTATTCACCCAATTATTATTATTATGTATTGATTATTACCAGCTTTAGGAAATATGAATATTACATCGATTTCATGCGATTCATTTTTTTAACATTTAAAAAGAATTACAAAATAGAATTCACATGCAATAATCTTTCCACAAAATAAGACTACAAGCAATTAATAACAAAACAGAACCAGTATAAGCAAAATTTTGAAATATATTATATATATATATATATATATATATATACACACACATACATACACATACATACATACATATACACACACACGTTTTGTTTCCTTTTTTTTTGCAGTTCCCTATAAAGCTAGGAATAAATGCAATGATATTATACAAAATTATTATAGTTCATAAAAACACAAAATAAAAATATCTATTGCATAGACGGCATATTGTTTCCGATGAGGAAACATTTATCTGTATCATCCCATACCTTCTCCACAAATCATAGATTTGTAAGTTTCATTCTGCCATGTTCTTGTATATTTGGATATAGAAACCCTTGAGGATGGTTCACAGCAGTTACCTAAGAAATTGGGGGGTGTAACTCTTCCAAACCTAGCTAAATACCCAGAAGCATTTTGACTCAATTGCAAGACTGGGCTCTTCCATCCCAACAAAAATCTTGGGTGGATTTGAAGAGAGCTCATGTTCGGACTATTTATTGGCTGATTTGATATGGACTTTGAGCACGATGCATCATTCAGGTTTGTCCTTGGTAACCTTTACCTGGGACTCCTTGAAGGTCTGGGATGGTGTTCTGAGTGTGATGGGAGATACTACCCCTCAACTCCTTACTTTTTAATTTTGGCTATTTCCTAACTAATCCTTGAGTGGAACACTTATTTGGAGAGCAAAAACTATATTCTCCTCATGTGAAGTTATGTCTGGAGACATTCTGTTGCCTTTAGTTGCTATTCGTGACAGACAATCTTTCTCCCAGGGCTGTATAAATATCTCCAGCTGCATTATTAGCTGCCGCTGGACTGATTTTCTTGAAGTGTGTGTGTACATAATCACTTTTTAGCACTATATGTTATTGAAAGTTAAAGAGCCGGTTAAATCTAGACTGCAACTAAGCTGGGAATTGGATCTCAATACCACCTATTCCCTAGCACAATGGGAACAAATTTATAATACTTGCTATACAATGTCTAAGCGCCTGAATCAAACCAACCAAACTTATGCAGGCGAAACCAGCATAATTACCGCTGTTGGAGATCTTTTCCATGTGTTATGGGGACCTCCTGCTCATCCAGCCCTTATGAAGGCAAGTTTTTTAACTAATTCATACTGAGCTGGTTCTGGTTCCTGATTTAACCTCTACCCTTCCACTGTAACTAAACACACTTGGTATGTGGTTGGCCACATTTGTATTGCAACTCGGGCTGCTATTGCCCAGAATTGGAAGGATCCACCCCATTCCTCACTTAGGGCCGGATCCTGACCTACACACGCCTTATGCCCCCCTGCACTCCCCACTCAAGGTAGTAAGATCTGGACACTTAGGTATCCAGATTCCTACCTTAAAATTTACGACTAGGTCTACCCCTGCCTGAACCCTAATTTACATGGCAATCTCCGCCTCTATAGCAGAGATACGACCATCATAAATTGGGGTTGCAGCCCCTTCATCGTAACCCCTGGTGTACGTAACTATGTTACATACGCTAGCCGGTACGAACTCATAAAAAAGGTTGTGCGTATGCGCACAACCTACAGGACAGGGGAATTACGATATCGGGCATCCTATTACCCCTGTCATACCTTCTTCTGGATCAGCCCCTTAGATCTTTTTGGCGTTCTGTACTCCATTTCAACATCCTCTTTTTTGTGCCACCTTTCTGCTGTATTCCTGTCATTTCCCCCTTGACTTCCCCTTTTTCTGTACCCTTCTTGAAAAATAATCAATAAAAACAATTGATGATAAATAGATTTGTTATGGACCTAAAATAGCCATTACTAGAAGCAGTTTTTATGTTAATGTAAAATGATATCGGTGGTATCCAAAATTATATTCATACATGCAAGATTTTCACAATGGATTCTAACACATTGTATCAGTACAAGCTAATAAATGTAACCACAAGCCAGCACAATGTTGTATATTTATTAAGGAATGAAAATGCTAAATTGCAGACTGTACAAGCAAGACAGAGTTTTACCTTTAAAGAAAATTGTTGATTGGCATACTACCAGCAAAATGGTTAAATTAGTCTGTATATTCAAATATAAAGGCTGTATGCTATAGGTATGACATTATTTAATAATTATTCATAGTTTACAAATGAATATAAAATGAGTACTCCAGAGGTTTATTTAGAACACTCGTGCATATACCAATTTTTAATGCCTAACTGGTTTACTAATCAGGCCTTGATGGGGCCCTGCAAAATGGGATCTCTTTAGGCAAAGCAGTGAAGCTAACTCTCCCAAAATATGGGCTAGATCCAGACCTACGTCCCCTTTCCATTTCAACGCGTAGCCTATTTATGTGATGGTAATTACTATGTACTTCCCTAGGCACTCCCCTCGGTCATACGTACTTTTGCCATTTTACGCTTTGCAAACCCTACCTTAACTTTTTCATGCGTAACTCCCGTCGGCCATAACAAATGAACGTACTTACGCAGCTAAGCACGCCCTACCTTATTATGAGCTCTAATATATTAACTAAATACAATATTTAGATTATATTTTAATAAAATTTACAATGAGAAATATGGGTTTGGATATTTTGAAAACTATTTGGACACTCAGTGGGCCCAACCCAGAGGCCACCATGCTCTGAAAAGCAGCACACGCAATTGTGGCCCATTCAGACACAAACACAACTCAAGCTGTCTTATTCATATTGGAGTGCTTGCTTGCTGTATGCTGTTGGTGAAATCTTACAGTGTATATTCACTGACTCCCAGTAAATAATACTGTGTAGCATCCATATAAATTATCTTTATTTTGATAAGACATTAACAAAGCTGCACTTCTTTTTGTATGGTGTTTACAAGAATGAGTTGCAAGAATGCAGTCACCATAACATCCCCTGGCATGAGAGCTAGGAGAGAGCATATAACCTTGGCTCTCCAACCACCACTTGCCCATTCAGGAATCAGCTTGGAAAGTGCCATGATGGAAAGGTGTTCTAATATTGATTGTAACTCTAATAATAAGGTCTCCAGGCTGGTTACAAACAATAGGATATTATCCGTGGATAAACAAAAGTTTGTAAGAGGCATCACCTCATAAAACTCCTGGAAATCCAGAAGATGAATGTACCATACAAAAATGAAAGGGAACAAGACCATTTAAATGAACGTACAAGCCTGGTTGCTCTATCTCTTCCAAATACTTCCTGCATGTGTCCCTAGAAGCATCCTAACCCAAACTCACAAATGGCTGGTCTTATTTATTTGGCGCAACAAACCTCCAAGTTTTGTGAATTTGAGCAGAGCAAACGACAAGGGCTGTGAAGTGGACTTCCCAGATATATGGCTTTACCATTTAGCCTCTCTCGTTGGTTAAGCCATAGCTTGGTTGGAGATCAGTTGTGGCCCAAGGTGGCTATCGTTGAAGCATCTGCATGCGGAACAATTTCTCTTCCTAGCTCTCTAAACACCCAGATGTGGTTCAGCATGTAATTATCTTAACCTACCACATTCAGGATGATCTGCTGATCCGCCTTTAACAAATCACCCCTCCCCTGTCCACTCACCCCACTATGGAACAACCCTGACTTCCACAAGGTTGTCACCCTCTGTCTTTTGTAGGCTGGCTGAACTCAAGCATCCGGGTATTGAGGGATCTACTAGATGATCATGTATGACTATGGGCCAAATTTGACTTACAAATAGATGGTCTATTTGAATATCTACAAGTGCACCATTAACCTGCAGTCTATCAAAAGCTTACTCTGCATCCAAAGAAAGCAGCACAGACTGATCAGAAGACCATCTCTATCAAATTAAATACTCTACCTGTGTTGTCATATGCCTGAAGGTGTGCCACAAACCCAATCTGATCCAGGTGTATGAGGCGGGGTAACAAGAGGTTTAAACGTCTGAAAATAATTTTGAGTAAATCTTGAGTAAGATCTGTATTAAGCAGGGCAATAGGCTTATAGTTTTTGCAGTCCGCTAGATCTTTGCCAGGTTTTGGTATAGTTATAATATGAGCTTTCAGCATCTCCAAAGAAAAAGATCCACCTTCCGAAACCGAATTAAAAAGATTCAATAAGAGAGGGACGAGGTTCTCACAGAAGGCAGAGTAGAAACTATTTCCCGTCAGGCACAGGGGACTTCCTTAGAAAGGTTTTTAATAACAAAATCAATCTCTTGTAGGATCAAAGATGCCCCAAGTCTAGCAACCTATGAGTCATCCAGCTGCAGCTTCTTAGAGAGAAAATGCAAACAGTAATCGTCGAACCTACTGGCGATTTCCTCTGTACTTTACGAAGCTCACATATTTATTCTTTCTAATGAATTGTGGTTACAAGAATTCGGTTTCTATTACATGGTGGTACAATATATTGTATGGCAGTTACTAGTATGTAAACCTGTACTGTATGGTGGTCACTAGCATACAGTCTATTTTAAAGTTAGTAACTTTTAACGATGGAGTTTAATAATTATGGTAACATCTATTTATTTAGGATGCAGGGTAGTGGAATATCTGTTTGATATAAATAAACCCCAGACAACTACTGTAATTCTGCAGTATTAAAAATAACAAAATAGAGCGGATAGAGAGCCTATGCCTTGAAAAAGAATAATATATTCGAAACGCGTCGGGAATAGTATATGCTGTGCTGGTCTGTTCCGATTCATCTGTTCTTTGAAAGCCGTGTCTGTGAAGGTTTTACCCGGATACTTGTCTGCACCTCACAGAACGGCTCCATTAACGGTGCGTGCTTTGGACTGACCTGTTTTATTGTTTTTGTTTTAATGATTCGATTATTCTGTATTTAATAAAACTTATGTTTTTAACTTCATTTGTTTTTCCATTACTGAGGGTAACACTCTTAGGACGGAGGTTTTTCCCCCAGTATGTAGAAGAATATTTCCGCAGGAATATAAGGTTTTTGAGTGACTGTAAGGTTTTGGATTCGTTCCCTCATTCCGTGACTTCGGAAATACTTTCCGGTTTTCCTGAGGACGGGGTTGCGGTGTTGCGTTTCCTGAACAGACAAGAACTCATTTTTGGATCCACATCTTTCCTTTGGACCTATTGGACCTTTTAAACATTTAAAGTTGATATTTCTCTTCTGTGAGTTCCGTGTATCATTTTACATTCAAGACGTTTTCAGTGACTTTGCTATTGCTATTTTTCTCTCCTCATGAGCTGCACATATTTCCTAATAGAGACTGTTCATTAGAGTTTTTTGTTTTTATTTCGTATCAGTATTTCTTTTCACGGATTTAGAGACTGTTTATTAGAGATTTTTTGCTTCCACTTCGCACACCTATTTGTTACTTGTATATCTATTATTTATCTTTTTGTGTGTGGTTTGTGTTATTTCTAGGGATCATACACTCACTCTCACCTTTAGCAAGGAGTTCATTATTATTTTGGTTTTGTAATGTCAATTCTTCTAGTGTCTTTTTATATATTCTGATTGTTCACAGGGAATTAATTACTTAGTCTGTGTTGTGAAATTACTTACCTATGTGGATAGTTACATCTCACGATTGATTAAGCTATATTTATTTTTACTTTTTGTGTTTTTTCTCACTGGTTTTTCAAATTATAATTAGCCCTCCCTGTCCCCACTGTGCTTATCACCTTGGCACCCTATATACTCACTTTCTATACACAAATAACAAAACAGAGTTTGTTGTGAAGGTAAGTGTTTAAAATTGAACATTGTGTATGACCTTACTTTAACCAACAATATTTCTACTTACCCTGATCATACAATAAATTAAATGTAGTCTACTTTTTAGCTTATCACATATCAGTGTATACAATTTCTTATTTTATGCATCCATAATAAGCACAAACTAAAATGGTCATTAATAAACTAGAAGAGTTTCCTATGTAACAGTAGCTTACTTCTTTACTTTAGGATATTTCATTTCAGATATGACATTTGTTGCATCCTTCTGCTTTTCTTTCAAATGTGGAGGCCACATATTGTCCACCCAATCAACGGCATCCACCTACATGACACAAAGTAAAAAATGTATTGGGAGCTTTTATTTACAAGATACTCATGTCTAAGTGCAGACATTGTAGGCCACTTTCATCAGTATCAGTGTAATAGAGTGGTTGTCCTCTCTACTATTGCCTACCGCAGAAGAAATTATGTTTGAAAGTGCGAAAATTTTAAGAATAAAATTAGAAGGGTGATGATTAATATTTTACAAACAGGAAAAAACACTTTTACTTATTTTTTAAACTTACATTTATTAAAAGGTTGGTCTTGCACATAGCTGGTACAAAACATGCATCTTTCAATAAAAATAACACTAAATATAGAGAAATAGGTATACTGCTGTCATTAATAAACTAGAACTATAGTGTGGTAGATGCGGTAGAAACCACCTAGAGGGATGAAAACTTAAAATAAATTTAGTTTTTGTACGGCCATGGGGTCCAAATCTGGAGAAATGTATCCTCTTTGTGATATGGAAAAACACTTTGTTTATAAATTGCTAATAAATTTGCTAATTTCCCAAACCCTGCAGTTCACAATAGTTTTTCTGAAGTGCAAAATGTATTCGGATTTTTGCTGTATTATTAGAACTGTGATTATGATCATATGCATCTTGTTGTATTGAATTTAAAAGTTGTCATTGTCACCTTATTTTGAAGATTATATTATATATATATTTATATTATCACTGCTCAAAAAAATAAAGGGAACACTAAAATAACACATCCTAGATCTGAATTAATAAAATATTCTTATTAAATACTTTACATAGGTGAATGTGCTGATAACAAAATCACACAAAAATTATCAATGGAAATCAAATTTATTAACTCATGGGGTCTGGATTTGGAGTCACCCTCAAAATTAAAATGGAAAAACACACTACAGGCTGATCCAACTTTGATGTAATGTCCTTAAAACAAGTCAAAACGAGGCTCAGTAGTGTATGTGGCCTCCATGTGCCTGTATGACCTCCCTACATAGCCTGGGCATGCTCCTGATGAGGTGGCGGTTGGTCTCCTGAGGGATCTCCTCCCAGACCTGGACTAAAGCATCGGCCAATTCCTGAACAGTCTGTTGGTGGATGGAGTGAGTCATGATGTCCCAGATGTGCTCAATTGGATTCAGGTCTGGGGAACGGGCGGGCCAGTCCATAGCATCAATGCCTTCATCTTGCAGGAACTGCTGACACACTCCAGCCACATGAGGTCTAGCATTGTCTTGCATTAGGAGGAACCCAGAGCCAACCGCACCAGCATATGGTCTCACAAGGAGTCATCTCGGTACCTAATGGCAGTCAGGCTACCTCTGGCGAGCACATGGAGGGCTGTGCGGCCCCCCAAAGAAATGCCACCCCACACCATTACCGACCCACTGCCAAACCGGTCATGCTGGAGGATGTTGCAGGCAGCAGAACGTTCTCAATGGCGTCTCCAGACTCTGTCATGTCTGTCACATATGCTCAGTGTGAACCTGCTTTCATCTGTGAAGAGCACAGGGCGCCAGTGGCGAATTTGCCAATCTTGGTGTTCTCTGGCAAATGCCAAAATGCCAAACATCCTGCACGGTGTTGGGCTGTAAGCACAACCCC
>WWET01001504.1:225926-240160 GCA_011038615.1 Limnodynastes dumerilii | reverse complement strand
TATATATATATGTATTAAACTAAAGCATTTATGCAGGGGATTCTTCTTTTACTTTTTAAAGGGATAATTACATTGGTCCTGAGAATATAAAAAAATGGCAAATGTAATTTGTTGATACATGACAATGATGAGTAAATTATGCACATAATCTGATCAGAATCAGCATCTCCAGGGCTAAAAGCAGATATTAACGTAAATATTAATGTCTACACTAGCCAGGATTTCACTCTAACAGAATATATATATATATATATATATATATTTTCCAATTCCTGGGCTAGGCCGAATCTGTGTGCACCTCCATATTTGTAAAATATAATGCACTGTTGTAAACACTAATTATTGCTGAGACATAAAACTATCCATGAACCAAACATCAATATAAAAATAATTTTTATTAAAAGTATGTTTGTACTTACTTGATACCCAAACCATCCTTGGTGTGGAAAAGAAGAGGGACTCTAAGAGCTTCTCTTTGAACATATTCATATGTAAAGTCTGTAGAAAGCCGTGAAGAAAAATTTGAGAAATCATCTCGCTGTACACTGGATTCCACACATATCAATATGCTGCACTGGTGATAGTCAATATTGTTAAAAGCAGCACAGCTATAAAAATATTAGAAACTGTAATAGAATAGTTTTACTTTAATTCTCTTAATATAATAGAGCCTATGGACTGGATCCATACATAAGAAAGACCTTGAAATTAAGAGAGGAAGGTTACATCTAGGCAAAACCATGTTGATTTCAGGGAGAGTCAAGTTAATTTTATATTTTGCATGCAGGGATACATCTTTGAATTGCTTACTGCACACAGATACTGACCAGCTTTATAATTACACTGTTATTTAGACTTGGGATATAAAACATCACCTCTTAACTAATACAGTTTGCAACAGATGAAATATGACTCCCCTGCAATCAACATGGTTTAGCCCAGGTGTGACTTTAAGTTCTTATTTTAAGAAGATTCTGAAGTGTGAATCAGGTCCTTAATTTCAAACTCCTTCTTAAGTCTGGATCCAGCCCAATGCCCTTAGATAGACCCTAGTCTAAGGACTTCGTAATGAAAATACATTTCTGGTTATTAAACACAACAGATTATAGCCTTACAACAAGAATTAAGCCAACACCATCTAGCATGTAAAATAATTTGGATACTTGGAACATGGATATTCTAAATGTATTTTGACATTACTTAACCCATGGTGTACCCAATAAATATTTACTGTGTCCAGCACCGAACACTACCAGACATTCACTTTATACTAGGTGAAAGCTGTCTGGTTATATACAGTCAGGATGCAATTTGCAGAATATATGATGGGGACTTCTGAGAGAAATTACTACGTTCAGGGATGCTTAACTTATGAAAACATTCTCCAGATAACTGTATGGGTTTTAGATGGTCTAATTAGGACCTACAATCTATTTAATTGCAGGTAAAAAAAAGTTATAAAAAACAGGCAGTTGATAATCCCACTCTTCCAACAATATCAATATAAAACCTATATCTAACATACCGTAGTTAACTATGTAACAACTTTCAATTACACTTGTGAACAGTAAAATATTATATAGCAAAGCATCTAAATAAAATTGATGATCTAAAAGTAGAACCTAAACTTATACCCCACACATACTGTACAACAGGCCAATGTTCGCTTGAAAGAAGATTTTTCACATGCTATAGGCTCAAGCTGCCATACTAGTTGTATTGTGTACTAAGGCTTATTGGACTCTGAATTTGAGGCTTTAACTGCCCAAAACAAAATAAAGATTCTACGATCAAAAAGGAGAAAAGGGGTCTTGTGATAATGAACAGGCTGGATTATGAAACAGAATATATGTATTTTTTGAGATTTTTGTATATAACTAAAATTTGGGAGAATGCATAAATGGTTCACAAAAACTAGTGCTGTGCCATATCCAGACTCCTAATACATTCCACATGTATTACATGTGGTGCATATTAGAGTTATAGGCATACTATATGCTGCAGACAACTTGGAATTCCCAAACAGTAATATACCACATTCATATTATAATACGTACTATCCCAGACCCCTAATATACCCCACATATATTTTATATAATGAACGTATTATGGCTTAATAATGATATAAACCGTGAAGTACTGATATTTAATGAAGAGTAGCGCAGTTACACCTATTTTCTTTCTCCCCAAATAATTAAATCAGCAGAAAAAACACCAGACTGACAGATCATAATAAGATGTTAAAATATACTCAACCAACAAGACCCTATCCATCAGCAATAAAATGTTGTGTTACAGACCTTTCCAGATCCTCATTTTCTATTGCAATCATTTGGATCGGACTAATCAAAGTTAAAAAAAAAAAACAACAAAACCTATTTCGGTACTTCTTTATTTTTGCGGCCCCCGCTACGTAACTTACGTATCCCCGCTATCCCCGTAAGTTACGCACTGGCCCAATGAGCGTAACTTGGACCCTTTTTGAAAGGTGTTTTTCTTTTGTTTCTTTTTTTTTTTTTTTTACAAGATACCTTGAACCATGAAAACTAAAATATTTGTATAGGCTTATATCTAACTCAGCAATACATTTATGTACCAAACATTATACCAAAACACTACATCAACCTTAGTCAGGACCAGAGTTTAACAGGTTATGGAGTTTATTTTCCATAAACTACAAATCTAGCGCTAGGGAGTATGCGCCACTACAAGACGTCATGGCAACCATGCAGTATGGCGGGAAATTCAAACCCGTCACGTGCAGGCAGCTGCGTCAGGAAAGTACGATATCGGATTTACTGTCGCACAAGTGTCATCCACACACACAGCCATCGGTCACACGGTGTCTGAAGTCACAGCCGCGACTACCTTTGCCCTCCATGTATTGCACGTAGTCCCCTCGGTAGTTGCTGCTGCTGACCTTCTGCTCTATGTTGAAGCTGCGGATGCTGACCATCTCCTCCACATCAGACACGTCTTCGTGCTCCGCGTACCTTGTCCGTCCTATGGCGCGCTAGGGGAGAACACAGGAGCAACCTCAGACCTTACAAGTCAGGGACTATCCGTCCAGCTGCCACTGGCGCATCAGTGATAGACAGGTAAAGGTTTGCACATCTGTTGGATTCTATTATACACACTAGGCTCCAATGCACTGCGTGTTTGTGCGCCTCGTTTACATCACAACAGCCTATATCATATATAAATTATATTATATTTTTAGCGTTTGTATGCACAGTGTTCACACATTAACCCATAATGCTATTTTGAAGCCTTCCCTTTCCCCATTTATAGACGTTGCCTAATGACATACTAATCATCCGTCATTGGAATCGGCTACGAGATACAGGTGTTTCATTTGGCTTAAAGATAGTCAATGATTTGTATATGCTCCATATACACCCGCACTGCAATGGTTAATGGACCACCACGCAGGACACAGACAAGCCATGTGCTTACTCGAATGTAAACAAAGGAGAGGGTGGTCGGGGTGGAGGGCTGGATATGTCGTTTAGGTGTGATCACTGTAATGAGAGGTGCGTTTTATTGGTTGCCCATGCTTCAGCGATGGGCTTTGTCATGGGGTTAGTGGTCTCTGAAAGGGGAACTGTGTGCTCTGGGCCTGTGTATCACTGCCAACAAGAGCCATGATCAGCTTGTTTCCTCCCATAGAGGAAGCGTGAAGTTGTTGCTCAGGCAGCCAGCAGGGACATTGCGAGCTGCACGATCACACCAACTGCTTAGCAGGAAAATAATAATAACAAAGCCAGCCGAGCCCACTCCAGGGAGCCCTCAATCTGCTCCCTTACCTCCAACATGTGCCATCTGTACAAAAGACAACACCAGCAAGGCATCGCCTTCTATCACAATCTTCCTGCATTTATTCCATAAGAACTGTACATTTCTTAGCACTAGCTAACTGTAACCACACTGTAGTACCCTGCTTCCCAATACCTCCCCTTATCTGGAACTAGCCCACCCCCCAAACAAACTGAAGCTACAATAGATCCACCAACATCTACACACCAATCTTCTTCCAGATGCTTTCTTTGCCTCCATTTTTTGTGAAAGAGTGAGGTAAAGAGTAGTTGTTGTAGAGGAGGGCTCCTCAGTTAAAGAATCAGTAGTCTGCTTTGCATTGTGCTGTGAGGGGGTAGGTCCGTGTGCAAGACAGAAACACGAAAATAATCAGAAAAAAAAGTTAACGCTGGAGCAATAATCTCCTATAGTCCGCTTTACAAAGTACAAGGAAGCATCGCTGGCAGAGGAGTAGTAGGCTCGGTGACGTCATTATCTACAGAAGGTAACAATGTTTCCAGGCGCATCAAGGGCCACATGACTTAGTGGGTTGTTGCTGGTAACAGTGAATCAGACATTTCCTGACATTCGGGAGCCTTTCATATTGATATTTTGGTCGGTCACGGGGGCTGGCATGTACGCAGGCGCCGTGCGAGCTCGCTTCTTTATTTGTTATGACTGGTGCATGAAGTCTGGACTTTTAAGCAGTAGTTTCCCCACCACTCAGTGATACGGTGCGAGTAGGTGGGGCTGCAAATGTGTCTCACACCCCCTGCATGTGTTTCTTTTATTTCCTCTCCTCCGATCGGCCTTCTTTGTAGAGATGACAATGGTGACTGCAAAAGAATCGAGTTCCCGAACAGACTATGTGTTTCCGGTACCTTTCTTACAACGGTTTTGTTTCACGAATTATAAAAATAAACCCTGAATTTATTTATAAACTTCTAAAAAAAAACGATGTGGAACTGTTGCCTATACCATATAATTAGATAATAGTTATTATCTTGTAGGGTGTATTATATAAATGATAGCTATACCCTGATCATTTTGTGCAACACCTTTAAAAGTTTTAGTAAAGCTACCTTGTATTTTCGTTGTGGCTAAACACTAAATAGTTAATGATCATTATGGGACTAATCTTGTGTTGGGAGTAATAGCAAAAAATTTTTTAAAAAAAGGTAACTTTGTACCTTGGCAAAGCAAAGCTGATCTGTCATTCATGCTACATTGATCAGAAGGCTGAACTGACCATGGAAAAATGCAAGTGAATGCAGGCAGCATAACAATAGTAGTAGATGGAACCAACACAAAATATTAATAAACCCTTATCCCAGTAGTATGTAGTAATAATGCATGAGATGATGATAGTAAAAAAAGAGTATTGCAGTGGTTCAAGAAGAGCCACGCTACTTGTATAATTAACTTTCAATTGCAAAAGAAGTCTTCATACTAGTGGGGGCTACTGCCAGCTAAAGTGCAATTTGAAATTTGAGTATTAATGATAACATCAATAACCTAATAATATTGATTTTTGAGGAGCTCATAAACATATATCGAAATAATTGCTGATAGTGCCAGCCTTTTGTTCAGTTATGAAGCTTTGGATACTGCATCTGATCAGCATGCATTACACTTAAGGGGCCTGATTCAGAGGCTGAAAATAAGAACTTAAAGTTACACCTGGGCAAAACCATGTTGATTTCAGGGGGAGTCAAGTTCATTTTATTCTATGCATGCAGGGAGAATGCTTTGCTTTTACTTATTGCACACAGATACCTGATCAGCATCACTTTTAAACTGCTAATTAGACTTGAGCTGGGAAACCTCACCTTTTAACTATAATACTGTTGCAACAAATGAAATTTGACTCCCCTGAAATCAACATGGTTTAGCCCAGGTGTAACTTTAAGTTCTTATTTTCAATCTCTGAATCAGGGCCAAGATTGGCAACCACTTGTTCCAGTTCTGTCTTATCAGATTACAAAGAGGAAGGAAATTGTGTAGGTTTGATGCAACAGGACTTTGAGTAAGGGAAAAACTAGTCAAACTTGGGGTGCAGAGAAATGAGGGAGGAACGGAGGGCAATTATAGATGAAGACAAAGGGGGGAACAACTGCAGACTGCGAGAAATGGAAAGTCATATGTGTATATTTAGCTATCGGCAGGAGGGTTGGGTGTTTAGCACAGTGGGCCGTATTCACACGGAAATTACTACTATATTTATCTTAACCGGTACGTAGATTGCCACTATAAAGACAGTACGGAGTAGTTTAGTGAGAGAGGAGGCGTAATGAGTGTTTAGGTGGAAGGGGGAGGCGGGGAGAGGAAACTATGCACGGTTAGATTAGGTAGCCCAGTGGCACTCGTACCATAAGTAACCTAAAAACGGGGTCGGGTTAGGGGCAGGACGAGTGAGTTAGGTGTGATAATGTCCCAGTGTGTTTGGGCCCAGGCCCAACCGCAGCAATTCTTTATTTTTCAATCACATATTGCTTAAGACGGTTTCAGAAAACATTCTCAAAACTCACATTTTATACATCAAATATAATCATTTATGAATAATAAAAATGCCTCTGACATTGTAATACTCAATATTTTAACCACTCCTGCCAATGATGAGTAGAGACAGTAAAAGCAAGTAAAAAAGCACACCTTTTCATTTGAAAAACAAAGCCATGTCTCAGTTTTCCAAGACAACTCAAAAGGTGGGTCATTCGCTGGCTTTCATTAAAAGAAACCAACATGTAAACTACTAATCAATTCTTTTAACCTCATTAGTTAGTCTCCATTATAGACCTCCCAGGTGTCAAAAAATTGCTTCCTAACCTGTTCCTTTGCTAAAGTAGCCTCAATCCAATCTATTTTAAAAACATAAAACAGCTTGTCTTTAAAAAGTGACAAAGGGGAAGCAGTAGGATTTTGTTTGTGGCTGCGCTAATAGCTGTATTCGTTGACCCTCTGGCAATAGTCAGTATCGCTCATTCAGGAGTAAATGGGATATGACTGAGCAAGTTACTCTCAGCAAATTGCCGTAGCTGAAGCCAGAACCCACGTATAAATGGACAGCCCCAGAAAAAATGGAAAAGGTCTGCTTGTGGTTGGTTACATCTCATACAGGTAAATACTGTGGCAAATGGCGATGAAACAGGTTACAAACATTTCTACATAATTACTTGCAGGTAACAATTTGCAAGACATCTGGGGCCAGAATTACAAAGCTGTGGGTTTGGAAAAGTGGAGATGTTGCCCATAACAACCATTAAAATTCTAACTCTCACTTTCTTATTACATACCAGAAAATGTCAGCTAGAATCTGATTGGTTGCTATGGACAACATCTCCACTTCTCCAAACCTGCAGCTTTGTAAATCTGCCCCCTGGAGTGTTTTTAAAAGAGAGCACAGTGACAGTGGGAAAACAGAACTCCATTGTGCCATTCCTGACTATGAGGACTCATGGGTCAACACTTCTTTCAAAAACATCATGTTTAGAAACGGCCTCCTTATCTGGGGGGTCTTTCAGTAACTATTTATCCATGGCATTATCAGAGAAATTATTACCTGCAGTGCAAAATGTCTCACATGTAACAAAGCTATTGGGAAATTACAAATTCATTTTTCAACAGTCCTCAAAACCTAAGGGTCTTCTAGCACGCCCATCACATTTAGGTATTTATTTTCTGCTTTATATGATAAACTAGTTTGTATGTGTTGAGCAGAAAGTCACTCAATAGACAGCTATCTGTTGCCCATCTCTGTGTGAATGTGTTTCGGCACATGCTGCTACTGCTATATCAATATGTTGTTACAAAGACATTTCAGACTTATCGTAGCAAGTACCATAAAACCCTGAAACCAAGCTACCAGTACCAGTTTATTATGTTAAAGCAGTACCGACAACATTTAAAATAATTTCAGTGTTGACTTCATTTAGCACTGTGTTAAAAAACAATGTTTGGATTTACTGTACTATGCTTGGATACCTTGTAAATATATACAAAGGTGGGTGGGGTTTTTTTGATGTATGTTTGTATATTTTATGTTTGACAAATTCAAAATAAATTCAATTAAAAGAAAAAAAAATAATAATTTCAGTGTTTTACAGAAGTATGCAAGGCAAGCACAATGCTTATGATGTTAACACCTGCTAGTGTGGGGTTTTTCCAGCTCCAAAAAAATGCTAGTAGGTTAACTGGCTTCTAATTACAAAAGTAAGCCTAGTCTGCATGTGTGTGTGCACACAGACGCATTAGGTCATTTAAATTGTAAGCGCCAATAGGACGGACTGATGAGATTATTTAAAATTGTAAATAGCTGTCATATTATGGCACTATATAAAGATGTGATAATAAATGATGTATGTTATTGTGATTGAAGTGACCGGAAAACAATTATGTTCCAACTTCTACCTCAAGATGGCGACAGAGAAGCAGCAATTACAGAACAAATAGATCATTTAGCATCCATTCATATTTGTATGATAAATATAAACATATAAATGTAGGCTAAATCTGCTTTTTATTAAATAATCTTCTAGCATACAAGGGCGGTTTCCCTGCCCCACACTAAATTCTACCAATACCTCCAAATTCAACACTTTTTTTCTCCTAGCTTAATCTCCAGTGGTTTAAGGTCCCCATCCCAGCCTGAATGTTTGTGCATAAACTCCCCTCATGCATTGGGCATCATCTCCCGACTAAGTGTCAGATTCAAATCTCTTGCATAAGTAAGCCTAATGGTAACATCTGCGCATATGCTACGAACCTCCAGGCATATGAAATTTATTAAGTATGCTAGAAGAGCCGTCCTGCAGGGTGACCCATCCCCTCTGCCCACCTAAACTCCAAAAGGTGGGTGGGAACATGTCAATTTTAAGAGTTCCATGCTGATTAGCGGTCGCACGGACCGCTGATCCACATTGGACACTTAAGGTAGGTTTATGGCAGCGTAACCAATGCTATCTCCGCATGAGAGGAGGGAGTGACAGGGGAGTTCTTTCCCCACTTCTGTGCGGACTACCAGATCTCCGTGAGTACAGAAAATGCACGGAGGTCTGAATCTGGCCCTATACCATTCATTTCTAGTCCCAGACACAGACCAATTGACAGGGGGACTAGTGGGAAGCATTCTCTGGAGGGTGAAGACGATACAGGCCCAGATAGTTAAGTGCTTTATCAGTGTATCCATCTAGAAAACCTTTTTTAAAGTTTATACAAAATGGTATCTAATGGCAGACAGACTCCACCACCTTTACCCCAATAGCACCAATTAGTGCTGGGAACATTGCGTGCAAGTTGGCACTTTTAAAGCAAAACTGGTGTTCCTGTCCCCTGGTAACTCCCTTTTGAAGTGACGTCAACAAGCTTTTTGCTAAAGTAATAGGTCTTAATCTTGTATTCTCTCCCTCGTTTTATGTTGTGCATTCTTGGAAGCAGTTATTAAATTGGTATACAGACTCATATTGCACATATGCTGCACAGCTTCATTCCAAATTGCTCACAATTGGAACACGTTATAATTCAGAATTAAAGGCCTGGATTCAGAGTTTGGGAGTAAGGGTAAAACAGGTGCAAGTTTACAGCTCGGCTAAACCATTTTGCAACTTGAGGGGTGCTCCTAAATCTTAAATCTTTAACATGCAGGGAAAATACATTACTTTTGCACACAGAACGTTCACTTCTTAAACATAATTTTGCTGTAAATTTGCCTCCCCTTGCAGTTCAGCGTGGTCTTGCTCATGTCTACACTTACACCTAAAAAAAAAAAGGTTTAAGTGCAGCTCTGAATCCAGGCCAAAGTCTGCAACTCTGCTCACCTATCAAATCACAGTTAAGCCCACAGGGGGACTTTTGCAAGCTGTTTGAGTAAGTCCCCTTGCATGTAACATTCACCTGTGTTTAATTGAATCTGAATCCGGTCTACATCTCTAGCCACTCTCATATATATCCAATAGGTATACCCAGGTAAGTGGAATAAAATGGTTTCAACCAATATAGACACACCCACTTCTACTGATGTACTATACAATTCAAAACATATTTACCATTCCATAACATAAAAAGCAAAAATAGTTCACTGTAATCCTAAGGGAAAATGACCACAGATAAGGTAAGTCTACCAATACACAATCCAATATTTAATTAAAGGATGACTACAAGCAGTAAACACTTCCATGGCTTGTAATCCACATACCCTGCTGATCAAACAGTACTGTACTACAAATCTACAATCCATCCAATTATGTTTGGTAGTTCATACAGTCTAATAATGAATACAGCCTGACGTCTAGTCAATTTCTTATGCTTAGATGCTGTTTCCCTCCTTCGGTACGTTTGTATCTTTAACCCACTGGATAAGCTGAAACACAAGGCTATGAAAAGATATATATATATATATATATAATAATTTATATCTATTTATTTATTTATTAGTGGTGTATAGATAATCTCACCACAACAGTATCCGGTATAAATAAATATTATATAATATATACAGCAATGCAGTCCTTTATATTAAAGTAGTGGATCCCAAGCTTTATCTCAGTTTGTTGGGAGATATATGTGTACTATGGGAATTTGTTTATCGTAAAACAAAGAAGTAATGTATTCCATACATAATTAACTTTGAAGAGATGTTTATCCAGTACTTTAGAATTTCATAGTCTGCGTGTTACTGTTTATAAATACCAAGTATGAGAGGACAGAGAATTAAATTGTCAGTGGTTACAATTAGAGACACAATAATAGTAGAAATCTAGAAAGAGAATTTTTGACTATACATTAAAGTGCCAAATAACATCCAGCACTATTTAAATGCATTTGCCTCTGGGACAAAATTCCACCTTGTGAGAACCTAATATGAAATTCCTCTTATAGTAGCTAAAGGGCTAATCCAGAGTTGTATGTTACAGAATAAAATAGAAGCAAATCTGCACGTTGACAATAACATGTTAAACTGCAGAGGGTAACATAGTATAAAATGTGCAAAGAGAATGAGTTGGCAGGCAATGTTTTATGCTCCGCTCTAACTTTACAATAATGCTCAGTTCAGTAGTTGTGTGGAATAAGCAATATCGGTTAGTAATTTTCCTGCATGCAAAAAACATAAATTAATTTGCACCCTTTACATTGTAACATGATTTGTACAAAATCAGGTTTGCACTTTTTTGAGCAATTATTACTGACTGTGGATCAACCCCTAATAGAGCATATATCAACCCTGGTCATATTTTGTCTCTGGTCAGATTCTCAAACATGGATTTATCTGGAAGCTGTAATGCCAGAAAAAACATGCAAAGTGTTGACAGTGTTTTAACATATGGAGAGCACTGTAGGTTTCTTTAATTGTGATATTGAATTGGGCATGATGTGGATACAAACTGTATTCCAGTATCTGCAGTAATGGTCTGGGGACGCTAGTAAAAGTTTCTTTTGTCAAATCCTTCTACAATCCAATGCTAAAGGTTCTAATAAACACAAGGCCTTAGTTAAAAATAGTCAGCACAGTTTGATTTTGTATATCAATACAGTACAACCCACTTTTAAAAGAATGTTAATTATGTATTATATCTGGTGGTGGATGTCAGTAATGTATGATATTGCATGTTAAGTAATCCTGTTTATTATTTTATTCCCTACTTAACCATTTCTATGCAGCTTACATAGAATCCAAACCGCTTTTCAGCATGTGGTTAAAGGTTAAACTTTAATAATTTTTGCTGAACATTTAACACATGCTATTACACATCCAATGAAAAACTTTGCAGCAAACGTATTGCCCTAATTTGGAGTTGTCTGATAAGGTTTTCACCTCACCTTGTCTGCTTGATGGAACACCCTGACTTACAAGTTTTTCTACTGTGTAGTGTGATGGTTTATGGAAAGTTCTGTTACCTTCCACCATGGGATGGGGAAATTGTGTAACTCTTCTGGATGCACCACTGTTACAAGTAATCCTACAGTTTTAACCTATGAGTAATGGTACACAGACCCGTTTAAGGCTATCATACCTAATTAGTGTTTTTATCCAAATTAAAAATCACTTTGAATTTGCAGCTCTCCACCTTTTAATACATGCTTAACTCACTGTAGAATTGCTCTCATTTAATTGGCATGTGAACTATTCCTCTTGGATTTCCGTAATGAAATGCTGTAACTGTGAAAAACATTGGCCTGACGTTGTGTTGCGTGCTGGACATTCATGTTCAAAGGGTGCTGCTGGGCATTCCTATATGAGAAGGGAACATGCCCATTAATTTACATGCAGCATTGAGTACAAAATATGCAAGGGTGACACCTCTAAGCACATTAGCTTGCACCTGCCCTGAACCTGGTGCAGGTGCATACGCACACATTTTGGATTGCACAGCTCCAGCAGCTAAATCTCTCAACATTTCTTGACCTTAAAGCTAAGCATGTTTACAGCAAATGTGCAGAATAATCAGAAACGTCCTATTAATCACAAGAGCATTTTACAGACTTAACTTTTTATGCTTTTGTGTGCAGACAGACCTGTGACACCGTGGGTCATAGATCAATAGCACAGTGAACCAAGTCACGCTGAGGACGTCACACGTCACCCCTGGTTGGCGGAAGTAAAAATAACATGGGAGCTGGTTGGAAGAAGTAAGATGACAAGTTGTGGTAACGCAGTATTGTGGGAAAGGGCGGGTAACGCCCTCTCTAGCAGACACCCGTGGTGCTCGTAGGACGTCTCTCCGCAGGAGGTTTCCTAGTGTCCCGGGGCTGAAGATGAGTCGGGCGGACGTTGGCTACTAGGCAGTGGGCAAATGTTCTCGGAGCGCAGTCCAGTGGCACAGAAATCCCGCCCGCGTCCCCAGCAGCAGGAGGTGAAGGAGGAGGAGTTGTCCTACCCGGAGTGGATTAGCCGGAGCTACGTGGAGCTCATGAGTCTGAACGAGCACTCGATGCAGGCGCTGTCCTGGAGGAAGCTGTACCTGAGCCGGGCCAAGCTCAAAGCCTCCAGCCGGACTTCGGCGCTGCTCTCCGGATTCGCCATGGTAAGGTGGAACTTCAAGGTTATCGCTGCACATTTGCCGTCCGCAGAGACACTCACTTTATTGCTGGTCATCATTGTGGATTGACTTATTTCTGCAAACATCAATCGGGGATCTTTATCAAAGGTGTATTCTTAAGAGAGTTCTTTAATGATGCATGCACATTTTAAGCTCTGCCGTACCTTATATATAGATGTGCATTCCCTTAGTGCTATCTGACACCTCCTCCTCTGCTGTGTAGATGCTGTGCTGCCCATCATGTTTCATTATTTGGAAAATGACATCCCGTACCTTAGCAGATATATGAGCATTTAAAAGTGTGTAAATTTATCTTTATCAGTTCATTGAACTAATGAACGTCCATCCGTTTTATTATTTTCTTTGTTTTTATTTTGTTTTGTTCGTTTTTAAGTGATTCCAACCTTCTTGCTATCTTTCTTGGTCTGGCTGGGTGTCCTAAACCCAGTTCTTGCTGTTAAGCTTCTGCATAGTTTAGGATTATGAAATGCAAGTATTAATATACCAGGATATTTTCAGTCTTGTTCATCATTTGCTTTTCATAGCAAGATTTACTTTTTGAAAATGTAAAAAGAAATAACGAGCAGAGCATCACAGAGCAGGCAATTGAGAATACTGGATGTTCCAAGACAAAGAAGGGGGGGGGAATGTGGTATTCCAAAAAAAAAGGGGGGGGGGGGGGACAATTCTTTGTCAACCTGTTTATCTAGAATGATTTCTCCAAACTCAGGAATTCATCCACTTAGAGCACTAATTTGGCATTTTGAATTTCATTTTAAACACAGTTTTTGAAGTTCAATGGTTTACTGCTTCTGGAAACTACCCACTGCACATTTGTTTTAAACAGGATATCCTTCACAAACAGTAAAAATAATTTCCTTTTTGCTATTGTTTAACTGTGTTAAAATGAGCAGTAATGTAGCTCTGACAATTGAATGTTCTAGAGAAGTGTACATGTACTTCCCTGCAACATAAACCACACATTATCCATGCTTACTAACATTGGCCCTGACTTTAACTTAATAACATATCTAAATATATGCAAACTGTGTGCTCATCTTGGCTACTTTATGTAAATTGTGCATGCGCAATCCAGATGGTGTGTACGGTGATAAGATCCGTGTCTTATGAGATCCATAAGAAGGAGCGTGCCAGTACTCTGTATGAAGGAAGTTAAGGAAAGTAGGTGCGTGGAGGCATTTAAATAGGGCAGAATGGACTGGATAGCAAACTCCGCACGCACATACTTTAGACACAGAGGGCCCGATTCAGTTGGTAAAAATTCAATCGGTAAAAATACGACGCCTTCGCCAGCAATTGAGCGATAAAAATTCGCCCATTCAATTATTTTTTTACCGCTGCGCTAAAACAGCAGCCAGCGGTAAAAAAATAACCAGAGAAAAAAAA